>OZ038482.1:56787278-56814778 GCA_964036315.1 Acanthosepion esculentum | reverse complement strand
TTAGCAGCTAACACGCGACATGCTATTTAAATAGTAGCAAACTACCTACATTCCCTCCATATTCCATCGGCGAGAAGTAAGTTCCACTCAAACAGCTTTTTCCCACGAACCACTGCCCTATGGAACAAACTTCCTAGTGGATATTTCCCGATTACAACCTGTTCAAGTTTAGAGTTAACAGTTATCTTTCCTTTTTAGTCATATAAAATACTGTCTATCTCGTGCGCCCCCTTGGCCTTGTACACGATGAACCTTAATGTAAAAAACAAAAAAAACAAAACAAAAGAAACTATGCCTGTCCATCTTTTCCTTCGTTCACAAGGGCGTTACGTCCTACCAATGCCTCATAAATAATGAACTATGCCGTTTTGATCGCGTGGAAAGAGGTGAAGATACGCTACTTGGTTTCAGTGAGAAAAATAAAAAAAAGGAAAGAAAGAAGGGAAGATGAGAAAGAAATGAAGAGAGAGAGAATCAGATAAACTTGATAAGAACAGATACTAAAACGAGATGCGTTGGTGACCGCGTTAAATTCATTATTTTCCAGGCGCCCAGTATTTTACGACGGAAAAAATAATTACCATAAATAAAATAACATCGTCTGTTGAATTATTTTAAAATTATTTATAAAGTATATGTTTGTAAGGCGAGGATTTTGCTAGAAAGAAAGAAAGAAAGAAAGAAAGAAACAAACAAACAAACAAACAAACAAACAAACAAACAAACAAACAAAGATAGAAGTGTTTAACGTCTTCTGCCAATACCTCATAAATAATGGACTATTCCGTTTTGATTGCATAAAAAAAGACATAAGCTACTTGGTTTCAGTAAGAAAATGAATGAAAGAAAGAAAGAATGAAAGAAAAAAAGAAAGAAGGGAAGATAGAAGTGTTTCACGGCTGTTTCAGTGAAATGGAAAAAGTTGTCAATTTTAAATATTTTCATTTGTACACACTTCTTAAAATAACAACCAACATTCAAATTGTTATTGCAATATTTTATTAAAGTTGTTAAGCTCAAAAATCTAACGCTGTTATAAGGAATTTCTACAGATATTTTATTGTCATAGAACTCGCCATCAACTTATCGAATCATTAACTGTAGAATTAAGTAAGATTCTTAATAAAATTCAAATAGGAAAAGCTTGAAATTTTCACGGGTCTTTCTATAAATACCCTGATGCAACACTAGGTATGGCTCTCATGGCTCCTGATTTATTTTAAATGTTAAATTGTACATGTTTTGTCTCAGTGAATTAATACTGGCTACAGTAAAATAGATAAAGTAAATTAGGATGGGCTAAAGTTAAACATGTTCCCTAGGAGCAAACACATTGGGCATCTCTGTTTATGAATGGGCTTAGTCGGCAAGCAAGATAACCGGATGTCGAGAGGGTTTTTTTTTTAAGGTTGAGACAACCAGGATGATTTGGGAGTCACATCTAGATATTTTTGAACATCCCCCAGTTGGAGACCGTCTCAGCTGACTGGGTTACCCACCAGCAAGATTTTGCGCTAGTTTGATTCAAATTTATGACCATATTGTTCACATTTGGCTGTGCTGCATGTACCTGGTATAACCTTAACAGACTAGTTGTCATGATTGGTATATTGAACAATGTATTTTTCTATCCCCGCATCACTATGAAAAAAAAGCATAAAACAATGACTCTAAAAAGATTATTGTTTTGTTACCTGTTTTCCCGCCATTTGATAATTTTTCCCAGCTAATTAACGAATTATTTAGTAAAGGCTTACAATATCTCTTTTGTCAGTGTTTTTATGCATTTCTTTCCTCGGTTAACAAACAAGATATAGTTCACATTATTCCTAAAATCCGTAAAAATTAAATTAAGCGGCACCAGAATTGCAGTGGATTGGGATCTGACTTAAAGTTTTTTTTTTCGTTGAGTGGTCATCACCCTTACATCTTCTGTAGACACACACAGTTTTTAGGTGATACGCATATATTTCTACGGAATACACATATTCCTAGTACTACTTTTTTGCTGCTATGGTCCAAGAAAAATCTCAAAATGTTGCTACTTCAGGAATAAATTGATTGATTTGTTTGTTTAACGGAATATCAACTCCGTATGCGTCATTTAATGCAAAAATTTATTTCTTCTTGGGAGTTTCGAGGTAATAAAAATATGCATTTGTGCTTTCACAATTGAATACAAGGTAGATATTACTACGAGTCCCCTCGTCCTGGTGTAATTGTTAACAAATTTGTCTCGCTAGATTAATTACGACTAAAGAGTGAGATCGTTCCCCAGCCTTGTGCCACATGTAAGATACGCTTAGAAAATCACCATGGGAGATGATACTCAGCATCTATGCATATACATGTTTGTGTGGACATAATTACTAGCGGTGGTGATATGTGTATAATTGTCGGATATTATATAGATTAATATCATGAAAGTGTTCTTGTTGATTGTTTGGTTGGTTGGTTTTGTTTAGCGGCATATCAACACCTCTATGGGTTATTTAATGCTGAGATATAAATATTTCGAATGCGTTTGCCTTCAATTACAGATAAAATGTATTGTTAGACATTTTACTATAAATAGGTATTGTTGATAATCTTTTTAATAGAAAAATGCATTGCTATTTTTTTAGACTTTCATAGTGTTTTGCTTTTGTTTGGGTGTTGACTATTTGTCCGTAACTGGTACCCTAACAAGTTATACCACCCCGGGTCAGGGTGGACCTAGGAACAACAGCAATTAAGGTGGTTTCACGCTCCTGAAAACTTAGAATATCCCGTCTCTGTTGTCGACTGTTGTTTATCGTTAAAAAGTAAATAAATCAATGTCATGCTTTTAATATTTTTTAAATAAACATATTTCAACTTCATTGGATTGATAAACAAAAACAAAACAAAAAAACAAAACAAAAAAAACAAGAAAGTAAAAGAAATACAACTGTTCCCCCCTCCCATACAAAGCTCTATAGATATTACAGATAGACAGTTACTGTTAACAGGGTTATGATGAATTGGGTGTGTGATATGAATGAAAGTGGAAGTGGTAGAAAGGGAAGTATATATGATGATAAGGAAGATAGATAATGATTGACCCTTAACTTGGAGAGCTTAAGATATTATTTTCATGAAAGCATTCACACGGAGTCAGTTTCACAAATAAGCTGTTCTTTGGGTGAGGGAAGAGTGAAACTTTCTATTTACATTTGGATTAGGGCGCAAATGAGGCTGTTTCGACTCTCTTGATGTTGCATGGCATGCTCTCGCTGTAAAGATCTGAAATGATGATGCAAAGAGTAGAGGCTATCTGAACATTAACTGTAGAAATGTCGATAGATTAGCGATGGGCTTGCCAGGTCGTGTCTGTGGGAAACAGACTGCAGTGCAAAATAAACCGCCCCTCCTACAATAAAACCGCGTAAAGGATTTTGAACTGAAAACTGGAAAGTGAAGATTGAGCAGCTCCAACGCATATATGGCCGGCAGTACTTCGTTTTTGGTCTCATTTGACTTTCTCTCCTATTCTCAATTTTGTCTCTCAGGCGGGGACGGGTCATCAATAGACACCCATCTTCAACTAACTCAGCAATCACCAAAAATATGTATATATATATATATATATATATATATATATATATATATATATATATATATATATATATATATATATATATATATATATATATATATATATATATATATATATATATATATATATATAAACAGCTCTATGTCAGATTCATTAAATACATATATTGGACAGGGAAACAACAATATTACGATTAGTATTGGATAGCGGGAAAAGGGTTTAGGAGAAATAACGAAAAAGCAAATTTTATAAAGAGCTACAAAGTACAGAAAATTGTCGAGAGCCATGATCGCTTACGTCCTGAGGGAACACTGCACATTAAGGCAAGTCGATTTTAGAAACGTGGTATTGCATTCAATTTGAAAGTTGGATTTAGTCCTGATAAATAACGACAAAAATATTTCTTTTCAAATAATTATTGTTTTTTGAGGAAATGAGTTTGAAGATTAAGTTTAGGTTCAAAATCATAGCGTTGGAATTTGATTGCAGGAACAGTGAAAACTTATAGCAGAGTCTTATAAAATTTATTAATACTGAAGCTTTACAAATTGTATATGGACAAGATGCATGGCGCAAGGAAATTATTACTAAATTATTGTGTCAAATAAGACCGTTTATTTTCAAGTAAATTGTCTTATTTGATGGCAAAATTATACTGAACAATTTAGCTGTAATATGATGTAATATGTTATATAGTGCAGTAGTTTTAGTCTGATTTTGAATAAACAATGCAAATGTAAAACATTTTGTCTTATAATTTGTGCCCAGCAGTATTATGGTATTATATCCACTTTTATATGTTCTTGTTTTTAATTATGATCTAACAAATGATCTAACAAATATTATTGAGTAGACTTTTTTGTAATCTTTTACAAATTTTTTACACAGTTTTTGCTAATCGAATACAGTAAAAAAATGAATATTTTGTGGTGATTAATAATTAAAATTCTGCTTTCCATTCAATGTGTCTAATGCAAAAGATATCAATTTTGTTTGGATTTATTCTTGAAATAGTAAAATATCTAGGGCAGTGTTGATTTTCTAAAAAAAAGTGAAAAATCAACCTCTCCTACTGCAAATAAGGAAGAAGAAAGATAAAGAAATGTCTTTATATAAACAAAATGTGTACATCATTTTAAGTAAGAAAGAACACGAATTAATGAAAAAAATATAAGGGAATGATATTCGAAATTAACATTGCAAGTGGAACTTGATTTCTTAATATTCTCTTTTCTACTTTATGATTTGATTTCGCCAGAATGATTTTTCGGGGAAATTTTGCTGAAAAACTCACGTAAATCAAACTTAAAATTATGAAGAATAAACATTCTGTCTTCTTCAAGTTATATTTTAAAAAGTTTTTTCAAGAATAAAAATATGAAAAATTACAAAATATAAATCTTTGTACAAACGTTGCTTGTCTACGATTGATAACTGATTGAAGACAGTAACTGTGGCACAAGGCCGAAAAAGTTGGGAGATGGGTCTAGCTAATCAGATTCACGGCCCATTCATTCATTACAATTTACTTATTCACCATCAGAATCTATCCGTCACAATTCGCTCCTTCATACACCAAAACTCCTTACACATTCAGGGCACCTACTAAAAAAAAAAATCACGTAAAAATTTCACTATGTACAGTTCTGTATACAAGAATATATATAAAAATTCTATCAGTTATTAAATGATGGGGAGGGATGATGATCCCGAAAATAAACTGAAAAAAGAATGATGTTATTAACACCCGTCTACCGTTCAAAAATAAGAGTTGCCGCAGTATGCTGTTTTCCGAAAAAATCAAGAGGCTCTCTCTCTAAGAGAGGGGGGAGGATAAAAAAATATGGGCATTAGAAAATTAAAAAAAACTGACCCAGTCGAGATGAAAACTGGGGTGGTTGGTAATCTCGACTTGGATCATAGGGAGAATCCGTGTACAGGCTGAGAACGACACTTACTTACATTAAATAGGTAAACAAGAAGAGACTATCATAACGAACCGAGGGCTCCACAAGAAACCGCCTCGTTGTCGTTTGTCTTGTCATGAAAAACGACTTTCTGGTAATGAACTCATCTAAACGAACGAAACGCCGTCAGCGTGAAGGCATGAAACTGAAAAGTGCTTAATATGATGGTGATCTTGGTCGTCGTGGAATTTTCCGTTAGTTGATTAATTAATAAGAGGAATTAATTAGACAAAGAGGATTTTTCTCTTCTTAAATCGCACTCTTCACTTAACTGTAGAAAAATATTGGAAGAGTTACGTTAATCATTTTGTTAATAATAATAATAATAATAATAATAATAACGACGTGATTATTTATTATTTATTAAATTATTTTATTACATTATTGTTAGTGAATAATTATTTATCAAGTTTATTTAGTTTTATATCGAATTATAGATTTTATATAAACACGTAAGGGAGTAGTGCTTACACTCCACTACTGGGTGGAAGGGCTGCAGAGGCGGCCGACGGCTAGGGCAGAGGGGATTCCATATAGACGCAACAGCCTAGTGTACAAACCGAGGGTGACCCAAACAAAATTCAGTGGTCTTCGGCTGTCGGTCAAGAGCTTGGAGAGGAAATGGGCCCACTGAAATCTCCCCGCTTAAAGAATCATGAGGAAGAAAAATCAATGCAACACCCAATACCGGATAGGTCGAGGCACAGATTAACACCAGCGACGCGTTCCATTGACTCACTCCAGCATGGGCGTGACAAGTCAGCGACTGGAGCGACAAACGTCGTCAAGATACCAACGGAGGAACAACTATCGGAACGTAGAACGTTCGCACCCACTATGCTTTCAGGGTAAGAGTGGTCGGACATCATAATACCGGAATTTCTGAGAGCAACCGCCAACAGAGTAATCTCGAGGAAGTTGTCTGTTTTTTCTGCCCTCAAGTCCGACCCCACTCCCGCAACGATTGGAGCGGTCTAAGGACTAATGATGATGATGATGATGATGATGACCGGAAATATTCAAATGATGATCATCGAAACGGACTTGTCTGATTCTTTGCATATTTGGCGGCAATTTCTGAGAGAGGCTTTTAAGTGAATTATTATATTGAAATAGTATGAAAAAACAACTGCATCATTTTTTCTCTACTTTCCACTTGTGCCATTTTTACCGACCTCCACTTTATGGTTAAGTAATACATTGAACTTTGAGTGTTTCACTATGAGTTATTTATTGTTAAGGGATTTTTTTATAATACCTCTAATTTTTAATATAACATTTTATCCTGAAAATTATTAATTACTAAAAAGTTTTGTTTTTCTCATTATATTTAATTATGTTTATCCAGTTTTTTATTTTGCTGTTCCGTCAGTTGCTGTTACATTTTTTTTGCTTGCAATCAAAACAAAATGAATGGTTGTAATTGCATTTTTTTCTTTATACTTTATAGTTGTTGTCCAGATTTAAAATGATATTTAGAAGGCAAGCAAATTCTTCGAACACGCTCTAGGGGTACAAACACTAGACACGCCGCTGGGTCTGGAGCTTTATTTGAATTTATTTTACAAAATTGTCAGGTGTAAATCCTATTGAACGAAATGCTTTTTATTTTTCTATTGATTTATTCGTGTTACATCACTTTTTTTCTTTTGGTTATCTCCCATGTATCTTAACGTTTTTTCTTTACGAATCTTCACTTTTATTATTTACAAGCATTTTGCTTTGTTATGTTTCTTCTCTCCTTCAATCTTTTCTTCCTTATCATTTGCCATTATTTTTCTTTTCTATCTATCTATCTATCTATCTATCTATCTATCTATCTATCTATCTATCTATCTATTTATCTATGGCAGAGTTACTACTAATTCTATATTCTATGGATGAGGGTACATGTTTTATTATAGACGGGAGATGATTAGATTTTGGGTGGATATATGAAGGATTTTTATGTGTTTTTTTATATGGCTGGTATATATTATTTACTAAGACTAATATTACATCGAGGAAGTTATCCTTTTTTTTAGATTTGTATTGATAGTAACTTTTAAGTTTAGGTGTTTAAACTCCCTATATATTAATTTTCTAAAACCTAAGCCTATATTTTAAAAAAGAATTTAAATAGAATATAGAATTAGTAGTAACTCTGCCAATGATGATGTATTTTATAAACAAAGAAATTTGTATAATAATGCTTTAAAAAATAGTGGATATAAATGCCACGATATTAAATACCGAAAAGATAATATTAATAACCAGAAAAAGAATAGAAATAGAAAAATCATTTGGTATGCACCCCCATTTAACCAAATGGTTAATTGCAAGTTAGGACAAAGGTTTCTGGCTTTGATTGAGAATCATTTTCCGAGTAATAAACCTCTAAGCAAGATTTTCAATTAAAATACGCTAAAAGTAAGTTATAGTTGTACAGATAATCTAGAAAAAAAAATTAAAACATAGTAATAAAATTTTAAATAAACACTTGAACCTAAATAAAAATGATATTAATTCCAAAACGGAAATCAATAATTATGAAAATAAATTATGTAATTGTAGAAATCCCATAAAGTGCCCATTGGAAAATAAATGTCTTACTGAATCTCTTGTTTATCAAGGCACGATTTCATCTACTGAAAACCCAGATGTTAAGAAATTTTATATTGGAAGCACAAAAAAACTCTTTTCAATTAAAATGGTACAAACATATTTCTTCCTTTAACATCAATACGTACTGTAACCGAATATCCCTATCTAAATATTTTTGGCACAGTAAAATCTAAAATATTTAAAAAAAAAACGAGAAATTGTAAATCCTTAAATGAACCATGCCCCCTATGTCGACATGAAAAGCTACATATTAAGTTTCCTAAATATAATGATCTATTAAATCTGCGTAACGAACTGACTCTAATATGTAAGCATTGTACAATGTTTACGTTAGAATATAGTTAATGGATTTTTCAATACAAAATCTATATATTACAATGATATATTAATTATTTTATTATATATAATGATAGATACAATATTGATTTATTTCCTCGATTTTTTTAATTTTAATATTGCCAAGTATTAAGGCCCATTGAATAAAATAAGTATTGTATTTTAGGTTCAAAATTATATAAAAATGATTTAATCATACCAGTCCTTTAAGATAGTTTTAAAAAATAATTAAAATAATTAAAAAATAATTAAAAAAGCAAAAATTAACCTATGGTTATATATATATATATATATATATAAATTTGTAGGCTATATATTCCGTTCTCGCATTAGCTCTTTAGGCAGCGATCCCTGACGATCCGCTTAGGTGAAACCGTGGTAGGTTTGTCTGGCTGTTTAGGTTTAATTTAGGTTTACTCTACTTAGCGTATTGAGCACTTTATTTAGTTATTTTACTTACTCGTATCGTTTTTTTTTTCTTTGGACTCTGAACTTGGAAGCTAGACGATTATTTTCGGCTGAGGTACATGTTCTCTGTTCTTTCATTTTTTATACCTTTTTTCCCTTTGGTATTAGATTGTTTATTTGCAAATCAAGACACCGAAGTTTTTCCGAGTATAATTTCTTATATTTATAAGATTACGACTAGTGTATATATATATATATATATATATATATATATATATATATATATATATATATATATATATATATATATATATATATATATATATATATATAATTATGTTATGGGTCATCTTCGGCAAAAGCGAATTGTGTCCTGTCGGTCACTGTGTGTTTATCTAAAAATAAATACGCTTCTGACGGCTTAGTGGTAGAATCTCCGACTGACACCAATTCAGTCGGGTTTCGATCCTAGCTAGAGGCCACACTGAAGAGCTGTAAAACAGCGAAACAGTATGTCTGTGGATGACATTATATATATATATATATATATATGTTATGACCCATTTAAATACACACGGACACTTAATAACCTCTATCCTCAATATACTCGTAGAAAACATCAATATAGTACGATACAGAAAACGGTTGAAAATAATTGACACTTTAAAAATAAAAAAAAACAAGAAACCAATTCTTAATAAATATCAATGATGAACACGGCCACACTTTACTGACTATGCTCTGGAATTAAATCGTTTCTATTAATCTAAAGATAACTACATACTCCGATAAACTAAAAAATATTCTTCATAATGACTAACAGATTATACGAAAGCGCTCACATCTAAAGATCAATTCAGAAGTTTTTACACACTCTATGTCCACAAAAGAAATCACTTGTATGCATGTAAATAAAATGTAATACAAAGCTTAATCGCAATACCTTGTCAATCGTCAATGAAACCCAGTATAAAAGAGGGATTAATGCCCTCCTCCCTGATATATATATATATATTAAATAAAGACAAAATTGTGGACAAATTAAATGTGGAAACCCGTATCACATCCATCTTCAGCATAAGATGAATTGAAAATCTGCATTTAAAATCCTTACTTTTCCCGAGTTCGAATAAAAGTGGAAATAACATACCTCAGCAATAGGAGTTTTTCTTTCAAAAAAAGTTAAAATTTTATTGATTCCTTTTTTACGGCTCCTAACTCAAGGTATATAAATCTAGAAAATAATTTTAGATTGTAAGATCTGTATCAACATATATAAATGCAGTTTTAATTCACACCCTAGAATTCGTTATTTTTTTAAATACATTTATTGCATCAATTCGGCCATTTCCTTTATTTTCCAGCGAAATACACTCTAGTTTGAATGTCTCGCCATAAATCTAGATTTGTGGTTTCTGAAGACATTGTGACAATTTTTATATTTCGGTTGTTGGTTCCTGCATCTGATGCTGAGTGAAAAATCGGCTTGTTCAGCTCACCCGTGAGCGTCTTTGAGCTTAACTGTATCCATCGTTTCTCTCGCCATCCCATGTTGTTAATTTCCGTATACAATAGTTGAAATAACGCCGGCGGGGAGAATCGAACCACGTTCGTATTCAATTCAAATGATTTCCCACTTGGCTACAATAGATGGTGACCCCTGCCAGCTGGCGAACGCAGCTTACAGTACGGAGACGTATTTGATTGGCTCAGACGGAAAGAATCTAGAAAGAAATAAAATGGGGTGGGCGAAGGAAATAAAAAAAGGTGTTAGAAGAGAAATGTTTGAATGCTAACGATAAAATGAAGGGACTTAAGATCAAAATTTGAAAAATGAGAGAAAATGAGAATAAAGGAATTAAAGAATAAGAATAAGATTAGAAAGGCGATTGGAAAGAAAAGGCATTGTGAAAAGAATTGATAACTATAAAATGAGGGAACTTAAGATCAAAATCTGAAAAACGTGAGGTAAAGGGAATAAACGACTAAAAGAATAAAAATTGAAGAAGAGAAAGTGGCAAAGAAGAAAATAGAATAACGAAAAATAGCGAACGTTAAAATGAAAGACGAAAAAGAACAAAAACAATAATGAAAAAAGATGACACATTAAGAATAAAAATTAAAAAGGAAGAAAAAACTAATGAGATTTAGGGAAAAAATTATTAGAATGAAGAATTAAATGAAAAAAAATATGAAGGAAAAATATACGAATTAAATAGAATATCAGAAAGAAATAAAAGAAGAACAAAAAATTAGAAAAATGAGAAATGGAATGCGATGGTGGCGCCGAACACGGTTTTATTCTTTGGTGCAGAATACAAGTAAATCACCATTTGTAATGAAACGGAACAGGAGGAACATCGAATTCCACCAATTTTCCAAATGTTTTACAAGCTGGTGCGGAAGTGACGTTGTGCGCGCGCATCCATGCGTCAAGATAGGATGAAATTGATCTGGTGTGGTGCGTTACGGCCCTTTCGCACGCTGGTCATCTCTAATGACTAATGAGATGAAGGAAATCTGAGCGGGAAGATGCCGAATGATTGGTGCTACTTGGCAACCTGGTTGTTGCTTGGCTGGATAGAATCTGCTTAACAATTGCGAACAAAGATAGAACGGACGGGTCCATTGGAAAAAAAAGTAGCTACAAGAAGGGAAAACTAATATTCGCCGTGAAAAACTTTCTTTTGGAGTTTTCTACCTTCGTCTTTTGCCATCTTCTTTTTCTTTTTTCCCCTTTAAGCCGCTTCTTTTCATTTATTCAGCATTTCATTCGTTTTATTTCTTTCAAAAATCCTTCACTTTTATTTACTTACATATTCTCTTTTCTCCAACGCACTCATTCCTTTCTCAAATACTGTTCTTTTAATATTCGTTCTAGCTTTACTTTTTCACGCCATTATCTATTTATCTATCCATACCTGCTATTCAATTCCTTTTCGTTTCTTTCCTAATTATTTCTTCCTTATAGTTTTTTCACCCTGCAGCCAGACTCCTGCAAGAAAGCCTAATTGTTAAATGAAACGAGACTTTCCATTGAGAGTGTATGTGCAAAACTCCCGCACGCTTTCCACTAAGTTTAAAAAGTGTGAGTGGTTGTGCAGAGGAACGGAAATGGCATTCAGGCATGCGCACTGAGTCGGTGCCTAATGGCGACTGGTGGTTGCGATGTGGGGAGAAAGGTGAAGGTAGTGGCGGCACCGGATATAGCTCCTGGGCATGCGTAAGAATGAAGTGTGTGCAAGATGGCTTTGCGAAGGCTATTCAGTATCTGCTTAGTTCGAGCATTCAGTACTGATTGCCTCCCTTTGTTTGACCTCTCTTCACTGAAATTGTCTTATTTTCAAGGATCGGGGAAAAATGCAAATGGTGGCAGTGGTTGTTGGTGTGTAAAGCGTTGATAAATCCTGGGTAAAATTTCATCTTAAGGGAGGGCTCACCTGTCCGGCGTTTAACTACATTGGAGAAGACTTGCCAACGAGTTACCAATTTTCAATTTTATTTTCTTTATGTTTTAAGTAACTTTAATTTTTTGTTGCTTTCTTTTAAAAAAAGAATTCTCGCCTACGGTGTGAATCACGGCAGATTCAAACTAAATATCCAACTAAATAGCATATTACCACTGGAGGGCTTCAAAATATTGATTCAAATTGCAATATTATGAATGGCATTGGTAAATTTTACAGTCGTTATGGAGTGAATAGTTTTGAAAATTTCTAAAGATTTTGTGCCTATGTATCGTTTTTGGTTCCCGCACTTGCAGGTATAGCCCATTAGCAGAGTCTAGGATTCATAAAAAGGAGAGTTGATGTGCCATGTTGATGAAACTATTTATCCTAATAATAAAAGTATAACTACTCATTACAAAATGAAATAAGTAAAAACTTCACCTCACCGTAAAACAGACATCATTCGAATAGATCAAATACAAAAACTACCTCAGAGCAAGACAGATTTAATTCCAATAAATCAAACCAAAAACATTACCTCACTGTAAAACACATCATTCCAATAAATCAAACCAAAAAAGCTCATGTCAGATTATAAGAGACATAATTTCCAATAAATCAAACGAAAACACCACACCTCGGAGAAAATCAAACACCATTCCAATAAATCAATAAAACATCTAACCTCAGAGTGAAACAGATTTCATTCCAATAAATCAAACCAAAATACCTCACCTTTGCTTAAAACAGACATCATTCCAATAAATCAAACCAAAATACCTCACTTTAGATTAAAACAGACATCATTCCAATAAATCAAACTAAAATACCTCACTTTAGATTAAAACTGACATCATTCCAATAAATCACACTAAAATACCTCCCCTTAGATTAAAACAGACATCATTCCAATAAATCACACCAAAATACCTCACCTTAGATTGAAACAGACATCATTCAAATAAATCAAACTAAAATACCTCACTTTAGATTAAAACAAATATCTTTCTAATAAATCAAACCAAAATACCTCACCTCAGAGTAAAAAAGACATAATCTCAATCGATCAACGTAGCGATCTTAAAATTAATATATTATATATGTTGTTTGTAACTTAAATTCTTAATTATTCTAATAATTATTAAAATAAACACTGGGTTAGAAACGCAAGGGTAAAAAAAGTGGAGGCTAGGATTATTCTTAGATAAAACATTATTTTCTCCTAAACTAAAATTAGAAGACAAATACCGAGATTAACATTAGCCATTGCGGCTCAAACACAGTCAGCATCATAGAGTCATTGTGAATTCGTCGATCCTATATATATATATATATATATATATATATTGAATTCAAAGAGTATTGGCGACTGGAATTCGATCTCGGTTCTCCGATTTCTCGTTCGGAGACACTATCCTGCACATCTTAGTTGCGGTAAAATCATGGATACATATGTACCATAAATATTATCTTGGTTTTGGCAGGTGATTTGAATTTTCACTAAAAAAAAAAACGGTTACTTTATGTTGCGCATTAAAGTTTAGAGGTGGATAGTAAGTTTTAAGTAAAAATGAAACCATCATATCCCCTGGAAGATCCTCAAGAATTCATTTTGAACATTCTAAACATGGATCCGCGAAAGTTTACTTGATTTAGTTTTGTTATGTGAGTAAAAACTGTAATTCTCAAAATGTGTTAAAAATTTACTGAAGTGTGAGACCGTCCGGCCCAAGGTGAAATTGTAGGTACCTAACGAAGATGAAAATGTTTATAACATCTGGCAAATAGACATTTCAAATTGAATATTTTCTTATTGTTTTTAATGCCATTTGTGTTCCCTTATATGAATCTAATGGCATATCATCATCATCATCATCATCATCATCATCATCATCATCATCATCATCATTTTTTATTTTCTTTGATTTCTGATGTATACATATTTTCTTCCGGACCCAATGTCAGAAATGGTTTCATGATATTTTCCATTGATCCTTTCTTTAAAAACAGAAAATAAACCTCTTAAGCTCTTACACATTTTACATAGATAAAGCCTTTCGTAATGTGTGAGCTGTACTTGTGAGTACAATTTTTTGTATTCCTCTAAGGCGTGAGCTATCAGTAATCCCTTCAATGAGTCTAGCGGAATCTTTTCTAATCAATCCGACGGCTCCAACTACAATTGGAATAATTATTGATGTCCTCATGTGCCACAATTTTGGTATTTCCACTTCAAGATCATTGTGTTTTGATGGTTTCTTCTTGAAGACATTCCAAGATAGATTACAATCTTCACGGACTGCCATGTCAATAAGAAAGCACATTCTGTTTTTGTGGTCTTTGATCACGACGCCTGGGTGATTTGTATTGATTGTTCTCTCTATGTGTAGTGTAGAGTCGCATAAAATTGTTATGGGTCCTATATCTGTAACTAGGGCTGGGTGATGTTCATACCAGTTTCTTACAGTTTTCTTCCCGTCAAAGTGGCATATTTTCCAGTGCTGAGTTTTATATTCAGCCGGTGCTAAGGTGCATTTAATATCAATGACAGAGATTTCTTATTTACATTTAATATTGATAGAATCTACATTCCTTACTAACAGATACTTTCATTTCGTATACTTGTCGTCGTCAACTTATGACCCATGCCAATTACGTCTGTTCTACTTTACGACCACGACGGCTAATTAGTATTTCTGGCGTGTTTCCCAGTTTCGTGTACGACAATTTCCGCTCCAGATCCCGTTATAGCGGTACCGGGATCAGGGGCAGAAATTGTCGTATCACCTGAAACTGTTAAGCATCACTTGAATCTGTTACGAGAGCCTCAGTACAAAACACTTTCTTCAGCATCCGTTTATGTCTTTTAAAATTTTCTTAAAAACTAAGAAGTTTTTTATTTGTATGTATTTTGATTTTTGCACCTGTATATTTTGTATGTTTAGCGAATATTAAAGCAATATAGAGTGATTGGCTTGAAAGTGACGAACAAGAAATAAGGAACAAAACAGTATGTTGGGTGATAATGCAAACAATATCAAACGGAAAGAAACTGAAAATTATCAAAAAATTAAATAATGCCTAAATTAAGATAAAATGACCTCAAAATTAATTACAGGCCAACTTATGAACAGATCGATTTACGATCTGCCGGTCGTAAGTCGACGATGACTTGTATAAGTCTTGGAAAATATTTGCAAAATATTGACTTATATAGCAACAACATGTGTACATTATATATATATATATATATATATATATATATATATATATATATATATATATATATATATATATATATCAGTGTGAGTCACTGTGCAGTATATTGTATATTTTGTTGCGTGAAACACAATGGCGGCACACACGCTGCTCCGGGGGTCTACACTCTAGCTACGCCACTCAGTCACAGCCCAAGGGTGGCTGGCATATCGGGAAAGCTGAACTTCGGCACCCTTACAAGTATAACTTTTTTAATTTTCACAAAAAGAAAACTGAAAATGCAGAATAACGAGTTTATTACAATATACAACTGAATACATCCTAAAGAACACATTCCATATCCTACCTAAAACATTTTTTGTGATCTGAAAGAATGCATGAACGGTATGAAGGTTTGGTATGTCACACTTATTGTTTTTAAAACCGTTTGGTATGGCACCCTTATTATTTTTCGAAATAGTTTGGCATGGCACGCTTATTATTTTTCGAAACGGTTTGGTATGGCACGCTTATTATTTTTCAAAATAATTTTTTCACGGTAGGATTACTTTGTTCCAAGAATCAGGCCCCCTCTTAAAGCATGCACGTTTATTTAATCAACCTGCTTAATTTATAAACTGACAACTCTTCTCGAAATTACTATCCCTGCCAATAATCCTCTTGAGTTGCTTCTCTTCATTTGTTTTCGATCGTCTGTATTATTCGTTAAATCAGAGGACAAGTTTGAAACATCGGACATTTGAGAATTGCTTCAATGAATTTTGACATTTTAAAGAATTACTGTTTTTAATAGTGTTATAAATAATCAAGAGTGGTTTGCCCTTGTTTTGGTTACTCTCCTCTTTGAGAGAGCTATTTCTGTTTACTGAGACTGTAAAATGACACTATACGCGAAATTTGTATTCTCAATTGAATAAAGCTTTCTTAAAGCCTACACCTGCGTACTTTTGTCATTACAAATAGTAAAAGATTTACGTTCTATTCCTGCCGCTCGGTACTAATGAATAAATTTATTGTAATCAAAACAATAATAAAAATATTTTGATTGATGTGTATTTTACTACCTATCAACCTTTTGCAAGTTATTTAATACCAGAAAATATTTTTAAATTGTAAGAATTCTCTTGGCAGATAATACTGATTTACTGATTCAAGTCTTGGCTAATTATTCCATAGCTGGAGGGAGATTTATACCTTGCCCACGTATAAGTAAATATAACAAATCCGATTTCGAATCCCCAGCTGTTCTTCATTACAGCAGCCGCACACCGAAGTTTAAAGCACCTGGTATTCCTAAACGGTCACCCATATAGGCACTAATCTGTCTTCACGTTGCTTAACTTCAGTGATCATAGGAAAACCAATGTTTCAAGTGTGATATGGCCGTAAGCCAAGTAATAATAGAGACTTCTGTATGGAAAGAGAACTTACAATATAAAAGTCAAGATAGATAAACCAAAAGGAACCATCAAATATGGTAATGTTAATATAACGTTTCATTATGACAACCTTTAGTATTCATTCACCAAGAAGCCAGAGTCGCTGTCGTTGGAAATTTATAAAATCTTTTTATAAAAAAATCCAGTAACATAGGTTTCTCAATTTTAGTAACTTTTATGATTATTTCCAGAACTGATCGGAGTTTTCTTTCTAACCTTCTGTTTGATGTAGCGTGGAATGTGGACATCTTGATTATTATTATTTTCTCTTCCAGTTGTATGTGCTATCCATTTAAATTGTTGCTCCTGTTGACAGTTATTAATATGGTTTCTGTTATTCCGTAGAGTTCTTTGCGTTTCTTTAGTGCTAATTCTCGTGGTTCGAAGAGAGATGGTCCTCGCTAAAGCATACAGGTTTCATTCGCTCAAAGCCACCCTTAACTATCGATCTAAGAAAGTGGTTGCATGCATCTGATAGTTTACATATTTCTTAACGGCTTTTGGCGCCGTGCATGGCATTCATATGAGAGCCTTGATCTGAAGAGGCTATTTAAGAACTTGACTCGACGTTTTAGTTATTTCTTTTGCAATTTGCGGTGTTGGGCAAAACTACTCCCTGCGCAACTTATTCTATATTCAATTTTCTGAACACCGCTACTAAAAATACAATAACTGATGTATACAGCGATGTAGTTGGAGTGTCTAGTATATACTAAGAATACATCATTATTTTTTATGATACATTCAGGATACGTGTCGTCATTCCAGTTCCAGGTCATATTTTCTGTCTGGGAAAGTTTTACTATGAATCCTATTTCCTGGAATACTTGGGAAAAGATTAGACAACCACCTAATCAAGGAATGCAACAGGTTGAACAAGAAAGAAGAGAATAGACAGGACTTGTTATGTAGGTTGATCCATTGGAAACAGTGCAAGTGATTGTTTTTAAACCATACCGTCTAAAAATGAAACAAATAATAATAATAATAATAATAATAATAATAATAATAATAATAATAATAATAATAATAAAATTATTCTCACAAGTACAACCCACACTTTACGAAGGGCTTTATCTGAGTCATTTTTTTTTGTCAGTGGAAAGTGTCATGATGCCATTTCTAACCTAAGAAATGTGTACACGACAGAAATCAAAGGAAATAATAATAATAATAATAATAATAATAATAATAATAATAATAATAAGTCCTGTTGTAGTTGGAGCCCTTGGACTGGTTGGAAAAGATTCCAGTAGGCTGATTGAAGGGATCCCTGGAAGTCCATGTCTCAAAGAGGTACAAAAAATTGTTCTGACAAGTACAGCCCACACTTTACGAAGGGCTTTATCTATGTAATTATTTTTTATTTTATTTTATTTTTTATTGATATTTTTTGCTGTGGAAAGTGTCATGATGCCATTTCTAACCTTAGGTCCCTGGGCGGGACCCGGAAAGAAATGTGTAAACGCCAGATATCAAAGAAAATAATAATAATAATAATAATAATAATAATAATAATAATAATAATAATAATAATAATGTGTCTTGATCCGTAGGAGGCAGAGGATAAGTCCAACTAGAAGTGATTTACAAAACGATAACAAAGATATGTGACAGCTACATAAAACTGGATGATGATCTGTCAAACTTGAAAAAAATTAAAAATTTTATTCATTAATAAATAAAGCCAACAAATTAAATAGTGAATTTGAAGTGGGTGAATAAGTGCAAATAAACCCTAATACACCTATTGCCGCGGCAAAGAAGCTATAACACAATGCAAAAGCAAATGCAATGTACCAAATGCAGACACAATGGCAACATAAGCCTCTTTATTGTCAATACTCTGCCCGTACTAAACAAGCTGATGTAGACAAACCCCGTACCCATCAGTGGTTACGTAGTGCTGAGTTAAAAGCTGAAACCGAAGGTTTTATTCTAGTTATACAGAACCAATGATTGCTAACTAGAAATTACTACGCACACAAACTAAAAAACTGTGTTGACCCGAAAGGCAGGTTCTGTGATAAATATCCAGAAACAATTGACCATTTTGTATCAGGTTGCATAGTGTTAGTACCCACTAAATATAAAACTCGCCATGATAGAGTGGGCCAAGATCTGCACTGGAAAATATGCCACTTTTACGGGAACGAAACTACAAGAAACTGGTATGGACATCACCTAGACCTGGTTACATAGATAAGATCTGTAACAATTTTATGGGACTTTGCAATACATACAGGCAGAATATTCAAAGCTTATTGCTCAGACATCGTGATCGAAGACCACAAAAAAGATAATGTGCTTACTTATTGATATGCCAGTCCATGAGGATTATATCTTTGGAGATCGGAAGAAACTATAAAAAAAAAAAATTTAAAAGTGGAAATCTAAAAATGTGGCACATAAGGGCATTAATAATTCCAGTTGTAGTTGGAGCACTCGGACTGACTGGAAAATCTTCCGATAGACTCATTGAAGTGATTCCTGATAGCTCATGCCTTAAAGAAATACAAAGAATGTACCTACAAGTACAGCTCACATATTAGGAAGAAGGTTATCTACGCAAATATGTGTCCCCTTAATTTTTTGTATTTTGTTTTACAAAAATGATCAGAGCAAAATATCATGAGGCCATTTCTGAACTTGGGTCCATGATTGAGACCCTGAAGTAAATATTTATACAACAGAAATCAAAGGAAGGAATAATAATAATAATAATAATGATAATAATAATAATAATAATAATAATAATAATAATAATAATAATAATAATAATAAGACTGCAATGTATGTTTGAAGATATTCGAAAAACTGTCAAAATACAAGGACCTTGAAATAGAAATCTAAAAAATGTGGCACATGGGAACATCAACAATTCCTGTTGCGGTTGGAGCCCTTGGACTGGTTGGAAAAGATTCCAGTAGGCTGATTGAAGGGATCCCTGGAAGTCCATGCCTCAAAGAGATACAAAAATTTGTTCTGACAAGTACAGCCCACACTTTACGAAGGGCTTTATCTATGTAATTATTTTTTTTGCAGTGGAAAGTGTCATGATGCCATTTATAACCTTAGGTCCCTGGGCGGGACCCGGAAAGAAATGTGTAAACGCCAGATATCAAAGAAAATAAAAATATAATAATAATCTTGAGCTGCATTCGGGACAGGAAGAGAAACTTCGCATTACTGGTTTTCGATCGTCTGTGTTATTCGTTAAATCAGAGGACAAGTTTGAAACATCGGACATTTGAGAGTTGCTTCAATGAATTTTGACATTTTAAAGAATTACTGCTTTTTAATAGTAAAAGATTTACGTTCGATTCCGATAATACCAAACTTTTTTGGCATTTTCCGACAATAGGTGCACTTATTAGAAAATGACTCATATTTACTACGAGTATCTAACTTAACTGATTGTACGTATGGGCAGATGGCTATTTACGATACCATTTTAAGTGTAAATACATATACATCTAAGTATACGAGTGTGTTTGTTGGAATATATATATATATATATATATATATATATATATATATATATATATATATATATATATATATATATATATGTATATATAGGCATATGTTTGTATGTAGAAGAAAATATATACATCAAAAAGTATACTTATATATATGTGCTTTTATATCTATATGTGTATAGGTATATACACGTATATCTATATGTAGTGATATGAAGCATGAAAAGATAGAATCTATATGTGGTATTAAAGATAAATCTATGCCTATATATATATATATATATATATATATATATATATATATATATATATGCGAATGTTTTGTGTTTCATAAAAGAAAGATAATCAATTTGCTTAGATCAATTAGACACATGTCTTGCGTCGCGAAAAGTTTTGACCTTTTAAAAGCAAAAGACTTTCAGCTATTGACGACCCATTTTAAGAAAGAAACTTAAAGCGATAGGCAAAAGATAGATAAATTTGACTAAAAATAGACTGAAAGCCAATATATGTCGACGCTTGATTAAGCAAAGATTGTAACTTATATAAAAAGATTCCGTTAATCAAATACCCTGTAGAACTATGCAGTTCTCTGTTCAAGTCTATTGCTATTAATCTTTCTTTCTTTCTTTCTTCCTTTCTGATCTTTTTCTTTATTTCTGTTTGTTTTATTCTTTTGTTTTGAATATTTCTTTCTTTCTTTCTTTCTTTCTTTCTTTCTTTCTTTCTTTCTTTCTCATCTTTTTCTTTATTTCTGTTTGTTTTATTCTTTTGTTTTGAATATTTCTTTCTTTCTTTCTTTCTTTCTTTCTTTCTTCATGCTCATGCAAACATATACTCCAGTTACATGTTTATATATAAACAAAAGCAATCTCTCTATCAATCTGCTACACACACACACACACACACACAGACACACACACACACAGAGACACACACACACACATATAAATATATATATACATATATATATATATATATATATAGACAGACATAGACGCATACGTGTGTATCTATCAATCTCTCTCTCCCTATATATATATATATATATATATATATATATATATATATATGAAAATATATATATATATATATATATATATATATATATATATATATATATATATGAATGTGTGTCTGAATTTAATCTTAGGTAACTGTTGGGTATATACATAAATAAAATATCTGTGCGATTCATTAATCTATATACAAAGGGGTGCTGAAAATTTGACGATTCGCACGATTTCTCAAAATTTGACAACTTGGTCTGACTGAGAACTTTTCAGCACCCGCTCGTGCATATGCGAGTAAAATGTGTCTTTTCACAATACACATCCAAACCCTTTTTCTATATAGAAAATATTGAATATTTAGGATGCATGCATATTGCGGAGGCACGATGGTGTAATGGATAGCGCCTCGGATGGAGAAATCGGAGAGTTCGAATTCCAGTCGGATCCATTACATCCACTTACGTACTAATGCATTTGGGAAAGGTAGGAATGCCCTTCTTCTCTCCCACTCCCGACTATGAGAAAATAGCAGGACAGACCGGGTTCTATAGCCTTTGATGACAACTGGTCTACCGCAGAAAGAAATGGCAACCTACTGTGGGAAAAAATCTGCCTCCTCAGTCATATATAGAAAGATACATGATTACCTAAGCGTTTATCACGCATGGCAGATAACTGGCTGACATACTGCAGCCAAGAAAATTTGTTTGTTTTCTGTTATGCGTAAAATATAATCATTAGCATTAATAATAATAATAATAATAATAATAATAATAATAATAATAATAATAGCAACTCCTATGGGAAGGAAACTGGAAGAAATTGGTACGAACACCACCCTGACCCGGTTACGGAGATCGGACCTGTTACAATTCTATGGGACTACACAATACACACTGACAGAACAATCAAAGCCAACCGCCCAGACATTGTTATTAAAGACCACAAACAAAATAAGTGCCTTCTTATTGATATGGCAGTCCCTGCAGACTGCAATGTGTCTTTGAAGATATTCGAAAAACTGTCAAAATACAAGGACCTTGAAATAGAAATCTCAAAGATGTGGCACATGGGAACATCAACAATTCCTGTTGTAGTTGGAGCCCTTGGAATGGTTGGAAAATATTCCAGTAGGCTGATTGAAGGGATCCCTGGAAGTCCATGCCTCAAAGAGATACAAAAAATTGTTCTGACAAGTACAGCCCACACTTTACGAAGGGCTTTATCTATGTAATTATTATTTTTTTTTTTTTGCAGTGGAAAGTGTCATGATGCCATTTCTAACCTTAGGTCCCTGGGCGGGACCCGGAAAGAAATGTGTAAACGCCAGATATCAAAGGAAATAAAAATAATAATAATAATAATAATAAAGAGACACAGCCATATGATTTGGAACCTTTCCGTATAAAACTAGCAGTTTTCTTTTAATATTTATGGCCGGACAAGAAAAACTATTTGTGTGTTTTGTAAAAAGCAATTTAAAAAAAAAAAATTCACAAACGAAAATATAGAATTTCTGCTTTTATAAAATTATTCTGTTTGAACCTTACCCAGAATAAATGAATTTTTTTTTTACACTATTAATTACTTAGAAACGGTGGAGGAAAGGATAGTGGCTCGAATCGGAGAGCCGAGTTTGAATTCCAGTCTGATCCATTACATTCGCTTACGTGTTAATACGCTTTCCAAAGTTTCTCTTCCTAGCTATGGGTACAGGGCAGACTGGGTTCTATATTATAGCCTTGAGTATCAACCGGTCTAGGAGAAGTAAAACTCTGAATTTAAACCTGCCCGGAGAAGTTTGGGCTCCGTCGGGTTATCTTGTCCGCACATGTGGTGCTCCTACAACTCTAGTGCGTCACGGGATTCGTGATCGTGAATTACTTAATACTCAATCGTTATACCTGCCCAGGGCTTACGGCCATTTAACATTGAAACACTGGTTTCCGTACGATCACCGATGATAAACAACGTCGAGCCTATTTAGTGTGTATATGGGTGACTACTTGGAAATACTAAGTGCTGTAAGCTTGGATGTGCGGGTGGAGTAATGCATAATGGCTCGGAATTGTTAATCGGAGAGCCGAGTTTGAATTCCAGTCGGGTTAATTATATTCACTTACGCGCAAATACCGTTGGGGAAGGTACGAATCCACTTCTTCCCCAGTTGCACATTAATTACTAAGACTTGTACCACTTGAACCATTATAAATTCCTAAAAATAAATAAATAAATAAAATAAAATAAAATTGCGTACAAAATGTTTAGATTTCGGTTTTAAATAACTTATACAGATTGATATGCCGCTAAACAAAAACAACCAACCGAAACCTGGCCAGTTAAGCCGTTAATGAGAAAAGACATACTGAATAATGAGACTTTAGTCAAATTTTAACTGGCAATACTTTAAAAGAAACATTTCTTAGTTATTTATTTAAATGGTTTCACTTTTTTATTAGAATTTATGCAGGATTATTTTATGGTCTCTCTCTCTCTCTCTCTCTCTCTCTCTCTCTCTATATATATATATATATATATATATATATATATATATATGTATATCCCATGTGGTGAAACCTAGGTACGTAGTACCTGATGATCTAATGTGGTGAAAGCTAGGTAGGTAGTATCTGGCTCGTTAGGATTTAATTTTTTATTTTGCTCTACTTAGGGTTTACTTCATTTTAACTTATTGCTCGCTGTTTTTTTCTTTCTCTTTGTACCTGACCTTTAAGGTACTGAACGATTTCTTTCGCCCTGTTCAGAGGTTTCTGGTTCTTTTTTTTTTCCAAATTTTTTCCTCGGATGCCAATTTGTTTGAAAATTGTGCTATCCAGGTTTTTTCACCCACCGAGTTTATATATAAATATATATATATATATATATATATATATATATATATATGCGTGCGTGTGTGTGTGCGTGTGTGTCTGTGTGTGTGAGTGTGTGTGTGCATGTGTGTGTGTGTATGTTAGTGTATGCTTGCATATATTCATGCATTTATCTATAATACGACCTATGCATTTAAGCTTTTACCACCTAATACTTATTTTATACACATATTACATATATTATACACACTTCATTGGAGATTGTATGCTGAAATATTTAATATGTGTATCTATCTATCTATCTATCTCTCTCTCTCTCTCTCTCTCTCTCTCTCTCTCTCTCTCTCTCTCTATATATATATATATATATATATTAATTACTATATATATATTAATTACTATATATACGTGTACCTACGTTTTTGTGTGCGACTTAATTATTTACAGCCAGTCGGGCACAAAGTCTATGTTGCTAAAAGTAAACAAATGTTTTATGGGAGGCACACTGCACGTAGCCCCAAAATAAAATTGGAATAAAAGTGTAGTATTTGCGATGCAGGTGAGTTACATTTTAAAAAAATAGAAAAATATAGAAAGATTATAAAAAAGAAAAATAAGGATTACAAAATTTGTAATCTTTATTTTTTCTTTTTTTACAATCTTTCTATATTATTCTATACGTTATTTTATCGATACAACTTTTTTTTACTAAATGCTCTGTTTTTAATTAAACAGTATTAAATAAATTTACCGGCCTGAATATATATCTTTGGTTCCGGCGATCGGATGTCTAATCCCACTGATGAGCTCTGATACAGTGAAACAGTCCGTATGTGGATGACAATATTAGCTTTCGATAAAATAATTGGTCGAGCACTGTGGAGAGTAAGGAACGAATTTGTAAACATTCACTATTACTGCTAATAATGCAATACTCTCCTAGCGATTGAGTTCTCTGAGTGACTGGTATGTTTAGCAAAATTAAATACACTTTATCTCTGCCGGGCATCAATTGCCTAGGGATTATATCTCTTTCGGTCCCGGCCTGAAGCGATCGGATTTCTAGCCACACTGATTAGCTGTGATACAGCAAAACAGACTGTATGTTGATGACTATATATATATATATATATATATATATATATATATATATATTCAAGTATGTTTGGTTATATAATTTAGACGAATTATGTCTATTTATTTTAGTTGTAATCCTTTTAAGTCCACAAATTAATTTCTTGGTGGATGTAGAAAATTGATTAAGAAAAATTCTAATCTTTTCTTTTAATTATTTTTTAATTTCCCAAGTAATTTATATCTAATCTTTGACCATTTTCAGGAGTTACATATCTATGGATGTGTTGTTATGTGTTAACACCGTAAATTCAAAATATTTTTTACTTCTGTGCAAGGTAATTTATGCGATGTAACTTATGTAATTTAAAAATATATTTTTGATTGTTGTATTTTAATTTAGTACTCTTTACTTAACACTTTACTGCTACAAACATTTCAGAACTTAAAAAGAAGCGCAGATGTATTTTCGACTAATATCTGACTATACTGGGAATTTGGACATGAGTGTTCCTTTTGATTGTTCTGAGCTTGAACTATGATCGTTGAAGTGAAACGTATGATTCCTTGTCATTGTAGTTGTTGAAAAACCAACATACATATAAATCAAGATAATAATAAGCAAAAACTTAAAATTCTGGAAGCCCTTTATATAAGAGAATTGCATCCCCAAATAAATAAAGTACTACGGATATAGCAAAAATGTCGTTTCCAAATTTTTCTCTGGGTAAATTCCTTTGTGGTGCTCGTTTTTCACAAACGGTGTCCAACTGTGCAATCGACAAAATCAAAAACAAACAACGCACAAGTGCGAAATTAAAAGATTAAAATAAAATGGCGACAATATCGCCATCGCACTCTCTCTCCCACTACTCTATCTCTCTCTGTCTATGTCTCTCTCTCTCTCTCTATATATATATATGTTGTAACCTAGGGAAGGTTACTGAATAGATTAATCACACGAAGGTTGGTAATGAACGATAATATTTTGGACACGAACAACACATATAATATTCGCCAGCGGCGCGTAGAAGTGAGTCCACAATGAATCTTCAACTGCAGGATATTTACCAACCACCCCAAGCGGTCAGATGTGGCACAAGGCCGAATTTAATGTGGGGTATCCGAGCCCGTAGGCTCGGCGAAAATTTCCCCGTAGACAGCGTACAAAACGGGGTCGGGTAGCTGTTTCCCAAGACGAGACTCTGCCCTTCGACATAGCCTCGTCTGGGGATTCTCTCTGTCCAGAGGCAGACAGTTTGACCTGCACAGCTGGAGACGAATTTCCAACTGCAGGATATTTACCAACCGCCCCACGCGGTCAGATGTGGCACAAGGCCGAATTTAATGTGGGGTTATGGGAGCACGTAGGCTCGGCCAAAAAATTCCCGTAGACCCCGTATAAAAAGGGGTCGGGTAGCTGTTTCCGGAGACATAGCCTCGTCTAGGGATACTTTCTGCCTGGAGGCGGAGAGTTTGACCAGCATATCCGGGGACGAATCTCTAACTGCAGACCAACATACAGTATTTACTGCTGCATTTATGTGAATGGGGATATACCCATTATAGACCGTAGGTATGCTACAACAATATATATATCGTCATCATGGCTTATTTTTACATGATTAAATAAGAGATTGTTGGTATCGGAAATAAGCTTTATTTGGAAAACTGAAACTACTGGAAATCAATTAAAAAACAATGCAAGTGAAGGTAGAAAGAGTTTGGGGATAAAAATAAGAAAATGAGAATTCGGAAGAACATCGAATTCGATAAATGAAAAGTAAGATCGTGGCGAAATTACTATTAATCAAGTGAATAATCTTTTGTTATTCGATGTTAGATATAATTTAAATGCTGATTTTCTAGGCAGGTATACTATCCCCCGCTTGGAATATCACATCGAGACAGCAAATTTTGTTCTTCAACGGCAGATCAAATATTTGAAGTTTTTCTCAATTGGTTATTCAGTTCTTATATGAAGTGAATGTAGTGTGCACTAATATTTGTTTCTTATCTATCGTCCGGTTTACACTCCTCCTTAAACTTTTGAACAGAAGTAGAGCCTTTATCTCTTGTTTCCGGTTTAGCATTGAGTTTC
>OZ038482.1:56777278-56782278 GCA_964036315.1 Acanthosepion esculentum | reverse complement strand
GATGTACACATTATTAGAAAATTAGAATAAAATTTAAACATTTCCTGTTTCGCGGTCCTTTCATTTACACACGCATATATATATATATACAAACACAGAAACACACACACACACACACACACACACACACACACACACACATATATATATATATATATATATATATTGTGAGCATCTATCTAACATTAGACTGCTAATCATAGACAATACCAAAATACTATCAAATTCAAATAATACCCTGATGGTGAATGAAGAATATCAGAAGAGTGTCAACATTTCCTGTACTATGCTTCGGACAATTTCCGACTAATTTCCGCTTTGTCTGAGAAGGATTACTCGTAAGTTGCAAAATTCGATGATTAAATTTAATCTACAGAAAATGTTAGTCGTTTGTAAAATTATTTGTCTTAAAGAACATTTGCTGTCTAAATACACAGAATATATATATATATATATATATATATATATATATATATATATATATATATATATATATATATATATATATATATTCTGTTAATTTAGGCTCTCTCCATGTGTTCTAGCTCACTTTCATGCTCTTCATACCAATTCTTAACCACTCGAGCGGTATGTATTGGAGCTTTATCGTCTTGGAAGATGCAGTCACCATCAGGGAACAAAGTCTGGGCCATTCGATGAACATGATCTCCCAAAATGTTCAGGTAATCTTTGTTGTTAATTCTACCATGCAGGGCAAATATTGGACCGAAACATTTCCATGATATGGCGGCCCAAACTATCACTGATCCACCTCCATGCTTCACGGTTGGAAGAAGGCAGTCAGGATTGGATCTTCGAGCTCCCTCCACACATAAACTCGCCCTGAAGTTGGGAAAAGAGAAAAACTGCACTCGTCTGAGAATATGACTTGCTTGCATTGGTCTGCAGACCAGGCATTGTAATCTCTGCACCACTTCAACCACTTCTGAATGTTGGGAGTAGAGAGAAGAGGTTTCCTTACAGCGGTTCTTCCATGATATCCAGCCTTATGGAGCTCAATACGAAGAGTTTTAGTAGAAACTGGACTATTCAGATGATTATTCAACTCAGCAGTCACTTTGGCCGCAGTAGTCCAATGATTTTTTGCCACATTGCGTTTCAATGCACGTCGGTTCCTATCAGTAAGTTTGCAAGTCCTACCCGAATTACTACGGTTGCTAGAGGTTTTTCCCTGTTTCTCGAATTGCGTCATAGTTCTTGATATGGTAGCTCTTTAAAAAACAAACAGTTTAGCAACCTTATTGATCGAGGCTCCTGCCATGCGAGCTCCAACAATCTGCTCTTTTTCGAACTCGCAGAGGTCACGCATTTAGCTTAAATTTTACTAAATTCTAAAAATTAAATAAGACAAAGAGAGTAAATTAGATAAATATAAGTATTTACAATAGATATAAGCAACAATTACGAAGTTTTAGTTAAAGTTCTTAATATAATAGGTCTTTGAAATATAGAAGTGGAATTTGCACCTGTTCCAATTATTTTGTCCAACCCCTGTATATATATATATATATATATATATATATATATGTGTGTGTGTGTAGTGTATTTAGGCAACAATCCTTCATTTATGCATGTTTCATTAAAAACAATAGACAGGGTACAGCGATTAATCTTTTTATTTAATTTTTCTTGTGTTCGAACAAATATTTCATTTTGGGACACAGAGTGTGTAGAAACTGTTCAAATGTCCTATAATTCCGAGCGTTTTCGGTTATACTTTTAGCCATTATCAAGGATGATTTTATTTATTCAGTTTAATTGAGTGTGTGCGTTACGTGTATGTTATTTTTTTATTGTTATAGAGATGTTTTATTTTTCGAACACAGCACATTGTGGCGGTGTTCATAGTTAATATTATCGAGTGTTGATTTTTTCTTTTTTATTATTAAGGCATCCATTATTTTTAATCTTTTTTTCAATTCATATATATATATATATATATATATATATATATATATATATATACATATATATATATATATATTTTTGAATTGGACAAAGTCCGACAATTTATTTAAAGACATGATATCTATAAAAAGAACGTTAAACATATCATAAATGTCTTTGAACACACACACACACACACACACACACACACACACACACACACACACACACACACACACACACATATATATATATATATATATATATATATATTATGCAGACTCGTCATTCCTTTCTTCAGAAATTTGTATTTAGACGCACAGAAAAGAAGTAATGCTGGGGAAAAAATTAAGTTATGCGTCCAAATTCCAATGAGAGAATACTAAGTATACTAAAATCTCATTTTCTTCCGGGTCTCAACCATAGACGAAGATCCGAAATGGCATCATTACATTTTCCTGTAAGCATTTGTAGAAAACAAAACAAAAACAAACAAAAAACGAAAAACAAACCACCTCCTCCCCGCAAAAAACAAAACAAAAACCTTAAGATTACAAATATTTTACTTAGATAAAGCCATTCGTAAGGTGTGAGCTGCACTTGTGAGTACATTTTTAGTATTTCTTTAAGTTTTATGCTACCAGGGATCCCTTCATTGAATCTATCGGAACATTTTTAATCAAACCGAGCGCTCCAACTACAACTGGAATTATTGATGTCCTCATGTGCCCTATTTTTGAATATTTCCATTTCAAGGTCCTTGTATTATTATTATTATTATTATTATTATTATTATTATTATTATTATTATTATTATTATTATTATTTATTTATTTACTTTTAAAGCCTTCAGATAAATATTTTCTTTCAATTTTTAAAACCTTCATCGTCGTATTTCGAATTTTTATGGAAGTATTGTCACCTAACTTAATTTTTCTCAACGTTACTTTTTTCTATTTGTATAAATTCAGATTGCTAAATAAAATTTCTACATATGCTTTGATAAATTTCTTCAAGGAACGAATCGCTTCGGTATAAATGTTTTCCTCTAATGTATTCTAAAATCTCCCGATGTGAAGAAAGAAGCTACGGAGGACGGTAACGTGACGTAACTTTTTGACATATTGTTAAAGGAATATGAATTAAGTTTGCTATTATTATTATTATTATTATTATTATTATTATTATTATTATTATTATTATTATTCGGCCATGTGATACTTTTTCTCTTTGTGCAAATTCAGATTTCTAAATAAAATTTTTACATGTCTTGTTAATTTCCTCAAGGAACGAAACGGATTGGCATAAATGTTTTTCATCTTATCAATTCTTTTATTAACACACACACACAAACACACACGCACAAACACACACACGCTCACACTCACACACACTCATAAACACACACACACACACATATATATATAATTATTATAGATATATGTGTGTTTGTGTTTGTACGCGTCCATCTGACTTGAGGCAAAGGCATGTGCTTCCACAGAAGGATGCTGAGGATACCATGAACGGACCATATGAGTAACAAAGAGACTTTAAGGGAAGTGGAAACAAAAAGGACACTTTTACTTAGAATCAGAACAAAGACAGTTGGAATTTCTGTAACACAAAATGAGGAAAGGGGAACTGAAGAATTTGACACTCACAGACCGTAATGAAGGCAAGTATTTATCCTATAATTCAGTTTCTCATATAAATATTCAAAACGAAAGATCTCAAGATAAAACTCATAAGTAATCATAATTTACCAGAGTTTATTTGTAAATCGATATTACTGCTATATAGGTGCAGATACACACATTTATTACTTCTAATTAAAAGATTTTCCCGCAGTAGGTTGCTGTTTCTTTTTGCGGTAGGCTGGTTGGCACCAAGTTACCCCGTCTGTGTTACTATTCAACCTATACATGGTAGTGGGTGGGTAGATTCATACCTTTCCCAAACGTATGCATCTATCTATCATCTATCTAAGAATCTATTATGTAAGTGATTGCAACGAACCCGAACTCGGCACTCCGATTTCTCATTTCGAGCCGATACCCATGATTCCACAACGCGCATTCAAATAAGTTCTGTTCGCATTTGGGCTGATTATAGGCAGAAATCGATGTGTCTGGAATTGGCCAATCGGAAGGGTGCCGCCTTCCACGAGGACAACGTCCCACCTGACATTTCAGACCCGGCTGAAATAGTTGCAACTTGGCTGGAATGTCCTTTCACGCTAGGTGCACTCACCTGACCTTGCAGCTTCAGGTTGGTATTCATTTCGTTTCCTAGAAAATCCTCTTTATTGGAAGAACTTTAATTCACTTGAAGCCTGTAAAAAACTACTTAGACCAGTCCATCATCCAGAAAGCTGCCAAGTTCTGGAATTATGAAGGTGTCTCAAAGATGGTGAAATTTGAGCAACACACGCGGTTAAATAAATCTATGTAGAAATATCTTGATATTGTTTTAAAAAAAATTACTTAATGCCCTACGAACTGTGTATGACTAGTTAATTTGATAAATTTATATATATATATATATATATATATATATATATATATATATATATATATATATATATATATATATATATATAAATAAAAAGAAAGAACAGTAAGATATAAAATCCGGTGTTCTTACAGATATTTTTATTTTTACACAATAGTGCTCAATGTAAATTTACAGAGCATTAATATTATAAATTAATTTTTAATATATATATATATATAATTTATAATATATATATATATATATATATATCGAGAGAGAGATATTAGGGGACAATATATATCCATATCTAAATATCCATATCTATCTATATATATGTATATCTAAGAGGATAAAATGCAAGTAGCTCTGTATATACAAGACAGAACAAGAATATAATCAGACCTACAAATTCTAATTTTTTTGAATTTGTAGGTTTGATGAATTGGATCGTGATTACGATTCCAATTAAATAAATTATAACAATGGAATATTAGCGTTTGAACCGTTTATATTTTAGAAATATATATATATATATATATATATATATATATATATATATATATATTGACCACTAATATTATGTCTCTATCTATATATAT
>OZ038482.1:56714778-56772278 GCA_964036315.1 Acanthosepion esculentum | reverse complement strand
AACTGCGCGCACTCGCCTACAACCAAATATCCTGTTTGGCGCTATCGGCGCGGGAACAAAGCGACGGTCTTAGCTAAATATTAATCCATTGAACGCATTGGCTGCACTGACAATAGCAGATCCCGGGTTGGCACTGGCCAGAGACAAAAGGGCCGACGCCGAGCGATCAAGCGACTGCCCTCGGGTGCTGGTTATTTCCCGTGTCAATTTGGGCCACATGTGGCATCGGCGTGAATGAAATACACCAAGTGGAGTTTTTCTGTATGATTTATGCTTTTAGCGATAGAAATTAATGTAAACATGGGATGTTTACCTTGGTAAAAAAAAAATGCGTAAAGTTTATAAACATAACAAGTTTTAAGCTTTTAATAATATAAAACAGAAACGATATTTGCTTTTGTACACATTTGAAAATTACTAAATTGAAATGACATTGTCTTCACGCTCTTATTAAGAGATTTAACAAGACCAGGATTTACACTTTTTTAATATTTACATTTATGAGGGAAAATATAGAAAGGATAAAGAATATATATATATATATATATATATATATATATATATATATATATATATATATATATATATATTAATAAATATACGTATTTTATCTCATCGGCAGTACTGTTATATTGCATCAAGAACTATTTTATTAACAATAGCACTCAATGTGCTTTATTTAATATATATATATATATATATATATATATATATATATATATATATATATATATATATAACAATTGAATGAAAAAATGGTATAAATTAAAGCGTTTCGAAATTTAAAAGGACTTCATCAGATGAAAGTAATATGCTTATTGATGGAATTATATATATGTAGAAGGAGCGGGATCGAAATATAAATGAAAACGTCGGTTATATTTATTTTTGTTCTCTCGTATATATATATATATATATATATATATATATATATATATATATATATATATATATATATATTATGTATTTCATCATTTCTCTTTTAAATTTCACCCCAAGACATTAGTGTGGAGAAAGTATAGTAAGAGCACAGGGTTCACGAAGTACCGCAGATGGTGATTGACATTGCATTTAAATTCTTGAGGTTTGTAGTTGGCAAGGAAACAAGGAAGTGGAAGAGAATTCCCGAAGTGAAAATCTAGTCGTACGCTTAATTTCACGCGGTCGAGGTGCTAAGGAGGTGAGCACATTAGAATAACCGCCATGAAAATATTTATAGAAAACACAGCAGTGAGAATGTCACGGCAGTGGGTAATTGACTGAAGGTACGGACCGATAACTTTACAGACCCTTCTTTGGATTTTATCAAGACTCTCAAAATATATAGCAGGAGCACCAGAGCACATGCAATGGTCAATGCACGGATGAATGGTAGATTTATAAATATGCAATATAAATTCTGGCAAGAGTAATTGCCTGGCGCGACACAGTCACTGTTGTAGAGTACTTCTTTCTCTTCCCTATTACTGAGACAATGGACTGCCCCTACTTATAAATATGGCACACATTAGAGTAGGATTTAAGTAGCATTTGATTTACTCAAGTATTTCCGTTCTAGTTATAAGTATTTAATAAACCTCTTCTTATCCTTCTGTTCCTTCGATACTCTCTCTAACTATGGCCTTCCTAATTCTCGGTTATTTTTAAACACAACAACATTACAACAAAACCAACCCCCATAGCAGCAGACCTAGTAATTGATTCAGTATAATCACTCGCTCACGTTTTCTACTGGCAAGAAGTAGAACACTTGAGACTAAGAAGACGTAATGGTCTCTTTTCAGGTTAGCATCGGCCATGATAATGGAGGGCAAAATGGTTCTTTGATGATTAAAAATAATAGTTTCGTTTTGGAGGCGATAAAATCCACAAGTCATTTCTTGCCCCAGTTAACAATTGATTGCAGGCCACTTTTTGAGTGCAGCTACTATTTTTCCTTTGTCGGACCTATCGGACTCACTGTTAAGAGAGGGGTAAATAGTTGTATCTTCAATATAAATACCTAGTTGGAAACAACTAATATCAATGAACATATGAAACAACGTAGGTTCAAGGATATAGCCGTTGGGGGAAAACCCTGCATTAATCCGACATTACCCAGAAATGATCGCGAAACGTGACTGTTCAACTCGATTTATTAAGTACGAATGGATCCAATCAAATATAGCCCTTGAGAGCCCATGCAGAAGGCCAGCATACCAAACCTTGTCAAACGCCTTCGAGATATCTAAAGCTACAACCCTCGTCTCACGGGTTTAATCTAAAGCCTGATAGATAGATTCAATGATATCAGATGTTGACGTAGAGATACGGTTTATCTGAAAGTAGACAGTGTGAAGTGCGATGCTTAACCAATTCAGAGCTGATTATAGCATTTAGTAGATTTGCCAGAAGCAATGTGTAGCATTACAGCTTAGACCAGACACCAGGTTCGTTCCCAGGATGCAACCTCTTCCAGCCAAACGCTTGTGGCTTAAAAATAGCCCTTTGGACCCACGAATTAAATCCATAAGTCTTCCGTCGGAGTAAGCGACTTTTATTCTACGGCTATAAACGAGCGAAGGAGCGATGAAGCAAAGATGTAGGTAAGAGATAGTGAACAGATTAACGGGCGTCTTCCCTTTCACGTCCCTGTCAGTCGATCTTCTTGTCACTCTTCGTGGATCCTCTCCGTCTTTAGTTGATCGTGACCACTGTCTTATAGAATACATTGTCCTATCTCTTGTCACCTTTGTCTAAAAAGTAATTTATCTTCATTCAGTAACTTTTTTTGTCAGAGCCACTTCACTTAGGTGATACTCATCAGGAAATGCCGAAATGCCGAGCTCAGATGTTTTCATTTAACAAGATATCGGCTGCTGCTGATGTCGACACGAATGCCAGTCTTAGTCCAATTCAATTCCTTACTGGTACCATATTTATTTAATGATTCAATCGGTGTGTCACTTCGTTTTTGTTTACGCGCGAAATCTTCACCCAGATGCACACATACGCAAGCGTTATCCAGAACGAATGATAGCAAAACCTCTCTGCTGTATCCAGATGCTTCATTCATTCTTCATTAAAGTCTTAAAGGGGTTGTTAATATAAACATAGTGAGATTGAAGCTGACTTGTTAAACCGCCGAGTATAACAGACAGTTGTGTTTTTAGGTCATTAGCTTCTTTTATTTTTTATTCCTGTTTTATTTTTTATCATTTATACTTTGATCATACTTTCGGTATATAGGACGCATTCAGAATTTGTTATATTTTGAAGGGAAATGTGCGTGTTATACTCCAAAAAATACGGAAGGCTTTATTTACCTTACACAAAGCCACAAATCATACGTAATCTTCCAAAGATGGTCTCCCATTTAAATACGGGTCACGTTCGACACACTCTTCTATATAAACAAGTAAAAGAAGATAGTATATACATATAGAAATATATACTTCATATAAACAGTGAAAGAAGATCTTTGCTGATAAAAATGAGAAGAAATTTGTAAATAATTTATGATCAGATAAGAAAAAAAGTAGAAAATATATTTAGTTTTAGTAAAGATATTGACGCCCATTAATTTTACACACAAGACTCCTCGTCCAGACACGTAGATAACATTACTCCGGAATTATCTAATGGTGTCAAGATTTAAAAAAAGAATTTTAAAGTTTAATTTGAGAGGTGATTTTATCACTCCAGGCATGAATATGACATTTCAAAATTCAGGAAACGCTGGCTGGCAATTTAATCTCATTTGCTATTATAACATTAATATCGACATTTCAGACCGATTGTAAATAGAACGTTGATGTGTTTACGCGTGTGCGCGTGTGCGCGCGCGTCTGTATGATTATGTGGGAGAGGGAGAGGAGCGTGTATTTATGACATTTATACCGTTCTTAAATGTATGAAGGATACTTTAAAGTCGGCAATAGATAAAACAAATTGGCTATATATATATATATATATATATATATATATATATATATATATATATATATGTGTGTGTGTGTGTGTGTGTGTGTGTGTATATATATATATATATATATATATAATATATATATATATATATATATATGTCAAAAGAAAACATATAGAGAGACAAATAGATAAACGAATACATATTAGAAATATAGATTAGCAAATAGATAGTTCCATAAACGAACTAAAGCAACATAGATAAACGTAGATATTTTAGTATCAAACTGAAACTATCTTCGACAAAGAAACGTGGGCATATATATATATATATATATATATATATATATATATATATATATATATCTTCATCTTCATTGATTTATCAGGTGTTTCTCTTATACATACATACACACACACACACACACACACACACACACACATATATATATATATATATATATATATATATATATATATATATATATATATCCGTCCTGGGTATGACGATAAACTACATCTAAGTCCTGGGTAATAGTATAAACTACGTCCAACAGCAAGGCCTCTTATCAGGAGGTTTCGAGGAGCGTGGAACCACCTCTTAATTGCTGGTGTTCCCAGGTCCACACTGACTCAGGGTGGTAGCACCTGTTAGGGTCCCAACTATGGGCAAATAGCTAACCCGCAAACTGGGGTCAAAACACTTTGGAAGTGTAAAAATAGGTTTTAATAACAGCAATAAATTTTTTGAGGAAAAATATTACCAACAATAAAAATCTTGTCAGTATTAAATAACCCATTGAGATTGATATGCCGTAAAACCAACCAAACATGATCTAAAAAAAATCTAGGGTGTTTAAATCGTTCGGTCTCAACCTAGTTACAAATGCTAACATTAAACAAGTTGATTTCCTAGATGCTGCATTTAATTTAAGCATGAATAATTTCCAACCTTACGGGCAAAATAACGCTAACCTAGTGTATATACATCCTACCTCCAACCACCTACCGTCCGTAATCAAACATATTCCATCCTCAGTAGAACGGCGAATTAACCGGCACTCCTCTAGCAAAGAAATATTTGAAAAACATAAGACGATCTATGACAAAATTCTGAAGGATAGAGGTTATAAATCTTCAAAAATCTAATTTGTGGAAAATTATTAACATTCCAAGAATATAAACAGAAAAAGGAAGATCATATAGTATACTCGTCCATACAATCAATTAGCGCGTGGAGAAATTAGGACGTAAGTTCTTAGAATTAACTGAAAAACATTTCCCTGAAAAACATTTCCCTAAAAAGGAAAATTTTCAACCGTAACAATCTAAAACTTAACTATAGTTGCAAAAATAATTTAGAAAAAATAATCAAATCACAAAACAATGAAATATTAAAATTATATAACAAAAGTACCGGATATACAAGGGCAGACCCTACGGTGACTACTACAAGTAACCTGTGTAATTATATATATATATATATATATATATATATATATATATATATATATATATATATATATATGTGTGTGTGTGTGTGTGCAGGTATGCAGAAAAATAGGAAAGAACACGTTAGCTAAATAATCCGGAGTTCCTTAATATTTTTGCTTTTATTTTTAAAAAGACAGTGCTCCATACAGAAGTAGAGCTTATATTATAATATTTTTTAAACAAAATATGATTCCTTCGCTACATAAGAGTTCTCATGTTTCAAAAGCTTTTGAAACATGAGAACTCTTATGTAGCGAAGGAATCATATTTTAAAAAAAATATTATAATATATATATATATATATATATATATATATATATATATATATATATATATATTGCATCCATCATCAGTGTGGCTAGACATCGGGATTACCATTTAATTACTTTAAAAACACTTTAAAATGATATATTTTTATAGTCCTTTAAAGTATGAGATAAAAATTCAGTAACTACAGTGTATTTGCTTTTATTTTGACAAAAAATAAACATATAATAATAAAAAAAAATATCATACAACAGCATCATATTTTGTTTTCGTTAAAAAAAGACACCAAGAAGACGAATCAAAATTTGAACTTTTTGGTAGTAAGTGGAGCCTTGAGATTGACTGAAAAATAAAAGAAAATATACTATAGTTACGTCCATTTTATCATTTACTTAAAAAATACAAAAATATCTCATTTCAACGTGGTTTTAAGAAATGCAGAGTGGCCCAAACCTTTAGCTTGTAGTGTCTCTCTCTCTTTCTTTTTTCTCTCTCTTTCTTTCTCTGTCTCTCTCTCTCTATATATAATGTGTGCTATATTTATGTAATAAAGTGCTCAATATCAGGGATAGAGCATGGCAAATATAAAAGTGAGCATTGAATCAACACTCAGAGGCGACAGGCAGTTTCATGGTAGACGAAATCATCAGGCTACCACTCTAGCATAAAACAGTCTGTCGCCTCTGTGTGTTGACTCTTAATGTTCACTTATATATGTATATATATATATATATATATATATATATATATATATATATAAAGGAGAGATTATTGTTGTTCCGAGAGAAAAGTGTATATTTTAAAAAGAAGAGAGAAGTCGCAAATGTTTTTGGTTATAATGTGGATTTTTAAAAAGTATATCATGCTTTATACTAATATGGAAAATAAAGTATAATATACTTTTAAAAAATCCACATTGTAACCGAAACCGTTTGCGGCTTCTCTCTTCTTTTTAAGATATATATATATATATATATATATATATATATATATATATATATATATATATATATATATATATATATATATAGTGCCCAGCGTAGCGGTATGTCGATGAGGAAAAAAGGGATTGCTGTATGTAAAATTCTTCTCGAGGTTGTGTGCGACGTAAAAGGCAGGAATCTATCCCATTTCTTTTAATGGTTAAACAGCAAGGCACACTAGACTCGCTCGCTTGGTCTGACAACCGACCTGGGAGAAGGAAAGCTAAGAATCACAACCACTTGGGTGCGGGTAGCAAATTCACCCTGTAGATAGCTATTCATAAAGGTAACCTTCTGATATGGGACCATATACTCCGGAAAAATAATCTACAGGATACATACATACATACATATATATATATATATATATATATATATATATATATATATATATATATATATATATATATATATATATAGAGAGAGAGAGAGAGAGAGAGAGAGAGAGATTTCTCTGAATGTGAAGAACGAGGAAAATTTTTCAAGTTTTTTATTTATTTTTTCTAATGGGCGAAGTGATTGTAGCAAGCAGCTTAAATAATTTTCTATAAATGCTTCAGTTATCTTCACATGCCTTTTACAATTAGATGTTCTTATAATGAAAGAGAAGGATTTTCTCATGGGAGCAGATAGTTGTGTGTGAGTATTTAAGTGTTTCCTTATGATTAGATCACTTAAGTGGATTGTCTCTCTACCATTTAATAACACCTGACAGTTTTACACTTCACCATGAAAGGAAACTCACAAGAACATTAAAAAAACAGAATAAAAAAAAACAACTTTTCCTTGTTCATCCCATTCCATGAAACATACACACACAAAAAAATATTACGGCCCAAATCTACAATATATATATATATATATATATATATATATATATATATATATATATATATATATATATTTCCTTAAAGATGCCTGACAAGCTAGTGCGATTAAGCTTTTATCCAGTTTTTCTTGTGTGCCTATGAGTGATTTCTAAACACAAAATGTTAAACTGTCCGAATGATCCCTGCGCTTCCCGCCATTATATTAGTCATTATCAAAAATGTTTTTCTTTTTTCTGCTTTCAACTGAATGTGTAGATTTTTTTATACTTGTGTCTAGAGCGATGAGAATGTATTTTTATTCTCTAAACACGGTCAGCAGTTTGTGGACGTGTCCTTAGTTGATATCATTGAGTTTTGGCATTTTCCTAATGCTTAAATTACTTTTAGTCTTTTCTTATATGTCGATGAGGCTATTATACTTGTATTTTCTACAAGTATGTAGCTGGTGGATTTTGAATTTTTTTCGTTTGCATTTAAATGAATTCTAATTGAGCTATGGTTAGAGAAGTGTAACATGAATATTCTTGATAGGGATGTAGTGGTATTTCCAATACAATTATCCATTAATTTGATTTGATACAGTTCCTTAGAGTTCATGTGAATTCGTAAATGGTATTGATTCGTTGTAATTTGAATCTTGCAAGTGAGTTGTTGTTTCTATGAAGTTCGCCGTTTTAATTTTGATAGTAGATAATTAAAGTAATTTTCTTGTTCTGGTTGACTGGGGTTGTGTATTTCTTTATAATGATCCTAAGGGTAAAATTCAACCAGCTTATAGTTTACGTGCATTTGATTTTCATAGAGAATGTTAATGTCATTGTTTTTTTTATCTGTATGTTCAGCGTTGTTATTGGTTACCTTAAAAAGAAATAGACTGATTTATTGATCTCTGAGGTAGTTGGAAAAACTGTTATCAACTAGCGTTTGCTTCAGGTTGTTGAGTTCTTTACACATAAGTGGACGAGAGAATGAATTTTCGTGCATTTGCTTGAGGGAATTTTTGTAACGCCTATTTTATATGTCAGTGGACACGTAAAATTAAGGTGCCAAGAGTTTCTACTCGTAATTTTGTATAATGAAGTAGTGAATGTGTTATTAGTAGATTCTAAAGAATGTCTAGGAATAAGAGTTAAATGAGACCCAATTGAGCTATGTTCAGAAAGGTGTAGTGTGAGTCTTCGTGTCAAAGATGTAGTATGGCCTATATAATTATTTACGAATTTTGATTGATCAGGAATACAATTCCTTAATGGACATTTAAATTCTTAAATATTATTTATTCTATAATATATAGTGCTCGGAAAGAAAGAACAATTGGGCAGTTTTTATATAATTTATCCTCCCCCCAAAAATTATAAGAACACATGAGAAATTGTATAAAAAACTAAATCAAAGCACCTTGTCTGTCATATTCAATGAAACGTGCATGAAAGAAGGACTGCTGCCTAAATACACGCACACACACACACACACACACACACACACACACACACACACACATATATATATATATATATATATATATATATATATATATATGATGAAAATGTGGAAAAGACAAAGCAAAATCCGAATATGTGAGTTTACTGTTTTTATTTTGTTTTTGTATTTGTTATTCTGTCGACGTCAGACGTTTCGGTCAAATAGACCTTCTTCGGGACATGGTTAATGGAGACATATTTATATTAGATTTTCTGTTTCTGACCAGTCCTGTATATATCGTCTCTTCATCTAACTTAAATCTAATATAAATATGTCTCCATTAACCATGTCCCGAAGAAGGTCTATTTGACCGAAACGTCTGACGTCGACAGAATAACAAATACAAAAACAAAATAAAAACAGTAAACTCACATATTCGGATTTTGCTTTGTCTTTTCCACATTTTCATCATACCGTCGGATCTACATCCACACATTTGCTTACATATATATATATATATATATATATATATATATATATATATATATATAATTTTAATGATACATGTGTCAAGCTGCGTGAAGCGAACTATATAACGTTATGTCTGAACGTTAAGCAAATGAAATAATCACGCTAACATGGCGGAACTTACTCTTGAACTTATCTTTCAGTTTTGATTGGCGCTGTCTACTCACTGGTGTAGATTGACGGTTGGAGTAAAGGTCTCGTTAAAAAGAAGCTAAAACTTAAGTTGAAATAAATCCGAATGAAAACTGAATAATTATGGCTAGCAATTCGGCATCTAATATAATTCAAAAGATAGATTATACTTATGATGGTAAATGTACAATTATGGATGTAAGACAGAATGAAAGATAGAAAAAAGAAAGGAACTAGTTATATATATATATATATATATATATATATATATATATATATATATATATAGAGAGAGAGAGAGAGAGAGAGAGAGAGAGAGAGAGAGGGAGAGGGAAAAGGGGGAGGGGGAGAGAGAGAAAGAGATAAATTAGTTGATGTTAAAAAGAATCGATAAACGAAAGGTTAAAAGTAATGTGTGGAGAAAGGAACAAATCGCAAATGCTGAAAGAAAAGAGAAAATAAAAAATCCTAACAAAGAACAGACAAATAACAAAAATAGAGAAAAAGGGAAAATCTCGAAAAAAAAAAAATAGAAAAAAAAAACAAATATGGGAAGAAAGGAGAAAAGAAAAAAAACGAAAAAAGGAAAGAGAGAAAAAACAGAGAAAATCTTGAAAATAAATACAAAAATATAGAAAAATACATAAAATAAAGCAAATCCCGAAAGAAAGGAAACATCAAAAAAGAGGAACAGAAAAGAAAATCTAGAAAAACTAAAATAATAGAAAAAGTAAAAAAATAAATAAATAATAAAGCAAATATTGAAAGAAACGCAAAAAAGAAAAAAAAAACAAAAACGTAAAAAAAGAAAACGCAAAAGCGACAAAGATAGAATAAAAAAGAAATAGAAAAAAAGAGAAAAATTGATGAAAAATACAAAAAAGCATACGTTGGAAGTAAGGAGAATCCGTAACAAAGAAAAAAGAAAATAAAAAAGAGAAAAAAGAGTAATCTAGAAAAAAAAAACTTTTTTATTAAAAACCCTTTTATATACCATGCCCGTTTAAAACATGAACGACCCTGACTCTCCGCATTTTCGTTCCCTTTGCTTGCTAGATTTTGATGTCACCATTGGTAGACATGGTTCGTGTGTATACTGGATTCTATGTATTGTGCTTATGCTTGAGTTTGCACCCATTGTCGACTCCATTTGGTCTTATCAATCAACAGAGGATACATTTGGCGTAATCTAGTCCCTGATGACAATGTCCTCGGTCTGCAACACTTCCCATACATGTTCAACATTGTCCGATAGCTTTTGAGTAAAATTCTGCAGGTTTATTTATGAATAAGTTTTCGATGAACACTTGAGTCTGGTTTTCATTAAATAAAGTTTTCTTCATCAAAGCAATAAAAAAAAGGATAATCTGTTGTCCCAAGATCAGGTGAATAGAGCACGTTGTTTAGAACAGACGAATCGTGTTTCAAAACTTTTATTCTTGTGTGCGACATTGGGTGGTCATAGAGACGAGCATATCTCCTGTTGACAAGCACAGGGGTGCCTTCGACATAAATGTGCATTTAGTTTTCATTGCATTTTAATAACTCTAAATAAATATTACCCCGACAATCCCACTACACGCACAGCATTATATTTCTTCCGTGTAGCTCAGCTTTTGGAGTCAGTTCTGGAGATTTATCCGTTGGCCATTGTCGTATGCAATCTATTGTTCATCACCTGTTATGATATCGTCGTCGGTACTTGCTCGCATCCGAGAATCGAGATCGGCGTCTTCTCTCCTTAATCCATTTCTTCCCTCAGGTGGGGGTGACGGAGATGACTGTGAAGGCTCAGCCGACTCCTGAAGAGTTATGATATATTTAAGTAACGTTTAGTTAGGATGATGCATTCGTCCTTATAATTAGTTGCCCGCCAAACGGAAATTATTTATGACTTAACCTAATAGCGTTTTATAGATGGAAAAACACTGGACAAAAAGAAAGAATATGCAGTACTCTATTGAAATAAATCTAGCATCATTATCCCAGCAATTAAACTCAGTTCTTTGAAGAAAGTGTCTCTTGCTCGACAGTTTTGAACTGAATAAAGAACATTTTCAGAGTGGAATTTTCCATTTTCTCTCCTTCGCTCTCCTCTAAGCCACCCCTCGCTATGTTTATAGAACCAATTGATCTCTGCGCACCAGTGTAACCGTGGGTAAATCCAGTACGGCTTGGCAGAGAAGCAATAAAAATAAAAGCAAATAAAAATTAAAAGTGAATGTGTGGAGAATTGATGTTACTCGCTAGCCATTTTGTAAGAGAGGGTCACGATCCCTTTGTAGTTGGTAATATGTCACAAGCCTGTATTTAAAAATAAAAGCCGTTCAATGTTCTATGATACCGCCGCAAAGGGATTATAACAGTATCATGAAGTTTTAGTTTGAAGAGTAAAGTGATTAGATTACAGAATTCAATCATGTTTGGTATGAGTTAGGCTATAATTGGGAGCGCAGAATACACACACACACACACACACACACACACACAAACATATATATATATATATATATATATATATATATATATATATATATATATATATATATATATATATATATTACTATAAATGATATTTTAATAGGTACGTGGGTCTGAGTTGGAATACTAGATCTTTATTTTCTTTTCTTAAGACGAGAAATTAATAACAAAAAGTCTAGTCTAGAAATTACTACTATAGAAAAATTGTGCCTTCCGAGATGAATCGAACCTGTATCCATTTTTCCATCAACGGATCCGTACCTATAGCCGAAACGTACCAGTTTCGCTACGGGTGAGCATCGTTATAGTGCAAGCTTTGAATTCTCTCTCCTATATATATCTCTCTCTATATATATATATATATATATATGTGTGTACATATATATATATATGTATATATATATGTATATATATATATATATATATATATATATATATATATATATATATATATATATATATATATATATATATATATATATATGTGTGTGTGTGTGTGTAATTTAAAAATCAGGAGGTCAATTTGAATTAAAAGCTCTACATTTTATTTTTACTTTTATTTATATATTATTATTACACGTGTATTGAGCACTTTTTAATACTACTGTTTCCTGGTATGATTCAACTCAGGCCATTAACCTTATATATATATATATATATATATATATATATATATATATATATATAAATGAGTTGGGATCAAATATAGATAAAATATGAATCGGAATCCGATAGAATGATAAGATAAGGAACCGATAGGAAGCGTATATCAATCTTACATGTTTCCCGTTTGTATTAAATCTTCCTCCTGAGAATAAGATATGTAGAACCTGAAGAAATAATTTATTTCCTATTAGTTCTTTATCATATATATATATATATATATATATATATATATATATATATATATATATATATATATATATATATATATATTATCCCTCACGACTCAGAATTTCATGCACAATGCAATCTTCAGGTGCTGAGTATAGACTCACCGTTATGTAATTCAAATGTTAAAAAATATCTGGTTATCGCAACGTTGGCAGGTATATATTACACAGGGATTAAAAAATTTTAATTTTTAAAATTATATTTGGAATTTAAAATAAACGTGGTTTGTACATATATGTAAAAAACGTTTTAGAATTAATTTAAATAAATAATTAATTATTATTTTGTGAATATTAATTTTTTTATTTTTATATTAATCATAAAGCGAGACTATTAGTTTTTAAATAAAACGTAATTTACGTTAAAAATTAATCTGGATTAATCTATTTAATCAGATATTTATTTTACTGCCTACATGTAATCATCACTTCGTTTCGCTTGTTTAATGAGATAGAGTTATTTAATTGTTTTAAGATAACCAAATTTTGAATTTCCCTGATAGATAATCTAACTCAGACTGATTTATATTTCATATTCAGCCCTATGAATATCTCGAATAGTAAAACCCACAGATAGTTTATTGTTTTTCATTGCCATAGCTAGATTCGGTCTTGTGGCTTGGACTGTGTGATCAGCCTGACTTTCTAAGTCCTAGAAGATTCTATGCTCTTTATTCTATAAAACAAACTCAGTTCGTGCATATCCCATTTGTTGTATTATCGAATTCCAATCATTTTCTCACTTCCCAGTGGTATTATTATTATTATTATTATTATTATTATTATTATTATTATTATTATATCATATTTGTCAGGTTACAGAAACATAAATATTGGCTAAGGTGGATGGTGGTGAAAGAGAAATGGCCTATCTGGCGAGGACAGCTGGTTTGTCTTTGAAAGTAGAGTGACCTCGCCGAGTGCAAAGCGATGGAATGAGATGAATAGAAATTCGCGATACTAATGAGGAGGTATCAGGAGAGTACGAGGTGGACGTCTGGCAGCGCAGCAAAAGAATGGCAATGAAAGAACAAGGGATAAAGAGTGATTCGATAAACGACTTGTTCATACCAACCTTTTAGACACACACAGACAGAGGCGCGCGCGTACTCGCTCACAGCTACTCACCACACAAACGTATACATCCAATACATTACATATATATATATATATATATATATGTGTTTGTGTGTGTGTGCTTGTGTGTGTGTGTAAACACAGACACGCATATATATAAGTGTTACGTCACTGAAAATAGATTGTATTTCCCTTAACATAAGCGACAGAGATAAAACGAGTTGCGCCCCTTGATTTATCCCAAACATAAGCGACAGCAACTGGTAATCTTATAAGTATTTAAAGACTACCAAACAATGTTTTGAAAAGCTTCACAGCGAAACCCACAAAGTAAAACAATTATGATATTTTTTTCTAAAAAAGTACATGTATCATAAATATTGAATATAAATATATATAACATCAGTTCCATTTTCAAATCTTATTATCTTCTCTCTATAGACAGATTTGTACAGAACTTTCTAATATTTTTATTTTTTCCCTATATATATATATATATATATATATATATATATATATATATATATATATATATATATATATATATATATATATATATTGAGATTGGAACGCTGATGTCGGAATAAACGGACGTGTTTTTTTCATGGCTCTAAGAAAGCGATGTTAAGAAAAGTCTCGATTGTTTTTATTTTAATCATACATTATTCTGAAATTTTTCTTGTTTATTATATTATAACATTTTGTTATGTTATTCATTTACAGTAATTAATATACGTATTTTATAGTTTTTTGTACGTGTTTGTCTATCTTTAGTAGTGGTATACGACGATTTTTCTTCTTTTTATCTTTTTTATTTTAAAACAATTGTTGTTTCGCAAGTGAAATTTCACGCTAAGAGTTATATATATTAAGAACATTTACTGTATTGTACTTGTTAAACGACTTTAGTGGCATGAATAATTTTAATCTATTTATATCTAAGCGTAACATTTATTTATATGTTGTTTTTACGAAAGTGGTCGTAATTTTCGGAATTGGAGGAAAGCATTTTTGTAATGTTTATTTTGTTTATCTTTGACTAGTGGCACATTATCGCCGATTTAAAAAATCTATTATTAGTTATCTTCCAAGATTCTTTTACAACATTTAGTATGAATTTTAATTCTTTACATTTTCTTTTTTATTAATAGCAAAGTAATGTAATTTCAATTTTATTGAAAACGCGTTCCCAGTTATAACGTTATTTTGTTTCGTTTTTACTACTAGTCAATTTGTTTTATTATTTATCTTTCAATCTTTTTAAAAACAACAACAACAACAACAATAATGATGATAATAATAATAATTATAATAATAAAAATTTTCTCTTATACCTTATAATAATTTATACTTTGTAGCAATAAATTGCACATTGATGACGAACTGTTTACTCCGAGATCCAGTTTATGTTCTATGCGTGTAGGTGGCAGTTGGTAGTAGTACCTTTGTTACTCGGCTGCTGCACTTATTATTAAGATGGACGGGCAACACTGGTATTCAGCCATCCCCTAAATCTCCACGCGCTAAACCATGTAAACCGCTTTAGCAGGCGAGCTAAATCATGTGAAATTACCATCGAAAGGCGCTGCACTCTTTTGTGCACTGTTCGTACTGGGGAGGTATAACTCTGCGATAATAAAACCTGAGGGGTGTTGTTCTTTGTATTCGTGGCAAATATTTGCAACAACTCCTTGTTATCAGCACTTCCAACAAGTGAGGCTGGTTCTACACAAGCCTTCGCCATTCTAAACAAATCTTTTGTGTGGATAGTCTGTAGTTCAGTTCTGTGTTCCTTCTTTGCTATTCCACCTGAACAAGAAGTTCACTGGCGAGAGAGTTAAAGCGACGAGGACAGGTACATGATTAAAAGCAGAACTGAAAGACACTCATACGTCGAAAATGACGGGAGAGTCCATCATATATATATATATATATATATATATATATATATATATACTGTTCCCCTGTCTTTTGAGGATTATAACTGGTTTCTTGTTTAGATTTCGTTTTCTGGCACTTTCTAAAGTCTTTTCATTCTCTTTCATTCCCAGTAGCCCCTCGCGCCTTAGTGGCATTATCACCTTGCTTGCGGTGAATTGATTAAAAAAAAGTTTACGTGGATGGATGGAATAACAAGGATAAATCGGGATATAAAGGCTCAAGGTTACATCAAACAAACAAAAAATAATCGAGGAAAACAATCTCGACCACACCTGTTGCACAATTTTCTATTTGAAAGACTGCGATTTCACTAAATGGAATTTAACACTGTTCGGAGCGTGTTTCTATATATATATATACACACACACACACACACACACACATATATATATATATATATATGTATATATGTGTGTGTGTGTGTTTGTGTATGTATATTCATACAAAATTGAACACTGGCGTCAATACCGAGTGACGAAAATTTGTTTCCTTCTTGAAGGCATTCTTCAGGCCAGAAAAATGCGTTGAACTAACTTCTCACATTTATACTTACACAGACATTATCCCTGATACTTTTAATCATATGTATAGCATACCTTAAATCTATAGAGATATTAAATGCATCATTCAAATGAAAACTCGACCTTCTAGACATCTCTCAACATTTGCAACACCATCCCTGGTCACATTCACACATTAGAAAAATTCTTGTTGAAAATACATCCTTAATTTTTCATGAAAATAATAAACTAAAAATTCTTGAAGCTATCTCTATTAAAATTTGAAAGCAACCCTTACTAAAATTAACCATGAATAATGCACAAATGTTTTAGAATGTTTACAGGAGATAGTTTAAAATATCTACGTTATAACTGATAGATTTATATATTAAAAAAACAACATCTTAATAACTTATTTATCTTCCTTGTTTACATCAGAAGATTTAAAAATTGTGCAGTACATAAATTTTTTCACGTTTTTCACTTTACTAGTAACAAATTTGATTTTCAGATGAACGCAACAATTTTGTCTCAACCAAAACAAGACTCTGAAGATAAGCGATTTTCACTTCACAAGTAAAAAGTTTAAATTTTAGGTGCACACAGCAAATTTGTCTTAGAAAAACAAGACTCTGAAGATGATATTAAGGATTCTAAGAAACTCGTCCATAAATATGAGAGGATCCTATTACGAATAAGTAGACAAAACCTGTTTAGATTATTTAATGAGACATGTGTTAATACATACATACATACATACACACACACACACACACACACACACACACACACACACACACATATATATATATATATATATATATATATATATATATATATATATATATATATATATATATATTATGAAATGGACAAAGTCTGACAATTATTCGGTCGATTTGCCCATTTCATTATGTGTGACATCATTTAATTTCTTTACATTTGGATACGCTTTGAGCAGATATGAATGTACATGAGACATTCATGGAAGATTGTAGTTTAAAAGCAGTAAAATCGACTTTGCTAATCGAACGATCCTCTGTGGATCAGTCGGTTGAGGCACGTCAGGCTATATGACGGTTGCGTATAGAATACAGGTTCGATTCCTGTCAGAGGACGAATATTTTCTATGAAAATGTGTCGGACATACAGGCCGGTAAATGTTATTAATACTGTTTATTATAAACAGAGCATTTACTTAAATATTTGTATCTATAAAAAAGAATGTATAAACATAAAAATGTCTTTATATATATATATATATAGTACAAGTAATCGATCTGTTGGTATATAATCCGGGTGGATGCTAGTAATATTAATTATTAAAACTGATCCACAAAGAGTTCGATGTCTTTATTTTAACAGAGCATATGTATTTTTTACAGCAATTTTTTTTGTTTTTTCTATAATATATATATATATATATTGCTGATTTAAAGACTGTTGCAGCCGCTAGAACGTTGTGTTCAAATCTCAAAGTTCTTGAACAGCTCAATATTTTTCATATTTCTATTAGAACCTTCGCGGACAGCTAAGCTCTTTGTTTCTTCTTGGTGCACACTGCTAGCGGAGCAGCCATATTTACACTGTAACAGCAGCAAGAAAACTGTTGAGATAAAGCTCAAACATCGATGACGGGACCTCAATACTACCAATTAAAAGCAAGCAGAAGCTGAAGGCAAACCTAAAGATATCTTATGGCAAAAGTGTGGATAATTTTTTGATTTACCCTAGTATTTCTAAATATTTTTCTATATTTCGCTTAAATTTTATTTTTCGCCAAAAGTATCAAAAACTGGTCAGTGTGCAAAATTATTTTATTTAGCCCTCTTGTATAGAGTGTATAGGGAAGCAGAAAAAATATTTGGAACTAGTGATAGAGGGAGCTACGTCACAAAGAACTATTTGAACTGCTAGGGAAGCTTAATTTGTTTGGGAAGACTATTAGAATAATCCAGAACCTATACTGGCAGAAAACCGTCTGCATACGGAGAGAAAATGAATTTATTAAATACACAAAAAAAATAATTAATAAATAAAGGGACGTAAGACGAGGATATGCTTTCTGGGCGGATTATTCACCCTTTGCAGTGAGAGTATTTTGTGAGAATTAGAAATCCTACTAGGATTCATTATTGGCGGTCACAATCTTAACAAAGTTATGAAGATGACTCAGTATTGATAGCAGACACGGAGAGGAAACTACAAGTACACCACCAGAAGGTAGTAAAGAAAACCGAGAAGAAAGGACTAATTATCAATTGAAAGAATACAAAATGCATGGTTGCCGGCAAAAAGAACAATCGAAGACAAAAAAAAAAAAGAAGAAAAAAAAAAGATTCCATTTGTTCCTGGTTGGCTTCCAATGAAAACACATTCTGAAAAGTAGAAATTTTGTCGAGAAAATTATTCTGTCTTTTCCCCATTGAGCTGTGGGAGTTAGATCAGAGTAGAGAGCAGTTGTCAGAAAAAATGCATAGCCATGATGTTGCTAATTATGATTAAATCATTGTAGAACCTTCGGTACAATTTGTTGAAAATATTTCTTCTTAGCATACTATGGCGTCTGCTACTTCTACTTCTACTACTACTACTACTACTACTACTACTACTACTACTACTACTAATACTAATACTAATACTACTACTAGATGTAGATGAAATTACTTTGTAGAACTGGTATTAAGATGTTTCTAAAATTATTTCACCTCAAACGATGATGCCACTAAGACGCAATTAGTTACTGGGAGTAAAAGAGAATCGCAAGAGTTTAGTAAGGAGAAAGGATAATAAAAGAACAGGTGTCAAGAGTACAGAAGATAGTGATTAACGTTACATTTAAATTTTGAAATCTCAGGTGACAGGGAAGCAAGAAACCGGAAGAGAATTCCACAGGTGGGAAGTTCGAGAAACCAAACTATTAGAATAGATCATCCGGTTACATTTCGCTATTTCAACAGTAAAACAATGAGACCTAACTGCCAATCTAGTAATATTCTTAAATTCATGCAATAGAAGTAAGCGGGACAGCGCATTGGAATAACTAACATAAACATATTTATAGGAAAGACAGAGGGGGGCCACGTCACGGCAGGTGGGGGGGAAGTGACTGAAGTGGAGATGCCAGGTCATGACCGATTATATTTGAATTTTGTGAAAAATCTCGATATATATAGTAGGAACTTCAGACCCGATATGGACGAATGGTAGGTTTATAAATGTGCAAGATGGAATTAAGGATTTATATAAGATCAAGAACTGAAGTAATCTATAAAATATTTCAAGATGCTACAGAAAAAGGTCCAAAGTTCACTATATCCATATTAATAAGAATAGAAAAAACTTTGACAGTAAAGGAACTAGAAGAAAGAAAAAGACAATAGTTGAGGCAACTACTGCTTCTACTACTACTACTACTACTACAACAAATAATAATAACAATAATAATAATAATAATAATAATAATGATGATGAAAAAACTATGTCATATTAAGAACAACAACAAAATCAATCTCCCTTTGTTCTGACTGGTTGGGACCTCCTAGGCATTCCTATATTTTGTACAGGCCTTTGATAATTGCACGTTTTGTCGTCTGCTTTGTTTACCAAAGTCTGTGATTCAGTAATGATCGCAAACACTAATAGCGTGAAGGATGAAAGAAAAGAATGATGACAGAGATTTCACCCGGAAGGGATTGTGTTTTTATTGGGTTTTCTTAACAGGTGGAACGATTTATCCTCGATTTATCCACACCAAAGAAGCCATTTTCTTATATTTATAAACGAGTTCAAATTCGTGAAAATTACATAAGTCGGACAAAATTTGGTGCGTTCAAATACTGTTTTGTATATATATATCGACCGGGTTGATTTTGTTTGTGTTTAGCGACATATCAACTCCTTATGGGTTATTTAATTCCGAAATTTAATTTGCTTGGGCCCAAAATTAGAAATTTCTTTTACAAAAAATCTGTTGCTGCAAATATTTTGTTTCCTTATAGAAAACTTTTGTGCGTATTTTTTTTTTTACTATGAAAAGGTACTGCTGGTATTTTTACTATATTTTTTTTTATATTATATTTAACACCCAAACTGAACTGGAGCCAAAACACTATGAATACTTTTTGACTCCTGTTTTGGGGTTAAGTATTTTCCCATAGCTGGGACCCTAACAGATGCTACCACTCCGATTTGAAGTGGATATGGAAACAACAGCAATTAAGAGGTTTTATCGACGAGGACTGTATCTACAAATGTATAAAACATACTCAGGTTTGTCGAGCGTCAGCCCGTTGTTTAGGTGACTGGACATTTCTCCACAGGTACTGCAAGTAAAAAATAGACATCTAAACGCTGATTTTCAAGGATGTACAGGTGGATTGCGGCTCCGAAGGAGAAGTCAAAGAGTCGCGTTCGAATTTCAGTCTAGTTCATTATATTCCTTTAAGTGCATATGAGTTCATATCTCTCCCCCATACTAGAGCAGACGGGCATCTTCGGCCTTTAGCAGAAGGTAAAATTTGTTTAGCAGACGGACAACTTAGTCTAGAAGGACAAATCTGAGTTCAAAAGCCGTATGCAACCCCGGCCAAGAGCATAATATATACAGCTGATGATAGGATCGTGAAGTGCGCAATGACTCTATGATCCCAACTGTGGTAGGCTTTGGTTGGTTGGTTCAAGGAAAGCAGCCAGACACTTGGAAGCCTGTAGGTCTTAGAGAGGATAATCTTTCTTCGGTGGTCCTTGTGAGCTGGGTTTGCGGAATCACAAACAAAATCTGTACCAAATAACAGAATCCACATCTCTGGAGGATTTCCAACAAACACAACTAAAATGTATAGCACATTTATGTAGAGAGAGAGAGAGAGAGAGAGAGAGAGAGAGAGAGAGAGAGAGAGAGAGACAGACAGACAGACAGACAGACAGACAGAGACAGACAGACAGACAGAGACAGACAGACAGACAGACAGACAGACACAGAGAATAATGACATAAGATGTTAACGTTCTACACGACTTCGAACAAAAGATTAGGAAGGAAACCCCCATCAATAATGGAAATAGCGATAACAGTGGACTTGAGAAACATATTTTCCTAAAAAGTTATTTTACAGAAATATTTTATAAATATGAACCCACAGTAGCACCAATGAATGCCGAGTGTTTCCTTATAAGCAAATGGCTATTATTATCATTACTATTAACTTCCTTTGATATTGTGACAGATTGTTAAGTTTAGTGAATATCAATAGGGCACCACCTTTAGCATAGAGGTTAGCAAATTCGTCCCGCTGTTCGGTAGTGTTGAATTTAGACTATTTCTGGGTCTTTCATTATTGCAGCTTCGTGTTATAGCAAAATCAAATAAGCATATGTAATTAAGTATCTTCTTACATTACAAATGGAAAGACGAAATTAAATCTCTCATAAGTAACATTACATGTTATTCAGCTCAGGATTCCGTCTATTTCTGACAGTAAGGGCGTGCGTATATGGACTCCGCGGCCCTCTCCAAACCTATGCCCTACATTATCGTTTGAATGTAAGAAACTGTACTTCTAAGGTGGGTTTCTGTCTGTCGTACGATTCTTTCCCATGCTTGTACATCCCAACTATGGGTCAATTACACGACCACATGTCGGGGTAGCCACTGAAGTGACGTTCGGATCTCCACTGACGGCTAGGAGGTCATCCCTCAGTTCAACCCTGACCCTGAAAATGGGAACAAATAGGAACCCTTGTATTTAGAATTAGAAAGAAGCAATTGAAATTACTGGGATATATAATAAAGAATGCGGGTTTGGAGAATTTGACACTCACAGGATATATTGAAAGCAAGAGGAAACATCACCTAACAAGTTTGTGTAGATGGATAGAAAATCAGGAACTGGGAGGGCTAGAAATGGGTCAAGTATTGCTTAGCGTTACAAAGGATAGGAAGTAGTGAAGAGTCATTATTGCCTAGGAAACATGATACATAGAAGAAGAACAAACAAGCATGAATACTGAAAAATACACACATGGTTATAGATGTCTATTCAGTTTTATAATTCACATTTTCTTAATATACAATTTTTAAAATCTTGAAACATACTCGAAAATAATGATCAGGAAAGTGATTCTGTCATACCCGCATACGTTATCGCCCATAAATAAGTACATAGCTCTCAATATGTTTTAACAAAATTTAATTTTCTTCTGAATCAAACCAGGATCTTATTATTTTTCGTTGAACATTATACAATCAAAAAGTTATTACTAAACTTTACAACATTGAAACCGAAAAGATGAACATGCAGCTTTCAAGCCATTTTTCTCGTGGTAGATTTAAGTAAATTTGAATATAGAACACGCAATGTTAAAATAGTTTTAGGAGGACATAGCTCTCAGTGTATAAATGTTTAGATATCCCCCCATAATACTCTCGCGATTTATAGGAAAATATTATTTGCACAAACAGAACAGAACCTATAAATATATGTACTTGGCTGATATTAAACAAAAATACTTTTTGCCCAAACCGTGAAAAGGTCAGATCGACAATTCAAGCTAACTCCAAAGCCTGTCCGTTATATCCGACGTTTAGTAACTGAAGACCCAAGAAAATCGATTGCATATGTTTCTAATGTTCCATGAAGTTTCGGTTACAGATATCAAACATTCCCTGAAATGAATACCGAATTCGATAGACAAATAGGCTTGTTTAATATTTGCACAGGGGTATAAAGATAAACATTGTTCAAAATACGATGCTTCGTTTAAAAATTCAATCTGTTGGTGATTGATTGATTTTTTACAGTTTTTACAGCGCCTAGATTATTTAAAACCGGAAAATATTTTTAGATTGTATGAATTTTTTGTGAGAATAATGATTTATTGAAGTAAGTAATTACTAATTAACCCATAGATGAGAGGAAGAAGCAGGTGGATTCATACGATTCCCAAGAGTATTTATGCGTAAGTGAATATAATGAATCCGACTTGGATTTAAACTCGGCCCTCCAGTGTTCAATTCTGAGCTGCTATCCATTACATCAGCCGCACAATCCAAGTTTACAGCACCTGGTATTCCCAAGCTGTCACACAACTAGGCTGTCATGGTCGGATGGCATTCAGTGATATCAGCAAAAGTGTTTTGTATCAGTAGGTAAGCAAAATGATGGAAATGACATGAACCCCGGTTGTATGAGCTTTCATGAAACTGGTGACCTTTATTTCATCGACGGAATCATGGATGCGGAAGATAACGTCAAAATATTAAAGAAAAAAAAAACAAACAAACAAAAAAACACGTTGCTTTCACCCAGAAGCTTGAATCGAAAGAAGAGCTCTGTTCCAGCACGATAATGATAGAAAACATTCTGACTAAAAGATTACAAATTTTTCGAAGAGGCAAAATTGCTTCATTGACCAAGCATGTTTCCGGATTTAAATTGTGGAATGTACTTTAAAAGAAATTCGGATAATAAGACATCATTGAAAGATTACACAATGTCGGAATTGAAAAACATTCCAGTGACCAATTGTATAAATTTAGTCAGATCAATATCTCCAAGGCGACAAGCACTAGTAAAAATAAATTTGGTCACATCAAATATTGATATTAAATAACTACTTTTGCAGAGTTTTTTTTTAATCAATTCACCCCGAGCAAAGGGATAATTTTGTTAAGATGCAAGCGTCTATTGGGGGTGAAAGAGAATGAAAAGACTTTAGAAGGAACCGGAAACCCAATCTTTAACAGGGAACAAGGGATAAACCTCTACTCTTATTAAAACAAAACCCGAGGTGGAGTGTGAACCTTGTGCTTATAATGAGACTGCTACTTACTCCTATATTCTGGTTACAATGTTGTCATAAATAATGACTATTCTACGGCTGCTGCTACCGCTAAATATCATGACGTGTAGAGACCACGAGGGCCACCTTGCCCCTCCAGCTCTGGCAGTGTGTCGGAGTATTCTCCAGCCCTAGATTGATCTGCTGGAAGTCCCGAGGAACTACGTCCTCCCAGCGGCTGCGTGGTTTGCCGCGAGGTCATCTCCAGTCTGCAGATGGCCGGTTGAACTTATAAATGACTATGCTGGAGTGGTCATCAGGTCGTAGCAAGACGGGACGGAGCCTGGCGTTGAGCGATGGTACGGAGGATGCTTTGTTGCCAGTTCTATGGCTGTGCTCTTCGTTGGAAACAAAACCGAACCAGTGCACACAGTCGATAGTCCTGAGGACGCGTTATTCGAAGCCATGGACGCGAAAGAGGGAGGGGCGAGTTTCTTGCTGAGAAGCTGCGTGTTGGTGCCGTTTAGTAGCACAGAGAGGACGGTGGCATTTTAAACTCGTAAATTGATTTAACGACGCCGCTATAGTGATCACAACTGACAAAAATTTTCAGTCGCTGGTGTTGGAAACTTCTTAGCCCAGATAAACAAAATTCGCGACCAACTCGACAGGATCGTTGCCAATGATGATGGGCAGTTGATCGGAGCCGTCTCATTCGACAAGTTATTGCGCAGCCCCAGACTTCGTTGAACCCGAGTAGAGAATCCCACTCCGCCCTCCAGCTCGGGCAGCGAGCAGGAAAACTGGAGTGCAAGTTTCCACTAGAAATAATAAAATTCTAGCATGTTTTGTTTGCATGAAAATTAGCGGTTTTTTTTATTTTTAATAAAAATACGCGTAGAGCCTATTAAGGGCCGATTTTGAACCAACATAGTAGAAGGCGTAGAAAGTGATTTTTGAGCGAATAAATTCAATTTTAAATGTTTATCTAACGAGCTTGTGTAAATGGTTAACAGCACAGGGATTAGGAGAGATAGTAAAAAGACTGATTTTACTAAGAGCTACAAAGGACAGGAAATTATGGTAGCAATGATCGTCCATGTCCTGAAGAAGAAGAATTCTTCATCTTTCTAAAAAAACATATCTAGTTTATTTTTTATAGCTAAAAGTGATACGCAGTTGCACATTTTGCTTTTTGGATTTTATACGGTTGCACAAGATCAAAACAAATCTACTTTGATGAGTTGGTTGGTTGATTTGTTTTATGGTATATCTACCTCAGTGGGTCATTTAATGCCAACAAAATTTTGAAATAGATTCATAGCGATAGTTTGGTAAAAAAAAAAGGTGTGTATGTATACATATATATTTGAACCATTTTTCAATTACTCATATTTTTGTGTACAATCCAACTTCTTTCAGGAAATTTACAATCTTGGATAACTCACTTGGTTTGGTTTGGTTTGTTTTACGGCATATCAACCTCAATGGGTTATTAATGCCGACAAAATTTTTCTTTCTGGTAATATTTTGTTTTGTCAAAAATCTATTTCTGGTAATAATTTTTTCCTTCAAAAATGTATTGCTGGTAATAATTTTTTCAAAAAGAGTATTGCAGGTAATATTTTTTTCAAAAAATGTATTGCTGGTAATATTTTTTTTCAAAAACATATTGTTGGTAATATTTTTTTTTTTCTTCAAAAATGTATTGCTGGTAATAGTTATTTTTTTCAAAAAATTATTGCTGATAATAATTTTTAACAAATTATTTCTGGTATTAAAACGTGTTTTTACACTTTCATAGTATTTTTACCCCAGTTTCGGGGTTAACTATTTGCCCATACCTGGGACCCTACCAGGTGCTACCACTCCGGGTTAGGGTGGACATGGGAACAGAAGCAATTAAGAGGTGGTTTCACGCTCCTCAAAACCTTCTGATCAGAGGCCTTGCTGTTGGACGTAGTTTATCGTTTTACCCAGGACGCAGATCTAGTTTATCGTCATACCCAGGACGAAACTTTGATGAGAAACTATTTTTTTTCTAAGTATGTAATCAAACATCACTACGAGAAATTACTGATTGATAGATTCGTTTTCTACAAAACAGTGTAGCGAGCAAATGGATGGCGGAACAAAGTTTAGGAGAGATAACAAAAGGAACGGAAATTGTGGTAAGCCATGATCACCAATGTCCTGAATGGTTAAGGTAGAAAGAAGAAGAAGAAGAAGAAGGAGAAGAAGAAGAAGAAGAAGAAGAAGAAGAAGAAGAAGAAGAAGAAGAAGAAGAAGAAGAAGTAGAAGAAGAAGAAGAAGAAGAAGAAGAAGAAGAAGAAATATATAGATTCATCAATCTTTAAAATTTAATATTTAGTACACCCTATCCCCCAATTTTATTTTGTAGGACCGTGATTGATCTTTGATTTACAGGAAGGAAATGGATTGATAGTTTATAGTTAGTGAATATTTGCATGTCTAATTTGAATAAAAGTCTTCATATTAATATAATGTAACATATATAAATAATAAAGTCTGCAGGTACAATATATATATATATATATATATATATATATATATATATATATATATATATATATATATATATATATCTATATATATATATATATATATATATATATATATATATAAAACTATAATAGTTTTACAAATTTGGGGGCGGGTTCCTCACACCAAAACAAAGACAAAAGTACATATAAACATGTATCCGCAAATCCTTCGTTTTAAATTATTGAATTTAAAGAATGATTACGGTAGATCGCGTTGAGTTGCCATGTAGACTAGGTTACACTTGTCATTCGTGTATATCTGTATCGTCAAAGTTTAACGCGTGAGTAGTGAGTTAACTGAGAAGTATTCCGTTTAAAAATGGCAGGATATTCATATCGTGAGGAGGCAGATATGTGTCTTACATACAACCGCGAGAATGGTAACGTCGCGAGGCTGCACGGCTGTACCAGATTGCGTTTCCAGATCGAAGACAGCCGATTAATCCGAATATTGGTGCTGTTTATCATCGCATTGCTGAGACAGGATCCGTAGCACGGCAACCTGTGGACCGGAGAAGACGGATATCAGCTCGTACGTCTGACCTCGAAAAACACATTCATCAGACTGTCGGAGACGATACAGGTATCAGCACACGCCCTTGTCCTGGTTTTGGTGTGAGGAACCCGTCCCCAAAGATTGTAAGCGTATTTTTGATACACTTTGTGTGTGTTTATATATATATATATATATATATATATATATATATATATATATATATATATATAGACAAAAACAATTTACTCACTACAAAGATGCAACTTAGTATCAGTGCATTTAATTGCACTTCGACTGGTGAGAACCAAAATGGTTACGAACGATTCTGTTTGTAAGCAAGCCTCATGTGAAAAGTCACTTCCTTTTTTTCCATTTGTTTGACAAAAAATAAATATACATAAAGCCAAAAAGGTGACGGAGTGAAGCAATAGTGCTTGTTGATAGCAGTTTGGTGAAGGATGATTGAGGTGTTAAAGTGATGGCTGGACCTGAATAATTTCTTTTCGACAGGAACGGTCAAGGGTTTACGCAAAGCATTTCCGAGCATTCTAAGAGTGAGGGGTGGGTGAGGAAAGGTGAGAATAGGAGATAGTAATACGATGAAAGAGGAAGGAGGGATAAATTCAGACCATATCAATAGTAGTAATTGGGAATGTTTTTTTGGTTATTTTAAAAACTAAGCCAGAGCTGAATTGCATATATTTAGGTCGGAGTTATCACTACTAGTTTTGTAATCAATGAAAGTGTTTCGGAAATTAATAAATTAAGAGGTGGAGGTTTCTTTTTGGTATATTGAATACATAAGTTATTTGTTTTTTTTGTTTTTTAAAATTAATTTAGAATTTAAGATATAAGTAGAAAGGTATATAAAAGTATAGGATATTAATATAATTTTATAAGCAAATTTTGACCCATTGTCGTACTGTATAACGTGTAGAATAAGTATGGGCCTAAATCAATTCATCTGAAGTATTACTATATATGCGCAAAAAGCATTTTAAGAATTATAATCTAAGATAGATTAGTGGAGAGGTATATAAGAGGGTAGAAAGTATATCAAAGGAGGTGAGTTATACTTTTAAACGTTTAGATTTATGGATTTAAAACTTTAGCAAGATTATAGTATTAGATCCTTAATATGCCTAAAAAAACGATGGTTTTATATCTTTGATTTAATAATTGGGTGTTGTTCAAAAGTTCAATAATACATATTTTTTCCTGCAAGCATAAAAAAAAACAAAGTTCGTTCAAAGATTTGCAAGTTCTGGCTTGTTTTAGAATTTTCCATTTAACTCTGGGTGTTTTTCCTTCCTCCTTCTTAATATTGCTCTACTATCGATATTGAGCCCTCGTTTGAATGAAATGCTGTGGATGTTAGAATTTATAAATTATTTTCGTTCTCATTACATTCGGATATATATATATATATGTATGTATTTGTGCGTATATTTGTGTGTTTGAGAGAGTGTATGTGTGTGTGTGTGTATATGTGTGAAAGCAGTTAACGAGCTGATAAAGATGTATCTACATAAATCTATATTCATAATCAATTTAGCGTTTGTTTATACGCACACACAGAAGAAGAAAATAGCGCACGCAAAGTCGCGCAGACACATACATATATATTTACACACTTTCGCTGCAAAGTCTTTCCTCGCCAAATCACGCTTAGTTGTATTTACTCACAACGAAATTTCCCAATTGAATGCCTGCTTCCTGTCGTGTTGCACCGCGTGTCGCCATTGAAAGCCTAAAGTTTGACACGCAAGCTGAATGAATTCACTTTTTTTTTCTTACTTTTCGCTATCTATTTCTTATTTTGAAAGTCACCACCAAGAAATGGTTTTCGGACCAATGTTTTGACACACTCGTATACTGTTGCGTAGAATAACGAACATTTCCTTAGATGTTTTCTATTATCTATATGTATTGTTCTATGTTTTTTAAAGTTCAAATCTAGCTTTTTTGTTTTATGCATACGAAAACAAAGTTTAATTTATGCTTTCTATAGCAGATGATAACATAAACAATATACTGTACAGTATATTATTAACCCTCCATTACCAGTGTGGGATATTGACACAGCTTTAGTACTGTGGGGTTTTCAAAATATTATAAATATTCCGTTTAGTTCTTAATTATTTTGTTTATATATTGTCTGGAAAAATCATTCTTGATTTTATAGGATAAATAAAAATCAGGAAAACAAAAGATTTTATTTTGAAAAACAGAATAAAATGACCAACATTTAGAATCATCTTTTTAATTCTGTTTTTTTAAAGGCTAGTCCAATCATAAGACAGCATTGAAAGACTACACACGGTCAGAATTGAAAAAAAGATTCCAGTGTTCGCTTTTATAAATTTAGTGAGATTAATATCCTCAAGGCGACAAGCAGTAGTAAAAAATATTATCATTACTGTTTAAAATTTATCATTGCTGTTTTCTAAGCTGAACCAGAGGTCACTTTATATCACCAGTATTTCTTTCATTTTCACAAATTAAAATGTGCATTTTCAGCAAAGAGATAAAAATGATTTTGTAGCGGGTTTAACGGCCTCGATTCAACCCGTACTATTTTTATTTTACTAATGTGCTAACAAGGAATACGCCATCAAGAAGAATAACATTCAAGAAGATTGTACAGACAGTAATTCAGTTTTGTCTAAAATGCTGAAATTTACTTGTACTTGGAATTTTGAGTGAGGAAAATGTTCCTGTTGATAAACTCTGAAGTGTATTAAAAAGTGTGTGAGTTTGGAGAACTTTAGTAAGATGTATTGTTACTTGTAAGAGAATTAAACAGTTTGTTACTCACAATGTTATGTTAAGTGTTTCTGTCCTTGTGCTTGAAGGAGTGAATGTTCGTAGATGTTCGTAGATGTTCGTAGATGTGCGATGTTCTTTCGTACGTGTGTGTGTATGTGTGATGCCGTTTCATAGCTTTTCTCCTAAAGGCGAAAATGCGACCTCTCCACCGAACTGCATTACTGTGAGTCTGAGAAGACAAGTAGGAGAATAGAGAGAGTATGAAGATGTGTTCAAGTATTTATAATTAATGTGAATCAAGTGATAGGTTCGAGAATCCATAACCAGATTTTGTCAGTAAATTGATTTGAACACAACTGCATAGGCGTTGTAATGTTTTCACATATATTAGCCAATCAGAAGTCGGAGTATTATTCAAGGCTTCTGTGATCCACTTTGGTGTTAATTTGTGCAAAATTTGCCGTCGAAATAAACTATTACATAGAAAATACATTGAAACTTTTTCGATCAATAGTATTCGCTGAATCGAAAATAATAATAATATAATACAATCAAATTGAAGCAGAATGCTAAAATTTTAATTTAAGTAAATATTATGACTAAAATCAGAAGGTCCATGTCGTCACTTGACCGTGGTATTCAGAAAAAAAATAGACAGAGTACGTTACAAAGAACTATTTCAAAGGTAAGCTTGATTTATTTGGGAAATATATTAGAATAATCCAGTATATGAAGAAAACGGTGGGAATAGTGATAGAAAATAAATTCAGTAAATGCTGGACAGTAGAAAAAGGCGTAATACAAGAATTTCTGTCCTCATCGGATTTATTCAATCTATCCATAAAGGCGATCCTGAGGGAATTAGAAGCGCGATCAGTATTCATTATTGGCGGCCAAAATCTTAACAACATAAAATACGCAGATAACAGTTTTGATAGCAACCACGGAAAGGAAACTGCAGGACCTTCAACAGAAGGTTGAAAAGAAAAGCGAGAAGAAAGGACTAAACATCACTTGTAAGAAGATAAAAAAGAACAGTATCAAGATACGAATGAAGACATACAAAATCAAGGACGTGTGCGATCATGGCTCTCCACAATTTCATGTCTCTTATTAAATGTTGTTTTTTGTTATCTTTCCTAATTCATTTTCTGCCTTTATTATTTACCATTTTATAAAGTTCGAATCAATTGACCATTAGTCAATGCTTTGCCAAACATTCCAATATATGTTATATTTGCTCCTTTTTTTATTGCATTTTTCAGATCGTTATTCTACAGTTGTTATTAAACAACGCAGATGAGAGAAAAATTCTTCAGCGTGAAACGCAACCGTATCCTTTGTTTCGGGAAGCATATCTTTCTAGGGCAGCTCCTTCTGATAAGGCTACGAAGCCTTAATGGTTACATTAATTCTTTATTTCTACCCAATTGCTCGATAAACTGGCAGTTTTGTTTTAAATGTTTGTCCGGTTCCTCCCCACTCCAGTTTTTTGAACAGGAATAGAAGTTAAACCCCTTGTTTCCTGTTTAGGATTGAATCTTCGGTTCCTTCTAAAGTCAAGTTCAGATTTATACTCTTAACGCTTCTCTTCTCCTATGCTGATATAAATCCACAAAGTAACCCTCTATCTTGAGTGGTTCTTGGGCTTTGTATTGGGTGAACATTAGTTTAAAAATTATTAATCGTACACTTATTTTGAATTTATTATCAGATGAAATATTGGCATGTCTAATTAACCGTATTTACTTATTTCCGATCAGCGCTGCTTATTAAAAGCCGTAGAATGACGGTCTGAGGATTGCAGTAGAAAGCAAAAAGATGAAAATATAATAATTGAAAATATTTCATTTATGTGTTTGAGCAGATTTCATAGCCCTTTTCAAAAGGTGACGTTTGGACTCGGGATTTCACACGTGATTGAAAATTATCATATATATACATATTCTGAAAGTAATATGTCAGCGTTTGTCTTTCTCTACGATTCGTGCATGGATTATAAGGTGCATTTTCGTCATTTCATACTCTTTTGTTTCCGGAAAAGACACACGCAAGCACAAAAACACACAAAAAAACAGCAACTAAAAACAAAAATCTATACAAACGGTAAAAAAATATGTGTCATTTATGGGGATGGTTCCAAGCTGATAAAACTATTACTAAGTGGCTCCCTCGGGTCAGAAGTAGAAATTTTAATCTGGGAACCGAATAAATTGTGGCAGGTTTGCATTTATAGATGTTAACGAAATTGAAAGGCTGATTAAATAGAACCTAGATTCTATGATACGGGACATCGCAGATATACTCTACACATCACATATAAGCGTTTGTAACGCATTTGAAAATACTTGGATACATAACGTTACGAGAAACAATTAATGGACCGCGTTTCTATCAGCGATTCTCTGCTAAAACACCACAAAACAATTCAGTTTTTAAGGGAATATTTAAGGACGAGGAAAAGTTGATCACTTACAATAATGTGGAGCAATATTTTCCTGGGGTAAACAAAATGAGCTATCTTTAACCACACCCAAATTCGGTCTGAATCCAAAGAAGATGATGCCGTGCATCTTGTGACATTGGAAGGGTACGGTGCATTAAAAGCTCCTTCCGAATCATCAGTGATTGAATTCCAATATCTAGTGTTCCGGATGGGACCCATTAAAGGCAACATTCGGTAAAAAGCGTCAGGAATTAGATAATCGGAATGGCGTCGTCTTCTATCAGGACACGGCTCAAACTTGCGTTTCTTTGTAAATCCAGCAGAAACAGGTACAGATCAATCGGGACGCCCTACTATACCCACCATGCATACATAAAAGAATCAACTTCGATGGAGTTACAATCGGGTATGAATGGATGACACCCGCCTATCGAAGCAATTCTTTTTACTCCCAACACAAAGATGGAAATCGGAAAAAAAGATCAAAAGAAATGACTGAAGGACGTTCTAAAACAAAACATGAAAAAAAATGCAACATCGATATTGGCAGCTGAGAATCCAGTGCAACGGGCAGGAATCTCTTGAGATCCATTGCCAAAGACGGAACAACAATGTTCGAATCCAAAAGATCAGTCAAACACGAGGAAAAAAGGAAGACGTCGAAAAGAAAGAAAACAACAGCCAAATCCTAATCCGCCAGCCGGAACAATCTGTCCTCAATGTCGAAAGATATTCAAACAAAAATCTCATTAGCCATCTCAGTGTCCACAAACCCAACTGACTGAGACAAAATAAACAAAACATCACCCCTGACCTCGAGGCATACACACGACAAATCGTCTGACATTCTTCTTCTTCTACTTCTTCTTCTTCTATATGTTCTGTTTCATCAGGATGTAGGCGATCATTGCTCCCCACAACATCCAATCTCTTGTAGCTCTTAGCAATCATTTATACTTTAGCCAAGACCCCTATTCCTTGTGCCGCTATCCATTCACAAAACCTAGTCAGGTAGATGACCCGCTGCCTTCACCTGTCTTTCACCCTATTTTACACCTTTGATTTCGATTCCTTCAAAATTATCTTAACATTCTTGGCTGACATGAAGAGGAAACGCTATACTGAATCCATTGTTGGGTCTGCTGTTAAGAAAGTTGATGCTAGACAATTTTTCTCTCCAGAATCTAGATTACATATCCAAAAGTCTAGCATTCGCCCATGCTTAGAATATTGCTGCCATATATGGCCCGGTGCTCACACTATATATTTAGAGATTCTTGATAAAATCTAAAGAAGAATCAGCAATATTATCCGTCCTGATCTGGCGGCTCGGCTTCAGTCATTTTCCCACCATCGTAAGGTTGCTTCCCTGTGTCTTTTCTATAAATACTTTCATGGTAATTGTTCAGATGAGCTCTTCGGTATGGTATCTTGCCTTTTTTTAAAAATTTAAGCGAAGTACTAGACTGATATCTAACTATGTTAGCGGAGTGTGACATGGAGTTGGGTTTTTTTTTACATCGAGATCTCATCAATTTACACTTGAGTTGATTAGATGTAGCCATATATTCTTTGCTGACAGTTTCTTTTCTCGCACTTCTCGCTTGTGGAACTCCCTTCCGGCTCCATGCTTTTCAGCCAAATTTAATCTGCAAAAATGCAAATGCAATGTCAATCGCTATCAACTGTCCTCTTGATTACTCTTCTCTTCCCGGCCATACGGTAGATAATGATTAACATTGCATTTAAATTATAAAAGATCAAAGTTGGCCAGAAAGCATGGAGTCGATAGAGAGTTCTATAAGCCAGAAGTGCGAGAAAAGAAACTGTTAACATAGAATTTACCGTTGCTTCTAGCCAATTAAGATGTAAATTGATGAAACCTTGTTACCAATCTAGTACTCCGCTTATAAGCCAGAAGTGCGAGAAAAGAAACTGTTACAATAGAATTTACCGTTGCTTCTAGCCAATTAAGCTGTAAATTGATGAAACCTTGTTACCAATCTAGTACTCCGCTTAAATTCATAAAGTCTAGGGACCATAGCGAAGAGTTCATCTGAACAATTCTTTCTTCTTATGAGCCATGTCCTTTGAGGACGTAGGCAAACATGGCTCTCCACCTCCCTCTATCCTTTGCAGCTCTCAGCAAATCCATTCCCTCTGCTTCCTCCCCTCCAGATCACGTTCTGTCATCCACTTGCTCAAACTCGTCAGTTATGTCACGCGCTGCTTTCCCTTGTCTCTCTTTCCCTCTGTTTGACCCACACGTAACAGGTTCTTCGGGACCTACTTCTTCATTATGGCCAGAAACTTCAGCTACCTGTTTCTGATGTTAAGTATATGCCTTCTCTTTGTTTGTAACCTATCTAAGACCTCATTGTTGCTCACATACTCGGTCCATTATATCCTCAGCATCCTTCTGTAGAACCACATCTCCGTCACCCAGAGTCTCTTCCTCATCCTTGAGGAGATCGTCCAACATTCGCTGCCGTATAGAAAAACAGATTCACGTAACAGTTCAGTATTTTTTTCTTTGTTACCAAAGAAATCCTGCTGTCTCGCAGTACTCTGCCCAGCTTTTGGAATGTGTCCTTGACCATCCAAATACGTCGACGGAACTCAGTGTCGCACTTACCGTCCTTTGTCAAGAGGCTTCCCAGATATTTGAACTTCTGCGTCTGCTTGAATCTAGTGTTCCCGACCTGCAAATCGTATTTCAGGCTGTTCCTCTTGCCGATGACCATGCATTTTATCTTCTTGTAGTTTATGCTTAGTCCTTTCTTCTCACGTTCTGTCGCTACCTTCTGTAAGAGAATCTGCAATTTCTCTTCCGTGTCTGCTATCAGTACTGTGTCGTCTGCGTATCTTATGTTGTTAAGATTATGACCGATAAATCCGGTAGGGTTTACAATTCTCTCAGAATTGCCTCGCTGTATAGGTTGAACAGGACGGGTGAGAAGACGCCTCCCTGCCTTACGCCCCTTTCTGTTTTTGTATATTCACTGAACTCGTTCCCTATGCGCATGCATGCTGTTTGCTGTCAGTATAGGTTCTTGATTATTCTGATATCCCTCCCGAATATATTAAGGTTGCTGAGCAGTTCCGTCAGGTCCTTGTGGCGTACTCTGTCGAAGGCTTTTGCGTAGTCTATGAAACATAGGTATTACCATGGAAGTATTTATAGAAAAGGCACAGAGAGGCGGTGGGAAAATAAGTGAAGTCGAGACATTAAGTTAGGATCAATAATAATGCCGATTCTTTGGATATCATCAAGAATCTCTAAATATATAACAGGAGTACCGGGCCATATTTGACAACAATATTCTAAGCATGGGCGAATTGTAGACTTAGGGATATGTAAGATTTTTCTGGAGAGAAAAAATTGTCTAGCACATAGTGAACCAAAATTCTTAGCAGTTGGCCTAGCAATGGATTCAATGTTGTCTTTCCACTTCATGTTATTTGGGAATGTTAACCGGAGCATGCGCAATGAGTCACTCTATTGGAGGTTAGCATCAGTCATGTTTATGTAAGACAGAAAAAGCTCTCTCAGATGATAACCTGAGTGTTGTGTATGCCCCTAATTTTTGCATAAATATTGACCATAAAAGCTCACTATACTCGAGTATATAGATACAATAAGAATTTAGTTACAAAAAATAATTATTAAATTACTTTTATTCTTAATATTCGATGTTAAAATGTTGATATTTTTCATGCTGCAAAGATAGTCCCGTTTCCCGCATCTAATAAGCTGTTTGCATTTTGTAATGTCGCTTGTCAGAGGGGACAGAATTATAAATTCCAAATTCAGAAATCGATGTTTTCTACAGAAATCAGTTACGCTTTCGAACGGCCAGTTTTAGTAAGCAGAGAAAAAAAAAGTGAGAATGCTTAACTTGTCCAACATCAACGAGGCTGATTAGACGCTTTCATCGAATCTAGCACGTATAGATGGTTAAATGAATTAAATTTAACGAGATACTCCTTTGAACAATAACTTCGACAGTTCAGTCATGGATCAGTAAATGTTTGAGAGCGGCAGGTGAAACGCTTGACTCGGCTCACTGTTATAACTTTGATCTGAAGACTTTAGGTGCGCGCGCTGTGTGTACAAACTACACGGGGAGGCAGAGAAGCCAGGTAAGACGAAATGAATTTCCAGGTGCTTGCCACCAAACAATACCGGCAAGTATGAAGAAGCAGGTGTATCACGTCATGGGGTATAATGAATCGACAGGTGAACGCTTCATGGTAAAGGCAGTGGTATTTCTTTAATAAAGGCGTCGTTGATTGTAAAGTGCACGAGTTGAGCTATTATGTATCTGTTGAGCCCCCCCCCCCGAGTAGAAATACAAGAAAGTATTTAACTTATGCCCTCGCAAAAATAAGAAACTCAGTTGCTGTGTACTGAATCCGATTTGCATTTTATTCACACCTACACACACTGACATGCACACGAAGATATAAACTGTTTTTTTATTACATATCTCCCAGAACATCCTGACTACTCATAACCTTATGTGGGTCATATCTATCAATATATCTACTGTCAGCAAAACGCTTTCAATTGTTAAGCGTTTCTATCTTTTAATTCGATCCTGAACAAAACTTGATTCTGCAGTCACGCGAAACGGCGTATTGCTGCCATATATAGGCTGGAGTTACACAATTCTTACTTTCCTGACATGATAGCGTTCAGAATAGTTTACGCTGTCGTCGGGAAAGATTTCTTTTTCACTCTGCAGACTTTTTCCCATAGAAAGAACCCCAAAAGCCTGTCACTACTCTATCACTATTTCTAATAGAAATATTCAGTTGAGCTGCGTTTTTTAGTTCAATCAGTTCACACCTTTGCAGCTAGTACAGGAAATGCTACTTTCACTAAGTCGAATCACCCTTATTTCTCCCGTCTTCCAAATCCATGTAGAATGCTTCATTCACACAGCTTTTTCCCAATAATGTTCACTTTGTAAAAGAGACAACCGCTTGGGTGCTTCCCTGAACCTTCCAATAATAACCTCTTCAAATTTAAGGTAATTTTTTATCTATCCTCTCGAGATTTTTTTCACGCCATACCCCTTCCTCGTTCATTCATATCATATCATAATTATTTTAACAATGAATGGATTTCGAGTGTCGTGTTGGGTGAACTTTAGTATAAAAACACGGAACAAATTGTATCTGTCAATTAAGTTACACTTCCACCGAAAATAGTAGATTTATGGAAAGCTCCTGACAATGTTAAAAGTAACTTTTCCAGTATTTTCTCAAATAGGATTTGAACTGGGAATAGGATTTTTATATTGAAAACATTCAAAAGTATATCGTAAAAAGTATTATTGTTGTTTATTTCTGACTTTCTCTGTCATCTGTCTGTCTCTGTCAGTTTGTCTGTTTCTGATTTATTCACGTCTTAGACTAGTCATATATATCCATGTTTTACTCTCCTCCCTCTCTCTCTGCCTATATATATGACTATTACTACTAACATTACAAGCCTCTTCCCCTTCCCTGAATTGAGCTCTCTCAGTCATTGGCGTGTTTATTCACAGATAAGTACGTAAAAATTCACCTTTCTTTCAACCGTGTACCGATGGCTTCGGGAAAAAATCTTCGACTGTTGCCGATTCGATCCCAGCTTGAAGCAATCGGATGAGCTGTGCAAATATTTCTGTGGCTATATCTCGCAATCTTCGCTGTTTTACAATATACGGACTTGTATACAGGTCACAGGCGGGACTGAAGTGCCACATACGACACAAACATAAAAGATGAATGAAGTTGTTAAATTTAGTGTTTTTTTTTTTTTTTAGATATTAATCATTTTGTGGAATTGAAAATTTGGTGTTACAAGATTTGGACATTTTTGCTCTTTTAAGATTTGGAAAATTTTTCTGTTCACAATGCTCGTGGGTTTTCATGTGACTGGTGAGACCAGATCGTTTTTTATCATATTTTCTGACACACCATTCCTGTCTAGATATTTACAGCGTAGGGACGATCGTAATTCGTCAAAGGTCTATCAGTGTGACTCTTCTTGCCGCTAACCTGCCTTGAAGGGACATATTCTGCCATATACATCATATGTAAATCGAGGGATTCCCGGATAAATTATTTTCCTTTTCTTAGCTGCACATACATACGTATATACATTTGTATACCCATACACACGTACATACGCATACAAGCATATATATACACACGCATACTTTTTTTTTATATAAGGAGGCACGGTGTAGTGGAAAGCGGCTCAGATTGAGGAATAGGGGAGCCGAGTTCGAATTTCAGTATTATGTGATAATACCCTTGGGAAAGGCATTAATCCTCTTCTTTTCCCTCCATATATGGGTTCTATAGATGACAAATCTGAATTCAAAAATAGCGCTGGGTGGTTTGGGGATTTTGTGGTACGTAGTGGACCAGGTCTTTGTATTTGACCCTTCAAAACGTGTGGTTGGTTCTGCACAAAGCCTGCACCACTATAATCAAATCATATGCGCCGGTGTCTGGGCTGTCAGTTCCTAGAGAATCCACTGTATCATTCTAAATGTACACACCTAGGTATGTATGTAACGGGTAATATATATATATATATATATATATATATATATATATATATATATATATATATATATATATATATATATATATATATATATATGTATATATATATATATATATATATATATATATATATAATCGTTTTAAATCTAACGGGAATTTTATTGCACAGATGTCATCTTTAAATATTGAGCGCTAGAATCTGGCAAAAAGAAAACGAAAAGTAATGCGTATAGCAGGTATTACCTATTCGATCTTCCCTGTACAAGATAGCCAGGGTGTGTACGTGTGTGGGCGAGAAGGGAAACTTCAAGCTGTTCCTTTGACGTGGTTGTCGGATGCGTATCAATGGACTCATGTTCCTGCTGATTTGCCAGAGTCTCGCGTCACTGATTCCCACGGTGAGTGATTTTCCATATCACAACAACAGGTACATGACAGTGCACGTTGACGGCTCTCACAAGAGAACAAGTAGTTACTTTCCTCTATGAAACCTAGAATTTGTGAATTTAAGTGCAGTAATCGATTGACAGGAAACTACAAGACCTCCTACAGAAGTTGGTGAAGGAGAGCGGAACTATCAATTGAGAATACTGAATGCATGGTTGAAGACTGAAGAAGAAGGAAACTGAAAGCAAAGGTTGTTAGCAAAAGGGACAGCCTAACATGCAAATTACAGATTGGAGATACCGAAATCCAACAGATACAAGAATTTACATATCTGGGAAGTGTATTAGCAGGAGTATTAACAGACGGAAAGTGCGTCACTGAAATCCGAAGCCGAAAAGTATTTAGAAACAGAAAAAACAACTTAAAAAAAAAGAGTACAGAAATGTTATGTAGTATCAGTCCTCCTATATGGAAGTGAATGCTGGACAATTTCCTCACAGATAAAGAAGAAACTTGAAGCAACAGAAATGTCGTTCTACAGAAGGATGCTGAGAATACCTTGGACCGAAAATGTTTGCAACGACGAAGTTCTAGTGACAATGAAAACAAAAAGGGCAATTATGCTTAAGATCAGGAAGAGACAACTGTAATTTCTGGGGCACATAATGAAGAAAGACGGCTTGGAAAATTTGACACTCACAGGACAGAATCAAGGTAAGGCGGACAGAGGAAACCAGTGCACAACCTATTTTGTGATAGCTTGAGAGAAGATGACATACATACAACAATTATTAAAAGCTACAAAGGGTAGGCAATTTTGGAGAACTATGATCGCGGCACAAAGAAGAAGAAGAAAAAGAAGAAGAGATTAACAGTTAGGATTGATGATTTTTACTGTTGAATTGTTTAGACATAATCGTAAGTTCTTTGCTAACAGTTTCCTATATCGCACTTTACGACATTTTGCTTCCCACACAACTTTGGTTTTCAAAACTTTAAATGCAATGTCAATCGTTATATTCTGTCACCTTAATTTTGGTTCTTTTGTTGTTCAAGCTCCTTAATAATTCCTTTTTCTTTTTCTTATATTTTTTCACATTCATTGACCCCTTGTGTGATAGTGTATATATTTCCTTGCTTGGGATGAAAGGATTTTAAAAAATCCGATAGACACGAAGGGCTTTGATGTAACACTTTCTCAGTCCACAACACTTGGAAAGACAGCCATCTTTATTTCATATGCAAATTAATACAGAAGCATAAACCTATTCGCATTCAAAGTTACACTCATATACGCGCTTATACTAATATGTGCTGAAACGTTCGCAGACACATTCATTTGCCAAAACACGTATTTACAAACAAATGTAAATAATACTGTTTATTTAAAAAACATACGATTTTACTTAAATTGTATATAATAAAAGTAACGTATAAACTGAAAATATATTAAATAATAGTCGAACTTAATCCAATTCATAATATATTGTCAATGTTTACGTTGAGGTACGTTTCGTGAGCAAATATGATCGTTCCAAGATTTGTTGTTTATAAACAATAATTTGGGCTTTGCTAACCAGACGCTTCTCTGTAGCTGATTAGTAGAGCAAGTCAGATCAATTGACGGTTCCGTATAGGACACAGGTTCGATTCGTGTCGGAAAACGCATATTTTCTACGAAATTTCTTGAAAATGATGGTAAATGTAATTAATAATATTTATTCAAAAAACAGAACATTTACTTAAATAAATTGTATCTATAAAAATAACGTATAAACAGAAAATATATTAAAAAATTTTATATATTAAAAAAGTTTCGTGAAAGACGACTGATAAGGTACTGCGATTTAGCTTTTATTTAATTTTTCTTGGGTTTGTACAAGTATTTTTTTTTGTACATTAAATGTGTAAAAACGGTTAAACATTCTGTATATCCTAGAGCCTTTGGCCATTCCTTTCTCCATTATCAAGGACGATTTGTATTTTTTTAATTTTTAATTTTAAATGTTTTATTTTCCAAACACGGTCAGAACGTTGTGTCTGTGTTCATAGTTAATGTTATTGAAGGCTTTTCCATATATATATATATATATATATATATATATATATATATATATATATATATATATATATATATATATATATATATATATATATAATAAGTTGAGTTCATATACAGATCAAATATGGATCAGAATCCAACAGACTGATATGATAAATAACAAATATGAAAAGTTTTTCAATCAAACATGTTTCACTTTTATTAAATCTTCACCAGAGAATGAGATATGGAGAAAAAGAAGAAATAAATTATTTACATTATTCGGACTATTGTCCTTCATCTTATTTATTTTATTACAAGGTTTTGGCCGTTGTACGCTCCGGCCTTCTTCAGGTGGTTGGAATGTCGAACCACCTGAAGAAGACCGGATCGTACAACGGCCGAAATTGTTATAAATATGGCGACAAAGATGAGGACAATAGTCCGAATAATGTAAATAGTGTACATAATACCTCATCTCAGAAATATAGACAGATACAAACAAACGTTAGTATAAATTATGGCTTTAGGAATTCATTTCTTTTCTCCACAAATTATACATACATACATACATATATATATATATATATATATATATATATATATAGAGAGAGAGAGAGAGAGAGAGAGAGAGTGAGAGAGAGAAGACATTATTAAAATCAGAACCTCGTAATACATGTCTTTTTGATCAGTCTTTAGCATATGAAATAATTTCCATCGAAGCGCACTTGTCGATGCTCACCCCGCACATGAAATACTCAACTGGCGGATTTACTATCAGTTGCTATCTCCCCACTTTTTATGACAGATCCTATTTTTGGGACTCTACAATTTCAACTTTGTCCATTATTTTCGAGATTTATTTCTCCCCTACCCTGTTACACGGGTTCTTAATCCGCTAGCGACTTTGATCATCTTCCTTCCAGCAATCTCCATGTTCGAACTCGACGTTTTTCTATTTAGTTAAAAAAAAAAGCATTTAATACACTTAGTCCTTCTTTTCATTGTAACACTATGGACCGATTTCTCTTCTCACTAACTCAGTTTTCGCGCCAGATTTGCCCACTCGGAATGACTGCGCAGGCGCATTGTTCGCCTAATCTACTTTCAGTTTCGGTTTCAAAAATGTCCAATCATTTTCTTTCCCGCCTTTATTTAATTATTGCCGAACGTAGTTTTATAATTCGATGCCACAGGATATTGCAATGGACATTTTCTATACTTGCGGGTAGTTTTTATTAATTTTTTTTTACACTGTCGGTATTTGCAAGACTTGAGAATTTATTTTATTTCCGTTAATTTTATTTGTTTTTGTTATTGGTGAAGGCTTTTTGTTCTTGTCAGTATTATGTTTTTGTCAGTGTGGCGCCTTGCAGACTCCCCCGATTTAAGTTTTGTTCATTTCTTTGATATTGTTTTCTTATAATTATCTCTTGAAGAAGGCAGATATTTTTACACTGTAACTTTTGGCGATTTTACAAGGGCATTTTTAATGGTACCATACTTAATAACAGATAAAAATATTCTTCTCCATTGCCATACATAACATAACACTTCACTTTTCTCTCAAGTAAATGGTAATGGTAAGATTAGCTGTTTCCTTATAAAGAAACATTAGGCATTCATTGACCGAGCAGTCAGTGCTACTTTCGGATGAATTTTATAAAATCATTCTGATAAATTTTTTTTTAGTAAAATAGGTTTCTGTTAAAGCGCTTTGTGGCATTGATCGAGGTTTCCTTCCTAACCTTTTGTTTGAAGTAGTGTGGAAATGTCAACATCTTGATTATTATTTTCTCTTCGAGTTATATGTGCTATCCATTTTAGTTGTTGCTGTTGTTGAAAGTCCTCAATTTTTATTATTTGGTTGTAGCGCCAGTTCGCAAGAATCGAAGAATGATGGCCCTCGTTAAAACCTACTTGTTTCATTCACTTGAAGACGAAGTTTATATATTTCTGACAGTTTATGTAATTTAAAACTAGTTTGATGCCATGAATGTCATCCATATGAACGTTTCAACCTGATATATTTGAAGTGTTTTTACAAATTCCACATTGGTTCAGGGTAGGTGCAATTTAATTCTAGCTCATAGTTTCTGTTTTGGAGAGGTTTATCTTGAATCTTGTTTCTTAAAAGGTGTTGATTTTTGTTCCAGAATACTCTCATACCATCTATGCCATCAGAATATCCCCGACTCCTTCATCATCAGTACATTGCCCTTGGGAAGGATAGCACTAATATTGTTTTTATTTATTAAATTAGTTTGGGAATAGGTATGTGTTGTAGTATACTTACGGACGATAATTGGGTATGCCCCCATTCTCATGAATACAGTAGTGAATACTGTACGTGGTCTAGAGTTGGAGATTCGTCTCCAGCTGTACTGGTCAAACTATCTGCCTCCGGGCAAAGAGGATCCACAGACGAGGCTATGTCGAAGGGCAGATTCTCGTCTTGGGAAACAGCTATTCTACCCCGTTTTATAAGGAGCCTACGCGGAATATTTGGCCGAGCCTACGAGATCGAATACCCCACATTACATTCGGCCTTGTGACACCTCTGGCCTCATGGGGCGGTTGGTATATATCCTGCAGGTGGGGATTCATTGTGGAATTCAATTGATTCACTTCTTGCAGTTGACTACTTCATCTACACGCAGCTGGCGTATCTTATATGTGTTGTTCTTGTCCTAAGTATTATCGTTTATTACCAACCTTCGTTTGATTATTCTATTCAGTAACCTTCCCAAGGTTACGAAAGTATGGAATGTTCAAATGATCAGCGTCCATTTCCTCACATCTGTTCTTATGTATGCGCAGTGAATAGTCTGAAGTCTGAAGATTTCCTCCTCGTCGTACTCCAGATGAGGTTTGACTTGTTTCCTTATCCATTGAGACCAGCAGTCAGAAGTAAAATCATTATATTTAGATGTAAGATTCCTGTGGAGTATATGACCATAACTTCACTACGTTAATGTTGTTTCTGTTGATTTCGTACAAAGAAGATTGGTGTCGTCAGCCACACGAGTTTTGAATCCAGAATTTGTCTTTCTCCTAGACTAAATACTATACAGCGTAGTTTAACCTACAATTTAAGGGGCTTACGACAATATAACATTAAAACATCGCTTCCCGTATGACCTCCGAAGTTAAGCAATGATGACCCTGGTCATTGCCGTCTCTGCCGTTTGGGTATAAAAACCAGATGTTCTAAGTTTGGATGTGCGGGAGGTGCAATGGATAATGACGCGAAATTGTTAATCGGAGAGCTGAGTTCCAATTCCAGATCAGTTCATTATATTCACTCACGTGCAAATACACTTGTGAAAGGTAGGAATCTATTTTTCTCCACCAAGTATGGATTAATTTAGTAAAACTTGTATCACAAACCATTGTTATCTTCAAAAGAAATCGCAATCTGAAAATATTTTCCGGTTTTAAATAATCTGTAGTGGTTTGATAAGCCGTAGAAAACGAATCAATCTGCAATTTACCTCATAGATGGGGTGGGATGAAGAAATGTATTCAGTAAATCGTGCCAGAATCTATCTTGCCTATTTATAAGGCTACCATTCGTCCATGATTTGAATATCACCCCCACCCCAACGTATGTTTTGGTACTCCTGCTATACATTGACAGAATCTCGATAAAAGCTAAAAAGGATCTGCAATGTTATTGGTCCTGAACTTGCATCTCGGCTTCAGTCACCTTCCTATCGCCGTAATGTAACTTTCCTGTGCCATTTCTATGAATACGTTCATGGTAATTGTTCTGATGAACTTTCCTCTATGGTACTTAGACATTATGTATTTAAGCGCAGTACTAGATTCTCGGCAAGGTCTTACCATTTTATAGTTGAAATGGCTATATGTAACCGTAAGTTCTATGCTAAGAGTTTCTTCAATCGCACTTCTTGCTTATGGAACACTCTTCCTGCTTCTTGCTTCTCAATAAACATTGGTGATCAAAAATTTAGATGCAATGTCAATTGTTTACTTTTGTCAACTTAGTTCTTGTTCTTTTATTGTTCTCTCTCCTTAATAGCATTTTTTCATATTCTGTAATTCCAAGTAAAGCCATCCGATTTAGTGGCTTTATTGCGTTGCCAGGATTTGAGTACTGCCAGTCAATCCCACTGCCTGCACTGATAATCACTTTCACGTACAGCCATGTTTAGAGAGCGATGTCGTCCCTGCTATGTAACCCACAGGTAGGAAAAGGGGAAATGAATTCAAGCCTTTCCCAATGATAAAAAGAGCTCCATGACCAATGCTGGGATTGAACTTAGTATACCAATTCCACTTTCTGTGCAGATAGCAGTTACGCGACGCACACGTAAATATTTATAGTCATTAATGGGTCTAATAGATTTCTGTAGAATAATTATATCTTAATCTAAATTGGATGAATCTACGATAAAGGCTATACGTTTAAAGGTCTCGATACATATTTGATTGATTTATTCATTTATTTTACGGTTTATCAACCTTTTGTGCCGAAACATATTTGGGATTATAAGAATAATTCTTCTTTTTCTAGTGGTTATTGAATTAATACTTTTTTGAGAATATCGATAATTTTTTCCAGAAACTAATATTTAACCCACAGCTGTGGGAGAATCTCGATTCCTACCTTTCCTAAGCGTATTTGCATGTAAGTTAATGTAACGAAACCAACTGGAACATTGGGAATATATCAAGCTGCGATCGTTTAGAGGTTAGAAATAAATGTTTACATTATTTTAAGCCTAAAAACTCGACTCATGTTTTTTTTTAAATAGCCTCGTAATCTCATCAGATCAAGACTTTCATATGGATGTCATGTAAACTCGTTCATAAATATCTTAACTGTGAGCTATATACAACCGCTTTCTCAAATTAATGGTTAAAATGGCTTCCAGTGAATGGAGCTTATAGGCTTTAGCCAGGATCACCTTTCTGCGTACCTTGTGGATTGGTGCTACAGAATCACAAAGAATTGTACCAAATAACAGAAACCACATCACTTGAGGGCTTTCAATCGTAGCAACAAGTAAAACAGATTGCACATGTAGCTCAAATAGTTTGGCTGGATGATTTTGTTTTGTTATGGGTCATTTAAAACCGAAATCTAAATATTTTGAACACAATTTTATGGTTTCAATTAAATATATTTCGAACACAATTGTATGACTTCAACCACAGAAAAAAATGTTTTGCTTGTTATTTTTCTTTAAAAATCTATTATTGTTACGTTTACCATAAATAGGTATTATTGGTAATTTTACTATAAAATATGTATTGTTGATAATGTTTTTAGATAAAAATGTATTGCTGGTAATTTTACTATGAAAATATATTTTTATACTTTCATAGTGTTTTCTTCTTGTTTGCGGGTTAACTAGCTGGGACCCTAACAGGTGCTACCACCCCGGGTCTGGGTGGACCTGGGAACAACAGAAGTTCAGATGTAGCTAAACGCTCCTGAATACCTCAAATCTTCCGATCAGAGGCCTTACTGCCGGATGTAGTTTATCGTCATACCCAGGACTAAACTCAAATATAAAATGAGATAATCAAGATGAAGTTCCGTATTAGCTTAGGGTAAATGTTAGGAAGAAAGTCCCCATCATTAGAGGAAAGAACGATAACAGTTACTTATTTTCCTGAAAAATTGTTTAAATAGAAATATTTTATGGATTTTAACCGAAAGTTAAAGCTGCTCGGTCAATGAATGCAAACTGTTTCCTTATAAGAAAACAGCTAATCTTACCATTACCATTTTTCTTTTCACTCCAAAAAAGGCGAAGAAAGCATTGAAAACAAGAGCTTATTGAGTGTGAAAGAAACGGAGAAAACTTTAAAGGCAGAGAGTGACACTTAAAAGACCAATATTCAAGGAAGCAGAATATTTTTAAAGGTCATAGATGATCGGAAAGTTACAAGTCGGTGGAGAGTGACACAAGCGAGAAATCTGAGAGAAGAAACCACTAGCATAAAACTTACGTCTTCACTTAGAAATGTCAACAGTGAGATGACAATCTCGTTCTGCGCTTGAATGTGTAAAGTCGAGGCACCAAAACGGAAACCGCCCTGCGTGCTGACGATAAACTACATCCGCGTCTTGGGTAAGAGGATAAACTACGTCCAACAGCAAGGCCTCTGATCAAGAGGCTTTAAGGAGCGTGGAAGTGCTGGTGTCCCCAGTTCCACTCTGACCCGGGTTGGTAGCATCTGTAAGAGTCCCAGCTATCGGTAAAATGGTTGATGCCCCCAAACTGTGGTCAAAACTGTATGAAAGTGTAAAAATCTTTTAATACCAGAAACACTTTGTAAAAAAATATTACTCGCAATACATTTTTGAAATAAAAAAACAATAAATTAAAAAAAAAAACAATATTACCAGCCATACATTTTTGAAAAAACAACATTAGCAGCAATACATTAATAAAAAAAAAACAATATTATCAGCGCTAAATGTTTGAAAAAAACCCCCAAAAAACAATATTACCAGCAATAAATCTTTGAAAAAAAAACAAAAAACAATTTTACCAGCAATAAATTTTTGAAAAAAATATTACCAGCAACAGATTAAAAAAAAAAAAAAATTATTAGCAATATATTTTTGAAAAAAAACACATTACCAGCAATACATTTAGAAAAAAAACAAAAACAATATTACCAGCAATAAAAATTTTGTCGGCATTAAATAACCCATTGAGGTTGATATGCCGTAAAACAAACCAAAACAAACCAAACCAAAGCGGACAGTTCATCAGAAAAGTTAGCAAAAAGTATTTATAAAAATGCACAGAGAAGTTAAATTGCAGTCGTGGGAAAAAGACTGAAGTTGAGATTGCAGCTCCGGGTGCATAATATTGCAGATTTTTCTTTGGTTTCTGTCAAGAATCTTTAGATTTCGTTTCTAGTATAGTTCAGCAGTTTTACTAAAATCTGTGACTGTCAGAACAAGATAGAAATATGGACATAGTATTCTTATTGAAAATTCCTTGGTTCGTCATTTGGTTGCAAGGTTATAAGAACTGACCAATTATCATTGATTTATAGAAAGGTTTGATAATCAAGTAGGAAAAAATGTTCCGCTTGCTTCACGTCTGTTTAATTACAATTCCAACAACTGGAAGCAACGAAAATGATACAAAACACATCGTACAATTTACTAGTTCGTAAATTTTACTTTTTGTGATTAGAATTCTGTTTATAAAACTGATCGAATCGGCCCTATCCTTAAAGGGACAAATCACGAGTTGGACAAACCTAAGAACTCTGCTGATATATATTTAATAAACATTTTTTTACTTATTATATTCAAAAGATTACATGGATTAATAAACGATATAAAAATATAATAACCTATATAAAATGTTCGAAAAGTTACAGCCCTCTAACTTACGAATGACATTTTACGTGATGCAAATTTTGAAACCACTTGACTAGAGTCCATGCTTTCAGCAAATTTTAAGCGAAGTATCGATTTTTCTTTATTTCTTTTTTTTTTACTATTTTATTACCTTTCCTAATCAATTTTTCATCGATATTCTGATCTATACTAGATCCTCGCTACGTGTTGATCAGATATTGACGATTTCATAGGACACTGGTTTTTCGTTTCGTCATTGATTTTTTTTTTTGCTTTTTTTAATCTTAGTTTTAGGTGCCGGCTGTTATGGCCGCAGACCTTCAGAAAACAAGTAAAATATATGTTTTTGTAACTCATTTTCAAATACTGGTTGGTTGATTGCTTTTTTAAAAACATATCAACCCTTGTGTTTTTTAACGTTGGATTTTGTATGGAACGCCCAGTGAGGATGGAACTCACAAATAGCCTCACAAATTACGTTACACCACGCCGTGGTGCATTTCAAGGACTTGGTAATAATGAATGTGCGAGGTCAAACCTAACCTGATATTCCAGTCGGAAACTAGTCTTAGCCTATCGTACCCAGTGTAGAAACCCCGGGTTCCTCGCTGATAATAATAAAAGAAGACACTCAAAATTTTCATAGCTCTGGACTCGCTGCCTATATTAAGGATAGGTTCCCATGTGGCAGAGATCCCCAAGACGAGAACACTGACTTTCAGTCATGCAGCCCTCGTTCATAGTATGCATTTCATTTCCCCTGTTTATAGTCCACAGGATATGGAGTTGCAATGTTTGACAAAATCGATGAGAAGTTAGATGGTATCCTCTCTGTTCCCCACTCAGTACGCATTCAGATTTGTGGTGACTTCGATATTCACCGCCAGGAATGGTTCATCCTCTCAAACAAAACCGATGAAGAAGGTAGATACTGACTTATCTATCGCTTTCAATCTGACTCAGATAAGCTCACTCGGGTCATCACGTAACTCACATTCTCACATACTACCCTAAAAAATGCTTCACTAAAGTGTTACGTCCTTCGGGTCGGTTGTTTGTTTAGCGGCATATCAACAGCTTATGGGTCATTTAATGCCGAAATTTAATTTTCTAAAGACTATTAATAATTTCATTTAAAAAAAAATGTATTGCAGGTAATTTTTTTTTTTGGTAATTTTTTTTTTTTGGTAATTTTTTTTTTTTGGTAATTTTTTTTTTTTTGGTAATTTTTTAAAAATGTGTTGCTGGTAATATTCTTTTTACTATGAAAATGTATTGATGGTAGTTTTACTATAAAAATGTATTTTTATACTTTAATAATGTTTTGACACTAGTTTGGGTGTTAACTATTTGCCCATATCTGGGACTTTTACAAGTGATACAACCCCGGGTCAAGATGGACCTGAGAGTAACAGCGATAAAGAGGTGGTTCAGCGCTCCTCAAAACTTCATGATCAGAGGCCTTGCTGTCGAATATAGTTTACTCTCATACTCAGGATAATATCCCTTGGATAATTCGCTGATCACTGTTAAAGTTGATACACAAATCGAAAGTATTCCCTGATGTCCCATTTGGAAGGGCGATCTTTCATTACGCCAAAGTTGATTGGGACTGCTTCGGATCTTACATTTCCCAAGCTCCCCTTTCATCTTTCTGAAAGAACTGAGATTCCAGACCTGACTTTTATTTCTGAATGGATCCTCTCAGGCATGGACAGTTTTATCCCACAGAAAAATACCAATAGAAATCAAATAGCCAGCCTTGGTTCACCCCAATATTTGTTGGAGCCATGGCTCATCATCACCACTACCAACATATATACCACAGAGAACTGAGTATGAGGAATATTGCTGCATTCAGAACTCATTTTCTAGAGAGTTCTAGAAAATTAGAAATACACTCAGTCCAAGCTAACGTTGAAAACAAAATGTTTGGTTCTTGTGAGTTTTGGAAAATCTAGAATAAAATTCTGAATAGAGGCAAAGCGTCAGTGCCAATTATCGTAATTGGCTATGAGATTATATTATCCTCATAAGACAAAGCAGGGCTTTTTGCAATGAAATTAATCTCTAATTCTACATTAGATTATAAGGACAACACCTTACCTGACTTCTCCATTGCATCAGAGCACAAAATTTGTATCTCTATCACTGCATTGCAAGTTTCCAAACTTATCAAAAGCCTTAACTGTAGGAAGGCTACTGGCCCTGATAAAATTCAAATGGCTGTTCTCAAGGACATCAGCCCAGAGATATCGACATTATTGGCAAAACTGTTTACCTGTCGCCAAGACTATGGAAAGTGTCAACTATATGCCCTGTTTTTAAGGATGGGATTGAGCTTATTAGTAGGTTATTATTTGATATTGTGACGGTTATCATAACCGTCACAATATCAAATAATAACCTACTCTTTATATCATCAGCGAACACTTCGAGTCAATAATAACCAACCTCCTGAGAGATTACCAGTTGAGTATGTTTTTTGTCCGTTTTTTTTTCATTTTATGAATGGCGATAAAACCACTAAGACACTAGGGGTTATTGAGAGTAAAAAACTGAGAAATAATTAAGGAGCGAAAGTGGACATTAAATGGTCAATATCCAAGGAAGCAGATACTTTTTGAAGATCATAGATGATCGGAAAGCTAGAGACCCGAGAAGGGTGTCACTTGCGAGAAGTGTGAGAGAATAAACAACTAGCGTCTACACTTAGAAATGACAACAATAAGCTGCCAATCTCATACGATGATTAAATCAAAGTCGAGGTATCAAAGTGGAAAGTTCATCAGTTACCATGAAACTATTTTTTTAAAATGCATAGGTAATCTAAATTACCGTTGTAGGAAAGCGATTGAAGTTGAGATTTTAGCTCCGGACAGATAATATTTCAGATTTTTCTTTGGGTTCTGTCAAGTTCGATTCTAGTATAGTTCAGCAGTTTTACTAAAATCTGTGACTATCAGAACAAGAGAGAAATTCAACTGTATGTCCTGTGTTTTAAGGATGCAGGTGAGCTTTCATCTCCATCGCAATAAAAACTAAGTAGCCCCCTTAGTGTCACCAGCATACTCTTCAAGTCAGTAATAAACAAGAAGGTTGTTGAACACCTCAACAGGAACAACCTCCTGAGAGATTACCAATATTCATTCTGCTCTGTTAGGTCCACTGTTGATATCCTGTCATTATTCACAGAATCCATAAAGCACTAAACAACAAATTCATCACGAGGATGATCTCAAAGTGTGGCATTGTGGTTTGCTACATAAACTCTCCAGTTATGGATTCTTTGGAAGGCCTTTCTCAGCTATCAAGTTCTTCCTAACAGGTAGATACATGAAATCCATGAGATCAATGTCGGTGATCCCTGAGATTTTTTTCTTCGCCCTACTTTCTATAATATTATATAATATATACTTTTCTATATACTTTTCTATATACTTTTATATACTATATACTTTTCTATATACTTTTATATACTATATACATTTATATATACTTTTATATACTATATACTTTTATATATACTTTTTATAATTAATATAGAGCAGGAGCTTTATATTAATTATAAAGATCTAATGACCTACTATCATCAGCGAGAAGACCCTGACCTTACACGTATCACGATGGATGGTTGTCCTCCCATGGAGTTTCCTTGTCTTGAAAGCCTGTTTCAACACAATCTCATATAGACGATCCATCGCTAAAGACGCTGGAAAAACGGTTTGTTCCTTGTACTGCTCTAGAAAGTATATGTCTCCTGCTATGTTCTATCTCAACAAAAGTGAGATCAGACCAAAAATATGGAATATTACTGCCATAACTTGGCTGAAACTGCTCGGTAATACCAAGATAATTTTCAAAAGCGACTACGCGGCTTTGGGGATAATTAATTTCGACCATACAAATCTTTTATTACAAACGAAACGTCGCAAAATTCAGTATTCTATCGTTATTTCCATGGCAAATGTTCTGACGAGCTACATTCCTTAATTTCACCAGTCCTGAGCTTTGCATCTAAGACCCAACAAGCCACGTACAAAGGGACAAATCATCCTCATTTCCTTCGTATTCCATTAGTAAACAGGAAGATTCACTAAAAATGCTTCTTGGAGGAAACTTTGCAGAAGAAACTCCCAATAAGATGTTTTCCTGATCACTACAATCTTAACCTCTTCAAGTTTAAGGTCAACTCTCCTAAATAAGTAAACAAACTGCACACCTTTCTCTTCTTTCGCTCATGCAACATCATTCAATGACCCTCTACTCTGAGTGGCTCTTGTGTTTTGTATTGGGTGAACATTAACAAAATGTAATAGTGTTGTGAGACCGATATTTTCCTACATCATGGACTCTCCCAGTACTATATTATTATGTGAATGGTAGTATTATGGGAGTAGCACCAGTAATGCGCAGCCGCGTACGATACCAATATCGGACACCACTGGATAGTAAGCTCTGCTTACTCTTACACGATTCTTTGTAACTTTTCTGTTTAATATATCTTTCTTACCTCTAACCCGTGTTCCGTGTTTTCCTTCCGTGGCCCCTACTTCGGGTCCACATCAAATAGTATAGAACTTTTACTTTTCTTTTAGTGTATAAGTTTGTCCTTCTTGCCTAACATATTTATCCTGTAAGTCTAATGTTTAACGTTATGTCTATGGCTATTCCCATGTTGGACATCATTTTAGAATTAAGAAATATTTCTGGCACTGATTTAATTGACTGGTCCTTCCGTTAAAAAAAATAAGTTAGATATTCTTTTTTACCAACTTTCGTAGATTAGTATTCATTCGACCTCCTAAAAACTACCCTGTTTAATAAAGGAGAAACAAATATATACATTTCTATGTAATCTATTTGAAGAAAATATTTATCCCCTGACGAGTGATTTCTAGAGGGTCCGTCTACGAAATTCTGGAGTCAGAATGCTGAAGGTAACACCAATCAGCTAAGTAAGAGACTACATATTTGTATTAATTATATTAAGTCCTTCTCCAAACTAAAATGATGCCGTGTTTGGTGGGATGCAGAGGGTGTCGTTTAACATGAAGCTCTAATAAAAAATTAAACAGTTAAAGCGGAGAAGCATTATTTTTAAGGAAAATAATGGTACCAAAAATTGTAGGAAATTATATATCTGAATATTTACACATAACTTCTTATCATCAAATTTCAAACAGAAATTATTAATTTTCTTTTTTCGTATTTCAAATTTCTTAAAAAGGGTAGAAAATGTTTTACAACGACTTTCACCCTTAATTTTCTTTTTCTTCTTGTCTTACGGCTATATTTAATGTAAACATCGGTTCCTGTACGATCACCGAAGGTAAGCAACGTCAAGCCTGGTCAGTACCTTGATAGATGACCACTTGGGAATACCAGATTCTGTTAGCTTAAATTTGCGGGTTATGTAATGGATAATGACTCGGAAGAATTTGTTGCAGAACCTAACTCCAATTTCAGTCGCGTTCGTTATATACACACGCGCAAATACCCTGGAGAAATGTATGATTCCACATCTTCTTCTCCCAGCTATGGTAAGACTTGTATCACTAAATCGTTATTATCTCCAAAACCAAAACAAAAAAAATTCATACAATCTAATAATAATAATTTCTGGCTTTAAATAACTAGCAACGGGTTGGTCAGCCGTAAAAAATAATCAATAGACTCTTCTTCTTCTCCTTTTTCTTCTTTTTATTTTTATTATTATTCCTCGTTTTCTTCTTCTTCTTCTTCTTCTTCTTCTTCTTCTTCTTCTTCTTCTTATTATTATTATTATTATTATTATTATTATCCGTACTAATTGAAATGCTACTGTTATGTATATGAAGTCAAAAATATAGCTGTTGTGCAACTCATAAAGGCTATATATATATATATATATATATATATATATATATATATATATATATATACACGATAGTTATTCATAATCATCATCTTTTGCTTTATTTCACCAATAATAATAAATATATGCATTCATTTTGCAAAGATTCTGAACTTAAGTCATATTATAATATTATAATTCACCTTCTACTATTGTTATTTAGCGCTGACGTTATAGCATTTACTATACTGCCTGACACCACAAATTACAGATAAACAAGGGACCACTCCTGTTTGATTGCCAGGGTAGTCGGAAGAAAAGATATATCAAAGGCGCTGTTTTGAAAAAAAGAAAGAAAGAAAGAAAGTGAAGATAGAGAAGATGATAACGCTCGCATGTGTATTGTTAGTTATTATTTCATGAATTTTCACGCTACTAATATGAATTAGTACTACTACTGCTACTACTAATAATAATAATAATAATAACGAGGATCTTGAAATGAAAATCTAAAACAAAATGTGACACTTGACGACAGTAATAATTTCAGTTGTATTCGGGGGCCTCAGGTTAATTGGATAAAGGTTTCGATAGATTCGTTGAAGGGATTCCTGGTAGCCCTGCCTTAAAGAAATACAAACACTTGTACTAACAAGTACAGCTCTTATGTTATTAAGAGCTTTTCTCTATAGGGGGCAACAAAAATCAACAACAAATACAGGAAATTTTAGATTTACTATATGATGAAAAAAATTAACTAACATATGAAAAATAACTATATATATTACTTTATGAATGAACTAAAGAAATTAACTGACATATAAATTTTTTATTGTTCCAGGATGCTGCAGTTATCAAATTTTCAACGCGATGTAATTGTTCTCTTTAAAAAATAACATCCAAATCGGGGAGTAAAAAATTGCCAAAGTACTTTCCCTTAAAGTTCTTTAGTTTGATTACCACATACAACATTTGTATTTTTATTCTGTTATAAGCTACTAAATTTCTATCCTTTGCATTTGTTTCAAATAACTGTAACAAAAATTCCAACAATTAAATAATCTGTACTAAATTTCCTGTTTTTGTGGTGTACCCTGCATGTAAAATGTGTGTGAGCTTAACTTTTTTTATCAGTGGAAAATGTCATGAAGCCATTTCTGATACTAGGTCTCTGGTTGGGACCCGGAATGAAATGTGTATACAACAGAAATCGAAGGAAATAATAATAATAATAATAATAAAAAAAAATAATAATAATAATAATGAGTTTCAAATGGATGCAGAAATACAAGTAAAGCACAATACATCGACTGAAGCTGCAAAATACATAAAAAAGAAAGCAAAGACAAATGCAACCGAGCAGATGCAGAAACAATGGCAAGATAAACCGCTTCATGGCCAATACTCTGCCCTTACCAAACAAGCTGATGTAGATAAATCCCGTACCCATCAGTGGCTACGCAGTGCAGAGTTAAAAGCTGAAACGGAAGGTTTTATCCTTGCTGCACAGGACCAATACTTGTTAACTAGAAATTATCAAGCACACATACTAAAATATTGTGTTAGCCCCAAAATGCAGATTCTGTGATAATTACCCAGAAACAATTGTTCATCTTGTGTCAGGTTGCATGGTATTGGCACCCACTGAATCTAAAACCCCGCATGACAGAGTTGGCCAATGACTGAACTGGAAAATCTGCAACTTCTACGGGAAGGAAACTGAAACAAATTGGTATGAACACCACCCAGACCCGGTTACGGGGATAGAACCTGTTACAATTTCATGGGACAACACAATACACACAGACAGAACATCAAAGCTAACCGCCCAGACATTGTTATCAGAGACGTCAAAAAACAAAAGTGCCTCCCTATTGATACGGCAGTCCCTGCAGACTGCAATGTATGTTTGAAGATCTTCAAAAAAATATCAAATTACAAGGACCTTGAAATCGAAATCTAAAAACTGTGGCACATGGGAACATCAACAATCCCTGTTGTAGTTGGAGCACTCGGATTGGTCAGAAAAAGATTCTAGTAGACTAATTGAAGGGATCCATGGAAGCCCATGCCTTAAAGAAAATAATAATACAAAAAATGTTTTCACGAGTACAGCTCACACCTTACGAAGAGCTTTATCTACCTTCATTCATGTAATTTTTTTTTGTCAGTGGAAAATGTCATGATGCCATTTTTAACTTTAGGTCTCTGGGCGGGACCCGGAAAGAAATGTGTACACACCAGAAATCAAAGGAATAATAATAATAATAATAATAATAATAATAATAATAATAATAATAATAATAATAATTGCAAAGCAACTGATATGTGTATAAAATGTAGCTGTTTTGCAACATATAATGCTTATATATACACCGAAGAAATTCATCATCATCAACATCATTAGGTCAGCTTTTGTTTCTTGTTTAGTACAATCAGGTCATTATACGAGTCATCGGGAAAAGTATGATAGTAAATACAAATTCCGATATAAAGTCATATTTTATTATTATTGCATGAATTTTCGCACCACTGACATAGGCTACTACTACTACTACTACTACTACTACTACTACTACTACTACTACTACTATCATCACCACCACTATTATTATTATTATTATATAATTTATCTATTTTGCGGGTGTTTAAGAAAGATTTTGTCACCTTATTTTATTACTAATCATTACCGGCAGATTCCAACCTCTCACCAATTCCACAGACCAATGATTCGATTCTTATCTATTCTATGCCAGAACCTTTCTGCACGCCTCATAACCAGGCGCCGGTTCCTTTCAGATT
>OZ038482.1:56704778-56709778 GCA_964036315.1 Acanthosepion esculentum | reverse complement strand
AACACATTATCCCATAAATATAGCAGACCCTAAGACCGATATCAGTTTGTTGATGATTATGAAAACATTTTCGCTGGCAAAGAAAACTTAAGTTTTTTTTTAATAAGGTTTTCATTGAAACTATCAAGGATTAAATTTGACGTTAGCTTTTCACCGTATTTTTTTATCTACGCTTAAAATCTTAAATAACCAAGTGATGGTTCGAGGTTGAGTGGGAAAAGAAGCCGGAGTTATTTGGAGAAATTTCCCGCTTAGAGGAATTTATAGTGGAAGAAAGAAAGAGAAACTCATACCTTTACAAATGCACCCTCATATACCGAATGTGTGTACGCAAATACGTGCATACACTCACAATCATAGACACGGAATTAGAGAATAGACAAGAAAACCGTGATGAAATAACGAAAAAGATAAAGAGGACGAGACAAGTCATAATGGGACCAAATCAAAACGTATATTGATTAAAAAAGAGAGAGGCTAGATAGATAGATAGATAGACAGATATGAACAGGCATAGATAGATAGACAGATAGATACATACATAGCTAGAGAGATAGATATGAACAGATTAAAACCTATTGATATGAATAGACTTAGGTAAATAGATAGATATAGACAGAGAAATAGATAGGAATAGACTAAAATAGATAAATTGATACGAATAGAGTAAGACAGGTAGAGAGGCAGACTGACAGACAGATAGATAGATAGATAGATAGATAGATAGATAGATAGATAGATAGGAATAGCCTAAGATAGATTGCTAGATATGCATAGACTAAGATAGATATGAACAGATTAAAAATGATTAATATGAATAGACTAGATAGATAGATATGAATAGACTAAAATAGATAGATTGATATGAATGGACTAAGATAGATAGATAGATAGATAGATAGATAGATAGATAGATAGATAGATAGACATAGATAGAGACAAAGAGACAGATAAGAATAGACTTATATATATATATATATATATATATATATATATATAGATAGATAGATAGATAGATCAAGACAAGAAGAAAATATATGCAATACGGGTAAAAGAGCAAAGAGAAAAATAAGAAAGAAAAGTTATAGGGAAGATGAAGAAAGTGGGAGAAAAAGAGAAGAGTTTGAAACGGAAATGAAGTGGAAAGAAGAACTAATTTAAAAGAGAAGAGATAAAAGTAGCAAGTGTTGTGTAAGAAAGTGAGTAGTTAAGTTGGTAAAAAGGGGAGCAAAAAAAGACGAAGACGAAAACTAAAGTAATAAAAGAGTAGATGACCAGAGGAATGGAAAAATGGCGGAAGAGTGTCGAGGATATCAGGGAACGACGTTCACACAAGTACAATGTCTGTGGTGGTCCGACCACATATAGTCCGCGGCTCTTTGTGAGAAGCCGATATCTATTTTTGAGTTAATAACATCTCTGGCAAGCGGCAAGATCCCGGAATATTGTATTGGAGGAAGTTAAGCCCGACCTATGAACCGAGGGAGTCTGTCGTATTGAATAGCATGGCGGGAAAAATTCTCATAGAGCGCGTATCTCTGCGCACGTTCAGCGAACTCTGATGAGGCCAGGGTGAAATTTTGGCCGGGGTTGAGCGTGGCGTATATGGTAATGGAAAAATAAAGGAAGCAGCGGTGTGGAGAAGGCGAAACGGGTAATATGGGTGCTTAGTTGAAGGGGATGATTAGTATGTCGTGAAAAAATTGGAATGAAGTTTGAGGTTGTAATTAACTGATAGATATCGCGTAATTGAGCACACACATGCACACACACACACACGCGCGCGCGCATGCACACAACGGATATATATATATATATATATATATATATATATATATATATATATGGAGAGAGAGAGAGAGAGAGATAGACAGACAGACAGAGACAGGTAGATGGATGGGAAGAATAGATTGAAAGGTGAGGGCATTAAATTGTAATTGAATAATGATTGGAATGAGGTTAACTAACGAATGTATATATATATAATACACATTTACATATATATATATATATATATATATATATATATATATATATATTCAGTGGGGGAAAACAAATTTTTAATTTATTGTATTTCTAACTAATGAATAAACATACTTTACATATAATTAACTGTACATAGATGTATAAAAACTAAATATGTATAGAAAACAAACAAAATATTGATTTAATAGAAATAAATCCCATTTATCCATTTTAATGGGTGAAAAAGTATTCGTACAATGGAAATTTCAGATTTAAAAAAATTTGAATTGCTTTAATACTCTAGATTATTCAAGTTGAATATTTTAGAATGTTTCAATAAATTTATCAGTAGTTATTTTCAGTCTAAAATACAAACAGAACATTCTGTAACTGATTTTCGTGCAAGAAAGCTTTCATCATGACAAGAGGTAAAGAACTGACAAATTCGCAAAAAAACTGATTGTTAAGCTCTGGAAAGAAGGTAAAAGTTACAAGAAAATCTCAGATAGCCTGGATATTCCACTTACTACCATTAGGTCTTTGATTGCAAGGTATAAAAAACAAACTTAAAACTGTTGAAAACCAAAGAAGAACAGGTGCTCCACGGAAGATTTCTTTAAGATCCCCATGGAAATTAATTCGTCAAATTAAACAAAATCTAATGGTTGCTCGTCATGAACTGCAGGGAGATTTGCTAAATTCAGGCTCCCCTCGGAAAACATCACTGCTAATGAAATTACATAGTGATGTCAGGTTGAAATTCTTTTGTGAACATAAAGATAAGGAAACAACGTATTGGGAAAGAGTATTATGGACAGATGAAACCAAAATTGAATTGTTTATACGTAATTCTGGAATACATGTATGAAGGAAAGATGGCGATGCCTTAAAGCAAAAGAACACAGTTCCAACAGTGAAATTTGGTGGTTGCAGCATCAAGGTTAGGGGATGTTTTCTGCAAAAGCTACTAGCAACATATTAGTAAAAGATGGTAGAATAAATGCCGCAGCATTTTTGGAAACAAATTTAATGATTTCAGTTGAAAATCTTGAATTTCCTTCTGATTGGATCTTCCAACAAGATAATAATCCTAAGCACACTGCAAAATCTAAGAAGAAAATAATGTAAATATCCTGAAATGGCCAAGTCCGTCCCCAGAGTTAAACCCAATCGAGAATCTGTAGCCTAATCGAGAGCTCCTACAAAAATCCCGGATCTGAACCACATATGCGAAGAAGTGTGGATCAAAATACCAAATGAAATTTGCAAATCATTAATTGAGAAATACAAGAGGTTGGTTGCTGTAGAAGTGAATAATGGTTAAGTATTAAATGAAAATTATCAATTCTTTTTTGTATTGTACGAATACTTTTTTAACCCATTAACATGGATAAATGGGATTTATTTCTAACAAATCAATTTTTTTTGTTTTCTATGCATATTTAATTATTATACATCTGTGCACAGTTAATTAAAATGAAAAGTATATTTATTGTTGTTATTAGGTGGAAATACAATTAAAAATTCGTATGTGTACGAATATTTGTTTTCCCCCACTGTGTGTATATATATATATATATATATATATATATATATATATATATATAAAATTTACTAATTTAAAAATATGGTTCCATCGCTACACAGTAATTACCATGTTACAAAAACAGAAACTAAAATCTTCAAATTCAGTTAGAGAAATAAATTAAAGTTCTAAGTCATGTTTCTTTTTCAAGCGAATTTTGGAATAACTTATTTTGAAATTTACTGAGTTTTATAAGCACATACATTCATAATATTAGTTTCTAAGGATACGGGGAAATTCAATCATTTTAACAAGGGGTGGTAGGGTATTCATTTTCATTGACAACTATTGTATCAAAATATGAGTTACTTTCAAAAAGAGGTTAACTTAAGGTAGGGTATGGGGTTTTGGAAGAATAAAAATATTTCTTAATCGAACTTAGTTTATGCAATACGTCTGAGAATTTAATCGAACTTCTTTTCTTTGGAAAGTTCGGCTAATCCGACTCAATCTGCTTAAAACTGAAATAGATAATCAGAATGATGACACTGCTATTTACTCCTGTTTCAGTAGCAAAACCGACAAAACTGACGAAGTAAACCTAGCAGTTGCTCGTAAAAAGGACCTTCAATCAGTGATTAACTGGAGCAAGAAATGCCTTGGGAATTGGACCTCGCCAAAACAAAACAGATTTCATTCAATCACCATAGAGAAACTTTTTTGCCTGTCAGCAACATGGCTGATTCTAGACTCTCGGAGAGCAACACATGCCGCCTTCTTGGGCTCACGTTTTTCACTGACATGAAGTAGAACGTCGATATTGAAACAATAGCTCCATCTCCTGCAAAGAAAGTTGAGTCACTGTGTCGTGTCAGAAATGTTTTTCTCATCAGAATCCATCTGGCACATTTACATCTATGCATTGGATACTGTTGCCAAATCGAGTCTGATGCTCTTGCTTCTACATCTCGAGTTTCTTGACAAAGTCCAAAGATGTATCTGTAATGTAATCCATCTTGACCTGGCATCTCGACTTCAGTTACTTTCTCCATGATAGAAGGTGGCTTCCCTCTGTTTCCATGGTAACTTCTCTGACAAGCTTTTTTCCCTGGTGGCCCGAATACATGAATTTAAGCGTGCTACTAGATTGGCAAATAGTTCTTACCATTTTACTAAACGCAACCGCCACTTCTACTCCAAGAGCTTCTTTTCTCGCCCGCCCCACCTGTGGAACCCCTTTCCGATTTCTTGCTTCCCTGATAACTTCAATCTTCAAAAATTTAAATGCAACGCCAATCGCCATCTTCTGTTTTCTTGAATCCCGTTCATTTTTTATCTTTTCCCCAATCCTCCCTATTCTCAATCTTCTTTTTCACTTTCATTTACTGTAATCCCCTGCATACTAGTTCGTCCTGGGTAAGACGTTAAACTACATCCGCGTCTTGGGTAAGACGATCAACTACATCCAGCAGTAAGGCCTCTGATCAGGAGGTTTTGAGGAGCGTAGAAC
>OZ038482.1:56652278-56699778 GCA_964036315.1 Acanthosepion esculentum | reverse complement strand
TATATATATATATATATATATATATATATATATGTATATATGTGTTTGTGTCTGTGTTTGTGTTTTTTCTATATATATTATATAGGCACGGCAGGTATTGGAAATTGCTCAATATCAGTGACAGAGCTGACATATTTAGTTGTATTGACATGAGTTTGTGACCCTGTCGGATGATCGCCGAAGCGTGAAACTCAGGGTCCCAAACCCATGTATATATATATATATATATATATATATATATATATATGTTTATATATATATATGTTTATATATATATATATGTATATATATGTGTATATATATATATATATATATATATATATGTATGTATATATGTATATATATATGTATGTATATATATATATATATATATATGCTTGAATATTGTATTCCTTCTTATATCTTTTATTTCATGTACAGTATTCCTTCAAACGTAAGTTATTATGGCTCTCCCTAACGTACTAGCTTTTGTAGTTCTTAGCAATGCTTGTACCCTTACTATCCTTCCCAATCCCTGTTCTGTCATCCATTTACACAAGTTCGTTAGTTAGGTTTACGCCTTGTTTTCATCATCTCCTGATTTCCTAGTTTTGAAATAGTGAAAAGACTCATACGATATTCTACCTGGAGATCGAAAATCCGATTATAGAAAATTGACTTGGAAGATTGAAAGTATGGCTGATGTACTATTCTTCCGAATTCGTAACAGTATGCAGATATCAATGACGTATGCAACAGTTTCAAACATGACATTTATAAATATGAACCAAGCCAAGTATCAATTTGAGACTAAATTTATATTATAAAGAAAAACACTTTCGAAAATGATAAAAGATGAACTTTTTGGTTTATGACAAATGTCGGTAGAGAAATATCTAATTATTGCCAAAACACAACTCTTCCAAGACAATTTAAGAAATGCCCAAACGGCTTGTGGGCGAGTACGGAATGATTTAATCCCATCGAAATATTTATAAACTAAATATTCTTTATCATTAATTTATAAATTATAAAATAAATGCAAAAATATTTGGTTATCAATGTTAAACAAACGTTTTTTTTTGTTTCTACAAAAATCATAATCATTTTTCAAGTTCAGCAAAAAACGTAGAAAAAATGATATAAAGTCCTTCTTTCTCTTCCTTTCTGTCCGCTTTTAAGGACTTCATATTAACATGGCTGCAAACTGACGCAAAGTGTCAATCATTTTGCCTTAAGACAGATAAGCAAATGTCTGAAACTGATATAATGAATTTGACAGAAGAACCATCTACTAAAAAAAGATATCCATGCATATAGGCTGCGGTCTGTTTCGTCCACGATAAACTCTTATTACGTCTATTGAATGAAACGCGAAAAATATTTTTCCCCAGACATAAATGATAATATGCAGACAGACACAAATACTTATATACATATGTGTGTGTGAAATGGATACACACATGCACCCTTTATATATTTTCCTTCATTTTTACTAATATTTATTGCGCATGCTTTTTTCATTTTACTGATACTATAAAATTCATTTTCGTTTCTTTTTCGCATTTATTTATTTTTTCTTTGGAATGACGATAAACTACATCCTCGTCCTGGGTAAGACGATAAACTACGTCCAACAGCAAGGCCTCTGATCAGGAGGTTTTGAGGAGCGTGGTTAATTGCTGGTGTTCCCAGGTTCACCCTGACCCGGGGTGGTAGCACCTGTTAGGGTCCCAGCTATGGGCAAATAGTTAACCTCCAAACTGGGGTCAAGACACTATGAAAGTGTGAAACTGTGTTTTAATACCAGAAATACTTTGTAAAAAATTATTACCAGCAATAAATTTTTGAAGAAAAATTATTACCAGGAATACATTATTACAAACAATATGTTTGTGAAAAAAAAAAAAATTACCACCTATACATTAATAAAAAAAAACAAAAAATCTTACTTTTTTTGAAAAAATATATTACCAGCAATAAAAATTTTGTCGGCATTAAATAACCCATTGAGGTTGATATACCGTAAAAGAAAATAAACCAAAGCAAACCAAACCTTCTTTCTTTTGTCAAATGTTTCTTTTTCAACATTCTTTTCATATATATATATATATATATATATATATATATATATATATATATATATATATATATATATATATATATATATGCAGAAATATAGTCTTAAAGTGTGCTATATTTATGGGGTAAAGTGCTCAATATCAGAGATAGAGCGTGTGTAAATATAAAAGTGGACATGGAAGTCAGCACTGTCGCCTCTAAGTGCTGACTTCCATGTCCACTTTTATATTTATATATATATATATATATATATATATATATATATATATATATATATATATATATATATATATTATCCCTTGCCTTAATTCTTCTCCTGTCCTTATATATATACTTACGCCTAAATTATAACTCTTTTGTGCACATAAATATAAACGGGCAGTATACTCAAATATGGTTATCCACAAAAAATAAGCTTTAAAGTGATAAAATCTCTCATTAATTATTTAGATATTGATTTGTCTACGTTAAGATACGAAACAAAGTAGATATTAAATTTTGAGAATCTATGACGAGAAGGTGTTCGCTTAAAGGCACTATTCAGCCTTGCTTGATCGGCAAAGGTTCTTCGGCTGAACAGCGGGATACAGGTTCGAAAACGCATATTTTCTTTAATAAGATTTCTCGATTATTCAGGGAGAGGAAAATAAATAAATATACTTTCTAATAAATAAACGGAGCGTCTACTCGAATATGAGTATCCGTTAAAAATAACGATGAAAGTGATAAAATCCGTTAGATTAATAAATAGAAAATCTATTAATTTTTTTATTATTTTTATTATAATATATGTATATATATATATATATATATATATATATATATATATATATATATATATATATATATATATATATAAATAACCTGTATCCTCCTTTGTAGGTGAAATCACCGTATGATGGGATGTGCTTTAAACTCTCGACCACAGAAAGCCTCACCATCCAGCAAGGTTTTTTTCCCCTTTTAAGGAATGCACATCCTCTCCTTCAGTTTTCCTCGAAAGCTCATATCTGCTTGATCTTTGCATCCGAAACTAAGCAATTTCCAAAGAATTCATAGATCTATTTTTAATAAAACATTTTATTACTTCAGTATATATATATATATATATATATATATATATATATATATATATATATATATATATATATATATATGTGTGTGTGTGTGTGCATAAAATAAATCTATTTCGGTAAATATGCAACAACTAAAACCTGCTCAATCTAAATACTCACTGACATACACTTATATCTAACAAAGTAAGATAGAAAACATTTTGAAGTGAATGCTGAATATACGTTCTTAAAAATACATAAAAATCAATCAAAAGACAAAATAAATAAATAAAGAAAGAAAGAAAGAAAGAAAGAAAAAAGAAATGACAAGAAATAAAATAATAAAATGATGAGGAACAAAAAGAAATGAAATTCAACGGAAGGGAGATAACTGTGTACGCAGAACTGATTAATGGAAACAAAAACTAAATAAACCACAAAATAAATTAAAAAGAAATGTACAATAGAAAAATAGAAACGATAACAGAAACAAAGAACAGAAACAAGATTTTTAAAAATTGCTCAGTAATTATAAGAACGGGAGTTAGAATGAAAGAAGGATAAATATAAAAAAATAGGAAAGAGTTTAAAAAAAAAGGATATAAAAATAAAGAAAGGATGGATGCAAGAAAGAAAGAAAATAAAGAGAAAGGAAGGGAAAAAATATACGAAAATATATTTTCAAAAATATCAGTGAAATTAAAGAAACACATGCCAAAAATATTAGTTACATATTAAGAATTAAATATATATATATATATATATATATATATATATATATATATATATATATATATATATCAAAAATAGAAGAAAATACAAAAACTAGAATTCAGCAAAGCAATAGTGGAAATTGACTAGAATGGAAATATTTGAGTATTTGTATGGGTTTGGGTGGGTTTTAAGAAAGAAAGATATGGAATGAAAAGTGGGGTGGTTGTGGCGAAGGTTTTGTTGAAAAGATAGACGAATGAATTTCAGTTTGAGCCCGAGAAAAGCCTCATCGCCCTCCCTAAACCAACGCCTGATCGGCCAACGTGGCCGAGTGGCGTACCACGTACAACATAAATCCACCGTTTTTCAGTCTTTGCTTTTACTCTCCCTCCGTCGATCTCTATAGCAATTTCAATTAAATCGTCGCCATAGACTCTATATTGGCTTTCGCAATTTCATTTCATTTTTGGCAGGAAATTAATCATTTAACTCATTCTCGGCGATAATGACTCCGGCCGACCGTCCAATGGGAACGTACGTCACAGAATCAATATGGCGACCGGCTCCTGTTGTGCACCGCTTAACGGGGTCTGTGCGAAACACACCCTGGCGGCCGCTCACGAGCACTAGGGTCAGGCTGTGCAGAGGCAAATAATTACGTATGAGAAAACCGCGGACAATCTCTACCTCCTACCCCGAGTAACTTCCTCCTTGTTCTAATGCTTATTCCCCTCTCTGATTCTCCCTCTTTTCCTACCGTTTGGCTTCTTTCATTCGACAGATTTTCATCTCCCTAAACACCCACATCTAATCTCATAAACTCGATCCGCTCTCGTTACTTGCAACGCAAACAGGCGCGTGCATATTCAAAAGTCAAGTTTAACTCCACTAATACAGCCATGGATTTGTACTTAGATATTTCGTATTTACTTATTTCAATTGATACATACAATTGGACGAAGACATTCTGACATGCGCATGCGTGGAGAAATAAATTTATTAATCGGCTTCACCCGAAGCAGGGTATTAAAGATTCAAGGGGTTACAGGATGTGGAAGAATTAGGAACAGAAACATTAATAATGAGCGGAAAGAGAAAAGAGTAATCAGGAAGACAGTAGATAGTGATTAGTACTGCATGTAAATTTTTGTAGATTAAAGTTGACTGGAAAGCATGGAACCGGGAGAGAGTTCCACAAGCGTTAAGTACGAGAAAAGAAACTGTTATCATAGAACTTACGGTTACATCGAGGCAGCTCAACTGTAAATTGATGATATCTCACAGCCAATCTAGTACTGCGCTTAAATTCATAAGTACCATAGCGAAGTGACAGTTACCATGAAAATATTTATAGAAAAGGCACAGAGAGACAACCTTACGGCGGTGGGTGAGTGACTGAAGCCGAGCCGACAGATCAAGACCAATAATATTGCTGCTTCTTCGGCACTTGTAAAGGAGCACAAGGTAAATAGCAGAGGCATCGGACCATATGTAGCAGTAATATTCTAAGTATGGACAAATAGTAGATATGCAAGGTAGATTCTGGAGAGAAAGATTGTGTCGTTCGACACAATAAACCGACTTTCTTAGTAGTTGATCTAGCAATGGATTCAATATAGTCTTTCCACCATGTCAGCTGGGAACGTTAACACGAGAAGGCTCAACGAGTTCTGGAGTTTAGCATCAGCCATGCCTGGTGGAAGGCAGGGAGATGGTATCTATGATGATTAACAGAGAGAAGTTTAGTTTTGGAGGCATTAAAATTACCAAGGCATTTTTTGCTCCAGGTATCATGGACTTTTGGTTGTTTTTGACATCAGCTGCCATTTTGACCTTGTCAGACTGATAAGACCTACGATCATCAAATGTTAGTGTCAGTAGAGATACAATGTAATATAGTTTTACGTTATTTTTTCTGTCAATTTATACCAATATTTTGCTTGTTTGTAATAAGTACTTTAGTCAGATAATAATAAAACGGTTACTATTTTGAATATTTTGTTCAAAACACATGACAGGTTGACCAGAAAATGCTATGCATAAGATGTCTATGCCTATCTATCTATCTATCTATCTATCTATCTATCTATCTATCGAGCGATCTGTCAGTTAGCATAAGGTGTTTATTTTATAAACAGAACACTGTAAGACCGTATTAAAAAGAAGACATTACGTAGACGTTCCAGTAAGAGCGCTTTCGCATTCCGCTCACCAAGCTTAACTACCAGGATAATACTGGCCCTGATGAGCCTGAGATGCCATAATATCTTCTTTTTAATGTAACTACAGAAACACACACACACGCACAAACACACGCGCACACAAAGAAACACACACACACACACACACACACACACACACACACACACACACACACACACACACACATATATATATATATATATATATATATATATATATATGTCTACGCTCCATTTGTGGTCCTAGCCTCCGCGACAAGGTTTCAAATGCTGAATTGTTCACTAAATGTAAAATATCTGGAATCGAATCATTCCTTATCCAATCGCAATTGCGGTGGGCTGGTCACGTCTTGAGGATGCCTGATGACAGAATTCCGAAGATTGCGATGTACAGTCAGCTGGCAGATGGGAAAAGGAATGTGGGACGGCCTTGGCTTAGGTACAAGGACAAGTTGAAGAGTAACCTGTCTGCAGTGAACATAACATATGGGAGTCTTGAAAATGTAGTTGGTGACCGCAAAGAATGGAGATCACGATGTTTTGAAGGTCTCAAGAAGTTTCAATCTGAAAGCATAAACAAACTGAAAGAAAACCGAGAAAGAGCCAAAGGATTAGCAGCGGCACCACTATCTGCAGCGGTTAATCCACATTCATGTTCTATTTGCGGCCTTGTTTGCAAATCCCTTGCTGGACTAAAAAGTCATCAGAGGCAAAAACATAAATGAGTTTTATAAATATAGGTTGACTGAACCTCATACGTCGAAATCGACGGGAGAGTCCATCATATATGTATATGTATGTATAAATTTGATGGATTTATTTTCAAACAAATCGGTTTTATTGCTTCGAACGATAATTTTAATGGTTACCCGTGTTTGTTCAAATTCTGCATTACTTCTACCGGCTCGCGCACTCAAGAAAACATAATAATAAAAAACTTATCCCATCCGGCGAGGTACGAACCAGTGTCTCACTTTGTAGGAGAAATCACCGCCTGATCCGACGTGATTTAGACTGCTCAGCCACAGATGGCCTCACAACCCAGCAAGGTTTTATTTCCCCTTTTAAGTAATGCACATCCCATCGTTCAGTTTTTCTCGAAAGCCCATACTGCTCGATTTTCTGCATCCGAAGCTCAGCAATTTCCAAAGAATTAATGGCTTTATTTTTAATAAAACACTTTTATTACTTCAGTATATATATCTTACTGGAATTCTCAGAGGTTTTTATAACATCATTGGACTTTGAGCAATAAATACTCTAAAACATAACTGAAGAATCGTGAGGAAACCGATCACAAACGAAAATGACCTGTCCACCATTAAGTAATTATAGCTAAGCAGCGGAAACTCCTGAAGGATTGAAATAAAGTTCAAATATATATATATATATATTATTCCAGGATCATCTCCCAACTTATACACAAAGATCTTCACACTATCTAACCTTCTAACTTTCACTCCTTTGGATTGTCACAGCTGAAGCTCCTCTCTCACGCGCTAAACATCTTATAGATTGAATTGAGATCTTTTCTAATTGACCTATTTAGCTTTAAGTTAGAATGAAGATGCCTCTTCCTGTTGTGACCTCCTGATCCAGTTTTCCCCTCTGCTTCCTTCTTTTTTAAAACCTATTCGCCGTTTTCTTGATAGTTCTTTAATATTTTTTTTTAAGATGGAAGTAAAAGTATGAATGCTGGTACCATTACTGAAGGCCTGAATGATCTTTTTCCTCTCACTATTGCTCACTTGGGAAGACAGTGGTGCTGAAAGAAAAACGACTGTTCTCTTTCTAGCTGAAAAACTCAAGGGAATTTTCAGTGATTCTTACAACTGCTGTCAAGATGGCTAAACGTCTCGTTTGTAAACCTGGAAAAATACTTAATTAGTTTAGTGCTTTTTTAGATATTAAACATTTTGTGGGATGTAGAATTATACTGTTAAACAATTTGAACAATTTTACATTTACACCTGATATATATATATATATATATATATATATATATATATATATATAATTATATATATATATATATAATTATATATATATATATATATATATATATAATTATATATATATATATATAATTATATATATATATATATATATATATATATATATAATTATATATATATATAATTATATATATATATATATATATATATAATTATATATATATATATATATATAATTGTGTATTTGGCCAGAAATCCAACTTATGTACAAGTTTCATTAAAAACGATTGACCAGGTATTTCGGTTAATTTTTTATGTTCTTATAATTTTATTCTGGGCATATATTAAGCAACAATAAATCACTTACAATATTCAAATTGCAGAGTACTAATATTATTTACGAATTCACATGTCACTTTATGTGAGGGTGTGTATTTGATTATATAAGGAAATAAGGAAGCATTATCTAATAATTTTGTTTAATCCATAGTTGTCAATTAATATATATATATATATATATATATATATATATATATGTGTGAAAAGTTAGTGAACTTCTCGGCGACTTTGATAAAAATAGAGTACAAAAATTTACTTTTGCTCTTTGTATTCATACCCCCAATATTAATGGAAATTTGGGTGAAGAAATTCAACAAAAGTGTTTCCTCTGCAGTAGTTTAGTAGATAATTTAGTGGTCTATTCTATGAGCCATGTACTTCAACTTGAAGGCTCGGCTTGATCACTGGTCATTGACTTCAGTCGGGGAAAACCACTCTGTCATCACCGAACGGGTTGCATACGTAGCTATGCGGTCCATGCTACCCCATTGTGTTAGAAGAGAGCTGACTCTACGAAGAATATTCATCCGCCCATTGACATTACTTGTTTTTAATCCTGGCCATTCTAATCAATAGAAACTCATTGTGAAGGAACCGGTTTAGTCTAAAGATGTCCAAATAAGCATTTCAAAATTTTATTAACAATGTTCCTGTTTCTAACTCTTCCACACCCAGTAAACACTTGCGTCTCGGTGGCGTTACTGGCCTGCTTGAAGGTGAACTTGACTAAAAGCATAATAATAATAATATTGGCCATGTTCTGGCATTCCGGTCTCTGTCACTTTCCCACCGCCGAGATATTACATCCCTTTGCCTTTTCAATAAATACTTTCATGGCAATTTTTCGAATGAGCTCTTCGCTATTCCGAGACTCTTTGAATTTAAGCGTAGTACTAGACTGGCAACGATATCTCACTAATTACAGTTGAGTTGGCTAGATGTAACCGTAAATTCTATGCTAAGAATTTCTTTGCTCACTCTTGTGGAACTCCCTTCCGGTACATGTTTTTCAGGCAACTTTAATGTGAAAAACTTTAAATGCAATGTCAATCGCTATCTACTGTCCTCTTGATTAGCCTTCCTCTGTTCTCGCACCATAACAATGTTCCTGTTTCTAACTCTTCCACACCCAGTAACCCCTTGCATCTCGGTGGCTTTACTGGCTTGATGGGGTGAACTTGACTAAAAGAAATACATTGAAATAGAAAGTATCAAGATAGAATGCAGGAATAGGGCATTGAAATAGAAGTTAAAACAAGAGATGCAATGCCGTTTCATGGAGAGTTTGAGAGGGACACTGAACCAATTAAGACAAAAGTTGCGTGGAACTGGTTGACGAAAGGCAAACTAGAACGTGAGACTGAAAGCCTACTTGTAGACCAAACCCTAAATACTAATTTTGTACAGAAGAACATCTTTGAACAAGTCGATTCGTCAAGTGCAGGCCGTGTGGCATGGAGGTGGCAAAGATCACCTCCGTCATTAGCGCTTGTGGAATGCTTTGTGCAGAAATAATACAAGTTGCCTTCTATCTGTGTTGTTGCCAATGTAGGAAGTATGAACAGAAATGTTACCACCAGAAACTAAAGATCTAAAACAACCAAATCTTATAGGATTTCAACATCTAAACATACATCATCCTTGAAGTCATAAACCCAGAGATCACCGTTGTTGATAATAATTAAATAACACACAAGAAAATGGCTCATTATCAATGTGACTGTGCCTTGTGGCCATTATATCAAGTTCAAGGAAATGGTACTGACCACCGTATTTATGTTGCTAGAATGTGGGACAATCACGTCAATATAGTCTCAGTTATCATTGAGTTGTTGAGATCAATATCAATGAAGCTACGACCTATATTAAGAAAATCGAAATAAAAACCTAGTATCCAATCGCTTCAGAAGTCTACGTTGCTTGGCTCTACAAATATTCTGCGGAAGGTTCTATCTGTTTGAAGTCGGACTGTTTGGAGAACACTCATAATGCAATATTCCCGGTTGAAACCAAAAAACCGTATGAAGGAAGAGATAATAATAATAATGATAATAATAATAATAATACATGCATAAAAATACATATATTTATACAGATGATGACAATGACTGTTTTCAGAACATAAAGATTTTTTTCTAGTGTATAAAATATTCACTCTTCTATTTCGTCTTCCATAAGATGTGGTGTCGATATGTTAAGATAGTGGATCTAAAAATGTAGAATATTTCTCTGATAAATAAAATATACGTTCGCATTGGTCCCAATGTCTTCTCCGACAGTAATATCAATGTTAAGTTTATGGAATTCCCATTTTCATCAAATATCAGGTCATCCCATAAGTTCTGTCCGAATTTTGAATAAAGAAAACAAGTGACCAAATGTTACATTTAATTAAAGCTTCAATCAACAATGTATTTTCCCTGATTATCTATGACTTCCTTCCATCTTAAGCTTACTAATTCCATTACTGTAAAATTCTTTTGGCTTTGATTCGAAGAACTCACAAATGTCAGTTTGAACCTCTTCCTGTGTTACAAAAGCTGTTTCTTCCAAATGATTCTGTAAGCTACGAAACAAATGGTAGAATAAGGTCGGGAGAATAAGGTGGATGAGGAATGTTCTCCCAACCAAGTTCTTCGATCTTTTGTGACGTGATTCTTGCTGTGTGTGGTCGCGCATTGTCCTGATGAAACATCACCCGTTTTCGATTCACTAGAGCAGGTCTTTTTTTCCTCAAAGCTTGGTTCAAACGTTCTAATTGCTGACAGTATATTTCAGCATTGTTCCATTAGGTGGTAAGAATTCAAAGTGGATTATTCCTTGGCAATCCCACCAGATTGAAAGAAGAACCTTTTGCCCATGAAGTTCCCTTCTCGGCTGTGGCTAGGGTCCTTCCCCTTTACCAAGTCACTGTCTACGACGCTTAACATTTCGATAAAAGATCCATTTTTCGTCGCCAGTCACAAGTCTATCCAAAAAAAGTGAAACAAGTTGGCGAGAATGGAGAGAAGAGCAGATGTCAACTCAGGATTTGAGGTTGTTTTCAGACAATTCATGAGGCACCCATTTTCCAAGTTTAGGAACTTTTCCAAGTTGCTGAAGATGACGATGAACAGTTGTATGGTTTGAACTGAGAACCACTGCCAATTCCTCAACTGTAAAGCATGATTTTCTTCAAGAGCTGCTTCAAGAAGCTTTTCAGCAAACTCAACTGGACGTCCGGTTCGATCTTCATCTTCAAGGATGAAATCTCCACCTCTGAATTTTGAAAACCATCTTCTGCAAGTTCTTTCATTTCTCTCCATAAACTGAGTGAATGTTTCTAGCCACTTCAGCTGCTGAGTTTCATTTCTTGAACTCATAAAGCATTATGTGCCTCAAATGATTCTTGGGTACTTCCATGTTAGCAGGGTTCTAATCAAACAAAATTTAACTTTATTGTTCTCTGAAATAAAATTTGATCAGTTTAAATGCATCTAAACATAAAAATAATGTTCAGCTCCATTATACATTATAAAATACTCTTTAAATTTCGTTCATTTTAACAAAAAGTTAAAATTAGGACAGAACTTATGGGATGACCTAATACATTCTTTTCCTTTTTCGAATTTGCAGTCATTTTAATTCCTAGCCACCTTTTCACTTAGAACCTGGTCAAATATATGCATCTACAGTAAACGATAGATAAATTGTCGTCTAGATCATGTAAAAATGAAAATAACACTGATATCTCATTTTAACAGATATATTTACCAAAATTACACAAAAATATCTCGAAACACTAAAGAGTAAATTTTTCAATAAAATCGCCATTGGCTTCAAACACGGCCTCCCGACGACTTCGGAATTTCCTGCATCTCTTTTGAATTGTCTCCTTGTTTAATTTGGTGCATTATGCTATAGTCATAAGACCTCGTTGTTGCGACACATGAAGTCCATGAACGACTGCAAGTTTTCACAAAGCATTGAAGTTCATACCATAAAGAAACACCCGCCGTTTGCATGGTGCCTTGTTGATAAATGATCCCTAGGATCTCAAAAACTATGCGACATACCTGAAAACTATAGTTTGCTTCAAATAACTGATTAAACCCCGCGACACATTGCAATTTTTCCAGGGTTCATTTAGCAACGTTACTAACTTAGGTTAACATTTAGCCTACTGTTGGTGACTATCTTTGACAACCTGCTAATGTAAGTTGAATGTGAATTTCTTGCTTGTGTAGTCATATCCATCTATGGCAATGCCTAAAACATTACTGATCGTAATTGAGAATCTGGCTACTGTAGTTTAAAATATATAGAATATGTATAAAACACTATCTTTTGAGGGGATTCTATATACAGTTAAATGGAAAGTAATATTTATAAATGATGCAGAGTGCTAAACGTTAAGCACTGTGGCAGGTGTTGACAGGAGCACCTTAGTGTGTCTTCTGTTCTCACATCCCTTGGATGTTAAGGAACTCTTAACCAGGTTGTGCGTATGTTATCTCAGGCATCGAATGTGAACGGGATATAAGCCAGATTCACTTGTCTGTTAATAGACAATTCTAGCTAAAAATTTGGAGTCCCGATCATTAAGGTCAGGTTGTCGGTTATTGAACTGTACACGCTGACCAGTAATACATTTCATCACATGTTACTGGTACACAAGTCACACAGTAAACCGAGGGGTGTCAAATGTCCACTAAACGTCACGAATTGAGTGTCCCATCAGACACCCACTCTCATGTCTCGTTCGAATTCCGATAATTCATATCGCCTTGCGAGTGATCATGAGCAGTCTAATGAAAAACGCTTTCTCCGCCTGCGGCAGAATAAATAACTCATACTACTGAATAATTTCAGTCACTGTGCTATTTTATGGGCCAACGCATGTTCGCGAGTGCTGGGAAAATTGCGGTCTTACCACGTCACCATCTCTGGAATGGATGGCAACAATATTCTACAGAACCGAGTCTCTCTTGCTATTTAACCCGTAGAGAGAAGAGATTTGTGCGTAAGTGGATGCAACGAACTCGACTGGAATTCGAACAACTCTCTGATTTTTCATTCCGAGACGCAACTGGGAGCTAGAGTGTTCAGAATGGTGTAATGGATTACATCATAGTCTGTCTATATTTCTGAAATGAGGTATTATGCACAGTATTTACATTAGTCGGACTATTGTCCTCATCTTTGTCGCCATATTTGTCACAACGTTTCGGCCGTTGTACGCTCCGGCCTTCTTCAAGTGGTTGGAATTTCGAACTGAACCCTTTATTTCGATCACTGGGGTAGATTGTTCTAGTTACACGTGCCATGTTCTACCCCAGTGATCGAAATAAAGGGTTCAGTTCGAAATTCAAACCACCTGAAGAAGGCCGGAGCGTACAACGACCGAAACGTTGTGACAAATATGGCGACAAAGATGAGGACAATAGTCCGACTAATGTAAATACTGGATTACATCATTTTGAACATTCTAGTTCCCACTGATCACGTAAGATCACAACCGATATCATTTTAGGCATTTCATAACCACAATACACGGTAGTGGCACCTACCCTGTTTTTAAATATTGTTATTACATAAATTTTGGCACGTCACTATATATATATACATATATATATATATGTGTGTGTGTGCATGTGTGTGTGTGTGTGTGTGTGTATGTGCGTATATCCAAATGTAAAAGAACGAAAAGAATAAAATCTAATCGTTTGTAACATTAATTTAAAAGGGCTCAATACAAGAGTAGAGAAATTAATTTTTATCATAAACTGTTACATGAGAATATTCAAGTTACAAATACAAAATTGCATATTTTCTTTCGACGTTTAACCGGTCTCATCAGGTAGTTAACAAAACAAGTTATCGTTGAGATTATAATAAAAACATTTTAAAATCGCTACACAAAAGCTTACATGTTTCAATATTATTATTGTACTTCAGGCGATGGTAAGTAACTGTTGATTAAATGATTTTGAAGGAAATTTAAAAACAAAGTGTTACCTCTTTTCCGAAATTTAAAGTTGGGGACATAACGTCAGAATTAAAAACAGACTTGTGGGTATGTCTTGATAAACCAATTAAATGTCAGATCTATCTATCTATCTATATATATATATATATATATATATATATATATATATATATATATATATATATATATATGCATACGTTGATGGATTTAAAAAATCTGTAGTCAGTCACATGATTTTTTCATCTGTCATTTTCAGTGTATTATGTTCGATCTCTGAGATTAATAATGAATTAAGTGCGCTGTCAACAACGGCTATTGTGGAAGATGAACGTTTGTTCTGTAAAATAAATTATTTATTTAATATTACGCTACTGATTTATTGATTTACCTACGAGCGTATTAAGACAAATCCGCATATGCACGCACACGCAGGTTGTTTCGTAGTAACTAGTCGAAATATTTGCTCCAGGTCTGCTTTAACTTGATTCGTGTTGGTCAAGAAATAAGGAGTCAAGTGTCAGGACAACAGCGAGATAATCGAACTCTAACCTCATTTTTTCAGCGCCTATCTATCACCGTTTTTTACAGATATTTTTCTTTTCTTTTTTTTTCTATTCGATACTTTCTCTCTGTATTTTGTGAATAAACAAATGATATCAAGGGACAATAACGGAAAATCTGGAGAGTCGGCTTGCATGTGTGTCTATGTGTGTTTTCGCATTTTCTGTTGTTTTACGTTATATTTTCTTTTCATACAGATTTCTTTCTGCTGTGAGTAAAGTACTTTCCTCGTGCGTAGCGTGTTTTGCTTAAGAGAGAGACAGAAAGAGGAGGAGAAAAGAATAAAAAGGTTGTTGTAACCTAGGGAAGGTTACTGAATAGAATAAAGAAAACGAAGGTTGCTAATGAACGATAATACTTAGGACAAGAACAACACATATAAGATTCGCCAGCTGCGTGAGAAGTAGTAGTCAACTGCTAGACGTGAGTCAAGTGAATCCCACAATGAATCTCCAACTGCAGGATATCTACCAACTGCTCCATGCGGTCAGATGTGGTGCAAGGCCGAATTTAATGTGGGGTATTCTAGCCCGTAGGCTCGACCAAAAATTCCCCGTAGACCCCGTATAAAACGGTGTCGGGTTGCTGTTTCCCCCAGACGAGACTCTACCCTTCGACATAGCCTCGTCTGGAGATCCTCTCTGCTCGGAAGCAGAGAGTTCGACCTGCACAGCTGGTGACGAATCTTCAACTGAAGGATATTTGCCAATCGCCCCACGCGGTCAGATGTGGCACAAGCCCGAATTTAACGTGGGGTATCCGAGCCCGTGGGCTCGGGCAAAAATTCCCCATAGACCCCGTAAAAAACGGAGTCGGGTAGCTGTCTACCATCCCAGACGAGACTGCCCTTCGACATAGCCTCGTCTGGACTGCTCTCTGCCAGAAGGCAGAGAGTTCAACCAGCTCAGCTGGAGACGAATCTCTAACTGAATACGAACATATAGTATTTACTACTGTATTTATGTGAATGGGGACATACCCATTGTCGTCTGTAGTTATGCTACAACAGTAGACTTTTTTCAGAACAGAATATAAATAAAGAAAATAAACAAAAATATTGGGAAAACATCGACTTAAAAAAACATGTCAGAAATAAGAAAAAAATGGCAATATCGATAAGAAAACTATTATTACTACTAATAGTCTAATAATACTACCACAGCTACTACGATTATCATTAACACTTCTATGTTCTCTATCCCTTGACGACATGTACGATCATGGCTCTCCATAATTTCCTGTCCTCTATAGCTCCAGATCATAGTTTGATTTTTGTCTATCTTTCCTCATCCCTGCTAAGTCATCCATTTACACAAGCTCGCTAGGTAGCATATTCTCTGCTTTCCTCTGTCACTCTTGCTTTCAATATGACCTGTGAGTTTCAAATTCTCCAATCCCGCTTTCTTCATTATGAGCCTAAAAATTTTCAACTATCTCTTTCTGAAGTTAAGTATAAATGTTCCTCAATTTAATCTAAAATTCTGTCGTTGCTCATGATGTTTTCAGCATCCTCCTGTAGAGCCACATTTCTGTTGCTTCAAATCACTTCTTCATTTGTGAGAAGATTGTTCAGCATTCATTCCCATTTAGGAGGATTGATATTACGTAGCGGTTCAGCCCTCTTTGTTTAAAGTGTATAATTCTACCAGTCATTTTCTAATCAAATTATCTTTCTCTTCTCTTGACGGCATCCATTTCGGACTTAAGCGATCATAGCTCTCCACAACTTTTTATCACTTGTGGCTGTTAGCAGTTTTTTCCCCCTTTGCTAAAGCTCTCAGCCCCGTTTCACCATCGATTCGCACAAGCACAGGCGGATAGTGGCTCTCTGCCTTCCCCTATTTCCCTTACCCTCAATATTCCCCGTGAGGCTTAACTTTCCAAAGCCTTCTTTCTGCATTATGTTCTCGAGAATATCCCTTTCTGATTCTAAGTATTAGTGTCTTTTTTTTTCATTATACCTAAAACTTCCTCTTTATCCATATGCTTGGTCACTGGTATTGCCAGCAGTATTAATACTTTTTTAATATCAGAATGGTCAACAATTTTAAAAGCAGAATGGTCAACAATACATTTTATAGCGAAATGACCAGCAACACATTTTATATGTAATTGAAGGCATAAAATTGTGTTCTGAATATTTAGTTTTCGGCATTGACGATCTTGACCCTCTTCTACAGATTCATTTTCATTTATTATCTGTGAATTGCCATGGCTGACTACCACCTAAACATAGATGCATTAGCCTACTCTACTATTTAACCTATAGATCGAAGGAGAGGAGGTGGATTTATACCTTACTCAAGTGCATTTATACGAAAGTAAACGGAACTGTCTAGGCTGGAATCTGAACTCGGCTCACTGAATCCACTAGTATATTTAATGTTAGTACTGATTCCATTATTATTACTACTAGTATTATTTCGACTAGTACTACTTTTAACAATAACAGTTATAATAATGTTCATCACCAGGAACCACAGAAATACCATATTTACACACACACACACACACACACACACACACACACACACACACACACACATGACATAATTTAGCTCTTGAAAATATATTTCAATTGAGCACTGTTGAGTGATAAGCTAATTCTATAAACAACAGCCACCTGCACTAATGCAAAGCTCTTCAGTAAAATGAATGGAGCACTTTGGCTGATGGGCATTTGTTTACATTTGTAAAAACAATACGCTAGATTTAGTTGTGTGACTCTACCGAGTGAAGATAGCTCTGGCTGACATCAAATTATTTGTATTTCAATCCTGGCTTGAGGCATTCGGAAGTCTAGCCGCACTGAGGAGATGTGATACAGCGAAACAGTACTGTCTGTGAATGACATAATATATATATATATATATATATATATATATATATATATATATATATATATATTAAAAATAAAAAAAACAAAAACATGTCTAAATTGTTTAATCAAACATGTTTAAATGAAAATATGCTGCCAAAATAAAATACCAACGATAGATTTTTATATAAAAATTACCAACGATACAAATGTTTTAGTAAAATTACCAACAATACTTTTTAAAAGCAGAATGGTCAACAATACATTTTATAGCGAAATGACCAGCAACACATTTTATATGTAATTGAAGGCATAAAATTGTGTTCTGAATATTTAGTTTTCGGCATGAAATAACCCATAATGGTTGATATGCCGCTAAACAAAATCAACCAAACAACCGACATGAAAGAACTTTTTCATAATCGCCTCTAGTAATTATATGCATAAAAATCTGAGTATTATCTACCATGTATTCAACTGTGAAAGCAGAAATACATATTTTTATTACTTCAAATCTCCCAAGAAAATTAAATTTCGGCATTAAATAACCCATAAGGAGTTGATACGCCGCTAGACAAACAAACCAATCAAAATAAGGTCTTAATAAACGTTAAACAGCCATGTGAATGATGTCTTGTTAAATGTAATAAAATTTTAAAGTAAATGTCAGATTTACTGTTAAATTAATTTAACGCCTCAAGATTATCGGGAAAATAATCTTAAGAGGAGTAAAATTGACTCATGCAAGATATTATAAATATTAAAAAGGGGAGAGAATTGTGGAGTAGTGGATAGCGGCTCGAATTGAGGAATCGGAGAGCCGAGTTCGAATTCCAGTTGAATCCATTACATTCATTTAGGAAAAGGATGAATCCTCTTCTTCTCCCATGGGCAAATAGCAGGACAGACCGGGTTCTATAGCCTTGGATGGCTACGGCAGAAAGAAGTGGTAATCTCGTCAGTCATGATCGCTGAAGCGTGTATCACGCATAGCACATAACTGACTGAATATTATTATATCCTTTAAATATTGGTTGTTATTGGCGCAACATTGTTGTACATTCCGGCATCTTTGTGTCGACGTATTTGGTAATCTTTGAATTTCGACACAAAGGTGAATAAGACTGATGAATGCTAAGTGATATGAAATATCTCAAACATAAAAAGTGGAATAAAATTAAAATGTTCGGTTGGAATTTTCCTGAAGGTTAGCGAGTAGATTAAGAAGGTTGAAGAGTAAAACGGTCCAAATGTTGTGTGTAGGGCAGCCAAAATGAAGATTAAGATACGAAAAGCAAGGATATATTGATGTCAACCTATAATGAAACATAAAACGGTGATGAAAGAAAGAAGCAGATAAAGAAAGAAACAAGGAAAAGAACAGAAAGAAATACGTAGGTACAGAAAGAAAGAAAGAATAAAAGGAAGAAAAAAGAAAAGTAAAGAAAAGAAAGAAAAAGAAAGGAAAAATAAATATAAAAAACAATGAAAAGAAAGAAGGAAAATAAATGAAAGAAAGAAAGAAGGAAATGAAAAGAATGAACGAAGAAAGAAAGAAAGAAAGAAAGAGAAAGAAGGAAAGTAGGAAAAGAAAAGCAAAGAAAAATGAAACGGAATGGGAATTACACACAGTTATTAATGTAATATGACAGAAAAAAAAAGAAAAACAAAGAATCAGATATATTAATCATTAGAGAAAGAGAAGGATAAGGTCAAAGAGATAAAGGGAAATAACAAATATTTGTTCAGATCCCGGTCGTCTGCTTCATCTCTTATACAACAACAACAACAATTTTACTCTTGTTTCTTCTATTTGTTTTCCTCCCAAACCGTTTCCTGTGTTATCAGTGCGGCTCTTGTCTCCGCCCTGGGGCAATGTCATCGGAGTCATAACCAAATCTATTTCACCATATATCGGGTCACTGTTTTCTTTACGAATTAACACTGCGTTTCCCAATGCCATCTTTTTTTTTTATTTATTTCCTTCCTGTCCGACCCAGCAGCATCCCAATGAAATCAATTCACATCTAGCTTTTTTCCCTTGTCTTTTCCGCTGACTTTATATCTACAGACTTTCCTCTTTCTTTCCTCGTCTTTCTTTTCCCATTCTTTTCTACCTCTGCCATCGGCATTGTTTCTTATCTTCCTTTTCGACTTCCTTACATTGTTCTATTATCTCTCGTTTTCTCTTTCGCTCTTCATTAGTCTCGCTATCCTCTCCCTATTTCAATTACTTCTCTGCGTGTGCTTGTTTTAAATGTCTTTCTTTTTACAATACATGCTCTTATCATGGTTATATATTTAATCAGTCGCTGACCACTAAATGTTTCTTTTTTTTTTAACATCTCTTTTTCTTGGTCCCTTCCTTGTAGAGCTTATGTCGTTCTTCTGATTCTCTCATAGCAAACAATTTCTGCTTCTGAGTCTCCTTGCAAATCCTGCAATATGCATTATTGTTTTGTTGATGTTTCAAGCCAAACGAACCAAAGAAGCAGAAACCAGGACTAAACCAATCTGCTTAGATAAATACAGAGGCGTATCGAAAGTATTTACGTTTATCCTTTACTAGATATTCTGAAAGTTTTCAGCCTGCTGCCCGTGAAGTTCTGATGTCCGTCATTTTGCGGACTTTATTCAAATGAACAAGTTATGTCTCTTGAAACGCCTTAATAGGTTTCGACATTTTGGTTATATATTGATTTCTTTCTTTCCAATTCTCAAATTCTGCGAGCAACTTCAGTGGCTTTGAGACCCTTTTTAAAATAATGTCCCAAAATAGACCGAATCGCAATAAACTTATTTGCTATTATATCATCTGAAGCAAACTGCGGCGCCATATATTATTGAATAACTTCAAATGGAGATTTGTTTAGAACCACTGCAGAGACAATGTTAATGTATGGTGCCACTACTTGTACATTAACTAAAACCCTAGAGTCTAAGCTTGATGGAAGCTACACTCGGATGCTGAGAGCTATACCTAACATCTCTTGCCAAAAATGTCCAATTAAATCACAGCTCTATGGAACCATTCCTGATAATTCTACACTCTTACTTGAACACAGAATGCGCTTTGCAGGACAATACTGAGGAGTAAAACAAGAATTTACGAGTGATCTACTGCCATGGCATAAGATGGGCTGCTCGGTCTGCACACCACCTACATTGACCAGTTAATGAATTTCCAACTTTGATGCAGGGCCGATGGTTGGCGTGATAGACTCATGAATGTCCGTGCTAGCTCGACCGAATAATTATATATATATATATATATATATATAACTCTAATAAATCTAATAATTTACATATATATATATATTAATGTATATTTCATTAAATAATATAGACAAGTTTTGTCTATTTATTTTAAGTAAGTTCCTTTCGTATTGTCTGATAAGCTTAATCACATTATTATTGAAAGACGAAAGGAAAACGCCATATTGTTACATGTTTAAATCCATTCTAAGCTTTCGGCTTACATAAGCCATTATCAAAGATGGCACACATGACCACACGAGAGTGAAAAACGAGAAGTATTGACTCTACATTTAAATAACTCTAACATTTTTAGACATTTAAAACAACATGCCTGGCCGGGTACTCAATTCCGGAAAATCCTTGTCGACAACACAACTATACTTAAACATGAAAACAATAAACGAAAATTAAATTCTTGAAGCTATATACATAAATCAGTTGAAACCTAACCTGAACAAAATAAACTATGAAATCTCCACAAATATTCTTAAATGCCTATAATTTATAACAGAAGCCATTGGTTTATACTAATGGCTTCCCATACTTAATACTTCTCGTGTGGATATGTGTGACGTCACGAGTTGCGACGCGATTTTCGCTTCCGCGTTTCGTATATACGAGTTTGTAGTTACTTTGAAATTTTTCATGCAGCAAGGGCGAACTATTATTGTTGTTTCGTCCGTGTGTTTATTGATATATTGAAATTGTCATCTTTGATTTCTTTTTTTCCAATTCAAAAAATCTCCAGGCATCTTCAGTGGCTTCGAGCCCCTTTTAAAAGTAATGCCTCAAAATAGCCAGAATCGCAATACACTTATTTGACATTATATCAGCTGAGGCAAAATTTACCGTCATTTAGTACTGATATGATTTTATATATATATATATATATATATATATATATATATATCATACCAAATTGTATTTGGTAGGGATTATTCCAAAGAGGTCTTTAACTCCATGAGAGAGTTCAGTATATTATGCAGAGAAAAATTATAATAATAATTAGGAAAAAAAAGTTCAAAATCCATATTTGGTAATAAATTTATATCGATGTATATTTATCTCATCAGACCTACTACAATATGGATTTTTAAGGTTTTTCCTAATTATATATATATATATATATGTTTGTATATATATATATATATATATATATATATATATATATATATATATATATACAGTTTGCGCCTGATAAACTGTCGTCTAAATTACGCAAAAAGGAAAATAACACTGACATCTCATTTTAACCGATATATTTACCAAAATTTACACAAGAATATCTGGAAATACTAAAGAATAAATTTATTCAATATAATTGCCATTGGCTTCAACTACGACTTAGGAATCTCCTGCATCTCTTCTGGGCGGTCTCTTTAATTAAATTGGTGAATGCTGCCATAATGCTTGCCAGTTAATCTTTGAATGTTACAAGGAGGTTTGTTGGTCTCCCACTTAACTTAAAATATACTAAATAATTAACAGAAATATTTAGTCACAATTAACAACATATATATATATATATATATATATATATATATATATATATATATATATATATATATATATATATATATATATATATATATATGCGTGCATGTGATGTGTGTGTGTGTGTGCGTCTGTGTGTGTGTGTAGAAATGAATAAGTTATATTTATATTTTGGCTGTAGCTATTCATCCAAACATGTTTGATTAAAAGAACCGACAAGGTCTGTCTGATTAATTCTTTAATCATAATTATTTATTATATTTTTCCATTTTTCGAATAAGTTGATGTATTTTGTCTTCGAAGTTGTATATAAAATGCCCGAAGTTCATATTTTGTCAATTTTTTCCAAGTACGTTCGAGTATCGCAGTCATTATTAAAAACGGATGTGGTGTATGTGTGGTAGTTAGAATTTCATTTTCTGCATCTTGATAATCTTTGGAAAGCTGGAGGTTTGAAATCGTCTAGCGTGACGTCGCATATAATGACTAGTGTGAACAGGGCCACAGAAAAAGAATGCGATGTATTTATCTTATTTTATTTATCTATTTATTTATTTTATAATACTAATATATGCACTCATTAATTATATCATATGCACTTTAAGATACTATATCCTGTGTTGAATGATATTTAATGTGGGCTTCTTCTTTTGTCTATTAATAGATTCTCGGGCTTTAAGTCTTTCATTGCATTAGGTGGTATATATCATTTTGGTATTATCTACGAATATTTATCTCATGTTAACAATTACGTTTTTGTTGTTCCTGATAGGCTGGTCAGTATGTGCACGGAGTTTTGACAGGTAACATTTCAAGCTTCCAACATCCAGATACTTGAATCTAGACAAAGGAATTATAACTACCACAGTCTCTCCAATGATTCTTGACAATGGCTGTGATAGTCGAAAGTACTTGAATAAGAATAACAAAATATGAACTTCGGAGAGTTTGTCCACAATATTGAGGTCAATGCTCAACACCCTATCCGAAAATTGGAAACACACAGACCTTCTTCGTTCATTTTAATTATATATATATGTATATATATATATATATATATATATATATATATTAATGCATGTTTCATTAAATAATATAAACCAATTTTGTCTATTTATTTTAATAAAATTCCTTTCACTTCGTCTGATAAGCTTAATAACATCATCAAAGAAAATAACCATATTGATACATGTTTTTTAATCCTATCTAAGCTTTTGGCTTGCTTAAGCCATCATCGGAGATAACATGTATATTACAATAATTTAAACAATACACGGACATAGCAACAATGATAGTATGTTTTGTTTGCATGGAAGATTTCCAAGCAACGACAAACTCGTGCATACGAGCCACTGGTAGCGTAAATTGCACCGCGGTCCATGACATCATACATGACCACGCGATGCCTAAATACACACAGTATATATATATATATATATATATATATATATATATATATATATATATATATATGTTTGTGTGTGTGTGTTCGTAAGTTAGATATTTATGAGATGTTTTATTTGAGTTATATGTGTAACTAAATATTTCCGTTATATGCGCAACTAAATGTTTCCGCTTTGTATGTAATTTTTGTAATCGAATTGACACTAAGCAAAGCAGTAGAGCCACTAAGACACAAGGGGTTACTGAGTGCGAAATAATTAAAAGCAGAAACATTATTAATAAGTGAGAACAATACAAGAGTAATCAGGAAGACGATAGAAAGTGTGTGACATTGCATTTAAATTTTTGAGGATCATAGTTGACAGGAAGGGAGTCCCATAAATGAGAAGTGCGAGAAAAGAAACTGTTTGCACAGAACTTACAGTTACATATAGTCAATTCTACTGTAAATTGATGAGACCTTGTTGCTAATCAACTACAGCGCTTAAATTCATAGAGTCTAGATAGCATAGCGAAGAGTTTATCCGATCAATTACCTTGACGGTATTTATAGAAAATGCAGATGGTCATTGAAAGATGACTGAAGCCGAGAGGTCAGGCCAGCACCAATAATATTGCTGATTCTTCTTTGGATTTTATCAAGGATCTCTAGATATATAGCAAAAACCGGGCCATATGTGGCAGCAATATTCTAAGTATGGACGAATGGTCTTATAGATATGTAAGATAGAGTCTGGAGTGTAGAATTGTCTAGTACGACACAGTAAACCAACATTTTTTTAGCAGCAGACCTAGAAATTCAGCCGAAAATGTAAGCTCGAGAAAGCGTAACGAGTCATTTTCCTCAAGGTTAGAATTAGCCATGCAGATAAAGGGCAGAAACGGGTCTCTCAGATGATTAAAAGAGAGTAGTTTTGTTTTGGAAGCGTTCCAGTTCACAAGTTATTCTTTACCCCTGTTAACAACATACTGTAGGTCATCTTTTGATACCAGCCGCCAATTTGACAATATCAATCTGATCAGACTTGTAAATGCTTATGTCATCGACATAGATACCAAGAGAGCTGATGCCACCATGAAGGCCTTTAATGAAAATTCTGAACAAAGTAGGACAATGTATAGAACCCTGGGGGACACCTACATTAGGAGAAAAGGTTCTAGAAGAACGGCGGTTCAGGATAACTTTCATTTCGCGATTTGATGAGAAAGATTGAACCAGTTCAAACATTTGTCTGAAGACACCATAACTTTTCAACTTGTGAAGAAAACAGGTATTCCAGAACCTGTGGAACGCTTTCGAGATGTCCAAAGCAACATCCCGTGCTTCACCAGTCATATCTACAATTGATATACTATTTCCGTATTAATCATTAGCACAGCAGCAGCGAAATCCATATTGCTTGTCTGAAGAAGTTTTTTTTTTTTTTTTAAGCATATCACCCCAAGCAAGGCTGGAAGCCACCAGTACGCAGGGGGTTACAGACGGTTTGGAGGAAGAGCAGATAGGAGTGGTAAAGGAGAGGATGTGGAGAAAGATAGTGGATCGATCAAGGCAAGGGGGTTACAGAAGATTTGGAGCGAGAGCAGATAGGAATGAAAGGTGAAAGGATGTGGAGAAGGGAAGTGGATAGATCAAGGCAGCTGGAGATGTCGATTGACGTTACACTTAAATAGTTGGAGATTGTATTTGTCAGGGAAACAGGAATAAGGAAGGGAGTTCCACAGGCGAGATGTGCGAGACATAAAGCTATTGGAGTAGGAGAGACGTCTACATCTAACAGTTTCAACGGTGACGGGGTGGGAACGGGATGCCAGCCTCGTGGGGCGTTTAAATTCATGTGGCCTAGGAACCAGCGAAAGCAGCTCCTCGGAGCAATTACCGTGAAAATATTTATAAAAAAGACAGAGCGAGGCAACGTCTCGTCGGTGAGAGAGAGACTGCAGACGAGATGACAGATCGGGGCCAATTACACTGCATATCCGTCTCTGCATCTTATCACGAACCCTGAGGCAAACTTCAGGGGCTCCAGACCATATATGGCAGCAATCGTTGTGAGATGCTTAACTAAGCCAGCATTGATTAGGGCCTCTAGTCAGTCAGTTTTGTGCCATGCGTGATACACGCGTAGGCGATCATGTATCTTTTGATACAGGACGAAGCAGATTTTTTTCCGCAGTAGGTTGTCATTTCTTTCTGCAGTCGACCAGTTGCCATCCAAGGCTATAGAACCCGCTGTCTTGCTATTTACCCATAGCTGGGGGGATAAGAAGAGGATTCATACCGTTCTCAAGGGTATTAGCACGTAAGTGAATGAGAGCCTCTAGTAGTTTACCAAAAAAGTTAGAAGACTAATTGGCCGATAGTTGGAAGGGTGGAGCAGTTTACTCGAGTTCTTAAAGACTGGAACAACTGATGAGGATTTCAAACAAGCATGAAAGCAAGAGGCATCGAGACTTTTATTATACAGTTTACAGAGAACAGGGGCTAGTTCGCGAGCACATTTCTTAAGGAATATTACAGTTTGATGCAGGTTAGATATGATAGTAGAAAACATGAAAGGGGCTATATGCATATCAATCAACTGAACCTCAGCTCTAACTGGAAAGTCAGGGAAAGATTTTCCAGATGACTCAAGAATAGAGTTTAAAGAAATTTTACGGGCGGAACGTTCTGCTTTATCAACAGATGTTAACACCTCAAATTATTTAAAGAGAGGAGGAATAAAAAAATTACTATTATTTAATGCACTATTGCAGAGCTGTCTGGAACCGAAGATGTTAGATGCAATATGGTGTCTCGTTCACTCAGAAAAAAAAAAAAAATACTTAGATGCATCGAGGCCGTTTACATTTATGATGTGAAGCTACGAATTGGCGTCTGTTTTGATTGGAACTGTCACGCCAGTATAACCAGAAAAAGTGATTCCTGTGGGATATAGCAGCAGAACAGGCTGGTGTGAGACATGGAGAAGATTGAGGTTTCATCTGACATTTCCAGCTTTAACCTAAGAAGAAAGCTCACTGGCACAATTCGCAATAGTAAGGTTAAAAATATCAATCCAAGGGGCGTCTTAAAGAAAGTCATGAAGTGAATCCCAAGAAAGTCTATCCTGCGATTTTACTCATAGCTAAGTGTAGAAAAGATGAATTCATAGCTTTTCCAATATTTTTTTTTGCTAAAGTGAACGAAACATGTTAGACTGGCAATCGAACGCGGCTCGTTGATATTACATTTGGTGCCGATAATCGCTCCACTACCAACATACACTACATGAGACTACAAGGGACCGAAAATTATTAAATGAGGATTTCAGATAAAAAAAAATCAATGAATAACAATATCAGGCTATGGATCTATTGATCCGTCTGCGTATATATATATATATATATATATATATATATATATATATATATATATATATATATATATATATATATATATATGCGGACAGCGATAAAAATGATAGCCATATTCACCATTTAAAATCCACCTTACGGAACACTGGGAAATATTCTCTAAAACATAAAACAGATTCGCATATCCCATACATACAAATACGCGAATAGACGTATTTTATTGCCACAAAAAGAAAGCTTGAATCGAACGTAAAATGAAGGGGACAAAGATATAAAATCTTTATTATATGCCATGAAAGGTAGAAGCCGGTCTTAAATTCTGTAGTAAAATGAATTTGTCAACACTTCCCTTACTGGTCTGTCCAAATGAGTCTTGCTTATCGAACGCTTGTAACAAACACTTAACTACGAAAGAAAAATAATAAAAAAAGGAGACAAACTAGACAGAACACTCAGAAAAAAAAAGTATCCACACGTTGCTGCTATCTACACAATACAGAATTGCCCCTTATTGTCCCACCAGCATCGTTTTATTCTGGTATGTTTGCATATCTCGTTTGTTTGTGTTGAAATAAAAAAACACGAGTAAAAAAGGATGGGAAAAAGTATTTTACCATGTTCAAGAACTCCCAGAGCAGCTGTAATTCCCTGAAAAATAATAAAATACGTGAAAAGAAAAAGATAAATAAACGGTAAAAAAAAGTTTTAAAAAGAAATCCGGACAGAATTGCATGTTGATGCGCATGTGTATTGACTTCGGTCTTATAACACACGAATGCAAGAGATGATGTTGACTGAATCGATGAGTTAATATTGGTCAGCCGCGAACATGAAAATATCAAGTGCAGCAATATATATATATATATATATATATATATATATATATTCACACACACATGCATATATATATATATATATATATATATATATATATATATATATATATATATATATATATATATATATATTGATGCATAAAATAAAATTAGTGATGTTTTCGTATTGGCATGAGTGTGATAGAAAACGCTATCTAAATGACGACATCGACTGCTATGTGTAGAAAATGGACGGATTCAATAAAATAAGGAAAATGTCTATGTCGTTGTTCCTGAAATTGTCCTTGCACACTGTTGAGCGTTCTGATTGATGTTTGCATGGCGAGAGCACGGTGTTCTGAAGATACGAATTAAGCCGGACACTAAAAACAGACGACTGCCTGAAAACTGGAGTATCTTAATCAAGACCCCGGCTACAGGCATTGCTTTCTTCCACACTGCCTCTTTTATCATCATCTCACGTGTGTTACATGTGTCAGGTCTTCGCCAGTATGAAATAATAATAATAATAATAATAATAATAATAATAATAATAATAATAATAATAATAAATATACGTGATTAATTCTATCTCTCTAAGTCTGTTTCCATGTTTTTTCATATTGATCTCCCATTTTCCTTAACTTCTCGTCATGCACTTTTTCGTTCATTTTTAACCTGCAGTCTATCTATCTATCTATCTATCTATCTATCTATCTAAATGTCTGTCTCAGTTATTCTATTTTCTTTCTTTCTTTCTTTCTTTCTTTCTTTCTTTCTTTCTTTTCCATATCTACCTTCGATCACTACTCTCCCCCAAATCACAATAACTATTATTACTAAATCTTTTAGTACATCTACTTTTTGATGAGAAAGCCTCCTTCGCACTTAACACTCTTTTTATGTCATTGATCTCCCATTTTCCTTTACCACAAGTCATACTCTCTCGTTCTGCTTATCTCTCTCTCTCTTATATATATATATATATATATATATATATATATATATATATATATATATATATATATATATATATATATCAGTACACTTACCGCCGTACGTTACATCTCTGTGTTTTTAAGGTTAAATCTCTGTGTTTTTAAGGTTACCTCTCTGTGTTTTTAAGGTTACCTCTCTGTGTTATATATATATATATATATATATATATATATATATATATATATATATATATATATATATATATGTTGGGCAACAATTTTTATTATCAAATTTATTACAGAAAGGATTGATATTATAAGTTGAAAGTCACAAGATATATTATTCATTTAATTCATGCAAATTTTTCAAACTTCTGTTGGGTATTAGCAATGCAAAAGCAAAAACACTGATTTGCATATTGAAAGTTGATAATATTTATTCAGGAATTGCAAACTCTTCGGTTTATCATTTTTTGTTGTAAATTCTCCTTTTCTCGGGATATATATTAGATTATTGCAAACGATCTTACCGGATTAAAAATTAAAATGCCAATCCTACATACTCACAAAAACATTTATTAGTCAAGTATATAGACTCCATTGTTTAAAAGAACTCTCATCGTTCAAAAAGCTTGTTGATGCCATTTTTGTAAAGAATTCGTGTTTTTTCTTGGAATAAGGTTGTGTGGTAGTTTTCGATTGACTGTACAGAGTGTCAAATTTTGTATTATTTAAATTGTCCTGTAGAGACGGGAACGAATGGAAATCCAAAAGAAGTCACATCAGGAGAATACGTTCGGTAAGCGCCTGCAAGGTCGGTTTTGCAACACGCGCTATTGAGCTGCCGAGATGGAAAATGAGATCTTTTCAATTTGGCATAATCACCCATTTTCTTGAACAGCCGCATTGAGATTGGTGCATTCAGAAACTCTAAGTGAATTATCCCTCTGCAATCCTACCCCCCAAAGTACAGCAACACCTTCATTGGATGCAAGCTCACTTTAGCCACGAGTTCCACACATTCCTAAGCTTGTTTCCAGTTCCATATGTGTTGAACATTATCGTAAATGATTCATTTTCTATCACCTATTACAATTATTTCCATAACGGCACCTTTTTTTACGTATTGGCAAAGAAACACGATCGAGCTTGTTTTGTTTCGTCAGAGAATGTGGTACCCATATGTCGAGTCTGGAAACGCCGCTGTCTCATCAAATGGCGAAAGGCAGGTGAGATATCGATTTTCAGATTCATAGTAATCTCTTCCGTCGAGATCATCGTTTTATTCTTGACGATGACATGCAGATGGGTCGTAGTTGATCGTTAAAATCTCACTCACAAAATCTGCCAAACTTCTTTTTGACCTTTTGTAGATCTAGAGCACGATCCAAATAAACCACCTGAATGATTTTTTGCCGCAGTTCCGACGCTTAATCTATTCTATAAAATTTATCCTCCATCTTTAAGGTATTCATTTGTGGAGAAAACATTAACATTCAACAAACTTTGATTCCTCAGCTGAACGATGTAAGTTTCAGTCTATAACACACCAGAAAACGGCACCAAAACAGGTATCAACTTCAAGTTGGGATCATTTTACATTAACAATGAATATCAGGCACGAACTATTGCAATGATCTGAGATAATTACATATAAAGCTCATATAGTTATAAAAACTTTTTATTTCGCTATATTACGAATGATTCTCAGTGACCTGCTTATTTCGTAAAATCATTTTGCGTTCCCTCTCCTGTTCGTTACTATTCCGCTTAGTCTACATCTGTTTGAGTTTGAGAATAAAATGCTTTTCATTTATGTATATACGCACATTTTCACAAGACGTACGCTTGAATGTATAGAAATATACATGGGTGTTTTATGTTCGCTTATGAATCTGTGCTGTACTGTCCCCGTCCCCCCCCTCTCTCTCCTCCTCTTCCTTCTTCTCTCTTGTTACCGTCAAACCAACTCCTCTCATATGTTCTTTATTTTCGCGCGCGGAAGTTGATCCAATTTTGCATTCGGGTCCCGGAGTCGGTTCAGGCAAATATTTAACCGACTCTGCACGCGGGAAAAGCGGAAAGCGAAGAAAACAGATACAATCTGCAAATACACGAACAAAACATCGGCTACAAGTAACCTTCAAATCATCCCCTGACAGATGTCACCCTTGTTAATGGGAGACTTTTCTTTCTTTTTTTTAAAATTATCTATTTTGGTAGAGGTTCCGCTACGAACTTGGTTCGAATGCTTTCCGCTGAGAATTGTATGTAAACGACGTCAAGGGGGACGCTGATTGGGAGTGCATGAATTATCTGGAACAGCTAAAAGAAGACTAGTTCAAAAAAGGAGATCGAGGAGGATTCTGAAGCAGGAGAATGGCCATGAATGAAAAATGGACATAAATGAAAGAAAGAAGAGTTATGACTGAAAGAAGAGCCATGACTGACAGAAGGGACATGAATGAAAGAAAGAAGGTACACGAGCGAAAGCAGGAACATGACAGAAAGAAGAGCCATGATTGAAAGAACGGACTTGAATGACAGAAAGAAGGAAGATGACTGAAAGAAGGGACACGAATGAATGAAGGAACATGAATGAAAGAGCCGTGACTGAAAGAAGGGACATGAATGAAAGAAAGGAGAGACACGACTGAAAGAATGGACACGAATGAAAGAAAGGAGAGACACGACTGAAAGAATGGACACGAATGAAAGAAGGGACATGACTGAAAGCAAAAAGGACACGAATGAAAAAAAGGACTATGAGTGAAAGAAGGGACATGACTGAAAGAAATCAGAAAAGAAAGATCGTTACGTTTTAAAGAAATCGAAATAGATTGAAGCGACATAATTTGATTGTTGTCTATCAACATTTTCATAGAAAAAACCGTTAAATATTTAGTGTTCTGCTACCCCCAAAATTGTTTTAAGGATTTAGACCCTTATTCGATTAATACGGAATCATTGAACCGTTATTTTATTGGAGAAATTCAGCGAGAGGGTGGAATGATTTTTCTAATCAATGAATTTTAAATTTGCTTTTCGTAAGAATAGATCACCAGTTGGAGGTGATACAAGAAACTCCAATCTAAGAAAAAAGACAGGAGCAGAATTAAGAAATTTATTAGTATATTACATTGACTCATTAGATGTAAGAGTGCAACTGACATCGGTCTAGACATTTTTATGGCATTAAGATAAGGTGGCACTACCTTCCATTACCTTTACATGTTAGCACCTAACTTTTGGCACAATAAAACGATAGTTTCATAAAACCATAGTCTAACACATGATTATGGTGATATACTAAATGTAACAGAGATGTGGCATAAGGCCGAAAGTATGGGGCACCCATGTCAGGATCAAACTCACTATTCAGCCGTAATTGATTCAGTGAGACAAGCTTATGAACCATTGCAATAAGACGAAGTGTCCTGACATGCGATTTTAAGCTGAATATTGATGTGAAATTGTGATAGTGTTATGTTCGATTTATGGGATTCATTCCGAGATAAGTGCAGCGACAAGGAAGGATATTAAGATGAAAGCTAAATACTTAATGAATTAAATTTCAAATTTATTCAAAATTCGACTACGGCTTTGTTACCAACCTACGTATTAACACATACAAGTATATGCATACATCCGAAGACCTTTCCATAGTAAATGAACGGAAGTTTTAAATCATTAAATCATCTGTAGGGGCACAATAGATATATGGCCTTACCATTTTTTGCGTCAACTTACAAGGGGACCACTTACCGTTATATTTATATACTGTTTTCTCATGACGTAGAGCACGTCAACACACACACACACACACACACACACACACACACACACACACACACACACACACACACACACACACACACACACACACACACATATATATAAATATATATATATATATATTGTAGTAGATTCTAAAATTAATTATGGAGTTAATAAATTGTGAACCGTAAAATGTCAATAGATTTCCTACAGGTTCGTTATTCAATCATTCTATCGGGTTTCATACATATTTTCAATATATATATATATATATATATATTAAAAAGAAGAGAGGTACCGCAAACTTTTTTGGTTGTAATGTGGTTTTTTTTAAAAAAAATATTATTCTTTATTTTTCATAGTTTTACATAGTTTTACAACACGTGTTTCTGGTCTTACGACCGTCTTCAGGTAAAGGGTGGAGATTTCCACATATTATTAAAAATAATTATTAAAAATAATTAATTTTTTTCCTTTATGCTTTTCAATGTTACATCTTCTCTATATGAGACATTCTCTGTTTTTGTGTTGGTCATTCCAATGTCTTTCTTTAAATGGTAGTGAAGAGTTCTGAGCGAAGGGTCATAAAACAATTAAGGTTGGTTTGAGAAGTGATGAATCGGGTTGTCTTATCTTTTAATGTTTTAATAACCCCTGTGTGTTCTTAGATCCCTTAGATCTATTTCCGTTTTCGTGTGTTCCTGTCAGCATGCGTGTATATATGTGTGTGTACATTCCCCCTGAATAAATACACTGTTTCACTACGAAGAATTAGTAAACACACTTGTACACATACACACACACACATAAACATACACACACACATACACACATACACATGCACACACGTACATTGTCCCACCATAAGGAATCTGTACAAACGCACACACACTCATACACAAACACACACATTTTTCCCAAGTTACATGGAACCAGCACGCACACGCACACACACACACACACATATACATATACATACGCATATACATACACACGTATTTCCTAAGTTGTGTGGGGTTTGTGTGAGTAGCTCCCCTGCTTTCGCCAATATGCGTGCATATACATGCATACATACATATACATACACACACATATACATACACATACACACACATACATACATACATACACATACATACATATATATATATATATATACATATACATATACATATATACATATATACATACACATATACACACACATACACACACACATACACACATACATACACACACATACACACATATGCGTACATATATACATTTTTCGTGTTCCACAGATACCCGCATGTGAGCTTGCGTGCATGTATAAGAGCGGTTTGATCACTGTATTTGGTCACCATGTGTGCATGCTGTGTGCTTTTGTGTGTGGGGTCATGATCTATTCAGTTCCGGTTTGAATTTATTTATGAAGTTTTTTTCCTGTATTTGTCGGTAGGAATAATTGTCTATTTGGTATATCGGCATGATATTAAATTTACCCTGGTTACATTCAAAAATATGTTGTGAAACAAAAAGTTTTCTGTTGTCTGGCAACTTTATGTTGCTTTTGTGTAGGGAGACCCTGTTGTTCAGTTGTTGGTTGATGCCTATATATGATTTCCTGCATTTTGTGCATTTAAGTACATAAATCACATTTTTGGAGTTGCAGTTTAAGTTTTTGTTTATCGTGAACGTTGTTTTGGGGTTTTGAAAAGTGTACGAGTTTCCTTCTATAATGATGTCACAAACCCCACACCTTTTTTTGTTGCATTTTGTGACTCCCTGTATTGTGTGTTGGGTAAATTTAGATGAGGTTAATATGTGTTTTAGGTTTTTAGATTGGCGTTTACTTTTGATTATTTTGGTTGTTTTTATTATATTATTCAGTTTATTATTCTTGCTAAGTCGGTCTAGATTTTTGGTAATTTTTGTGAATATTTCTGGATTGTTTTTGTTGTATGTTGAGACATATGCTAGAGTTGGCTCGACATTACGTTTCTTTTTATTTCTAAGTTGGTCTAGAGGGATTTTTTTTGCGAGTTCAAAACCTTTGTTTATTAGAGTTGTGGGGTAGCCTCGTTTTTTTAGAGTTTTATGTAGTTCTTCTAAGCGGGTTTTTCGGAGGTGTTTATCAGTCACTATAGTACAAACTCTACGTGCTAGGGAATAGGGAATAGATTTTAGGCAGCTTTTGGGGTGATGGCTCTTGAAATGAAGGTATTGTTGAGTGTCTGTGGGTTTGTGGTAGATATCTGTGATTATATGGTTGTTTTTATTTCTAATGAGTATATCTAAAAATGGTAATTCGTTAAAATTATATTCTTGCGTGAATTTGATTTTTGGGTGTAAGTTTTGAAGTAGAGTATGAAATTGGTTAATGTCGCCCCATGAGGATTTCCAAAAGATGAAGCAATCATCTAAGTATCTTTTCCAAGATTTAGTGAACTGGGCTTTTATATTTGCCCCATATATTTGTTCTATCTGTTCATAGAGGTTTTCTTCTAGGTAAGCTAATGTTAGGGTGGCATATGTTGGAGCCATTTTTGTTCCCATTGCTGTACCCAGGGTTTGGATATAATTTTTATTGTCAAATTCAAAGGTGTTATTGTTTAAAATTAGATCTATACTATTGATAATGAACTCTTTAGTGAATCTCGGATGTAGTGTTTCTGGATGGTAAATATATATTAACGAGAGATAAAATGTATTTTTAGTAATCATACTATCAACTGTATTGGTAGTCATTTTGATTTTAAATTCTATTGTTGGTAATTTTACTATAAATATGTAATTTTGGTAATATTTTTATTCAAAATGTATTTTTTATACTTTCATAATATTTTTTTGGGGGGTTCACTATTTGCCCATAGCTGGAACCCTAACATGTGCTACCACCCCATGCTTGGTTTTACCTGAGGACAACAGCAATTAAGAGGTGGTTGCACTCCTCAAAACCTCCAATCTCCCGATCAATGGCTTTCCAGCCGGATTTATTACAATATCAGTAGGAATGTCATAGCCGCTGACACCTATTTGAAGGCATTGGACTCATGCATTTTTAGGGTGCTATTGCACATTACTGTTTACGATAAGAAATCCCTGCTTGAAATGAATTTTAACATTGTGTTTCTTTTTACATATACAACATTCCCATATAATCATTCATTCGTTTGCCTCTCAGCTGAACATTGCTTAACGTTTCATCGTTATGCAGCTTTTTATAATTTTTTTTATTAATCATTTCACCCCAAGCGAGACAATAAAGTTACCGAGACACAAGGGGTTCTTGGGTGTGAAAAAATAAGAAAAATGTGAAACTTTATTAAGGAGCGAGAGCAATAAAAGAAGTGTTATCAAAAAACAGTAGATAAAGATTGGTATTGCATTTACATTTTTTTCAAGATCCAAGTTGTCTGGAAAACATGAAGCCAGAAGAGAAATTCACAAGTGAGAAGTGAGCGAAAAATACACTGTTAGCCTAGAATTTACGGTTGCATCTAGTCAATTAAGCTGTAAATTGATGAGATATTACCGCCAATCTACTACTGCGTTTAAATTCATAAGGTTTAGATAGCACAGCGAAGAGTTCATACGAACAATTAGCATGAAAATATGTATAGAAAAGGCACAAGGAAGATACATTAAGGCTGTTGAACAGAGACTGAAGCCAAGACACCAGGTCAGGACCAATAATATTGTGGATTATTCTATGTATTCTATCAAGAATCTTTAAATATATAGCAGGAACACCAGGCCATATGTGGCAGAAATATATTCAAGGAATGAACGCGTGATAGACTTATAAATATGTAAGATAGATTCTGGAGCGAAAAAATATTTATATTTACTTCCAATATAATAGAGGTCCATGCGTGGCTTTCGATCAGACGTGCACATGTGTGCACGGAATGCGCATGCGTGTTCGTATGCGCGCCTGTGCACAGGAATATTTTTTGCGCGCATTCCAAGCCAGAATAGCAACATGGTAATTATTCCTTGCCAGTATCTTTTTTTTTTTCAACAGCAGGAATTGACCGAATTTTGCAACAAAAAAATTCGGGAATTTATCTCCGTAATTGTATCTTGAAATGGCAATTTAATAAGTCTTTCTTTTGAAACAAGTCTGGATCGGGTATAGTGATATCTTAAACGGTGAGCCGACCCCGTCTCAAGCTTCCATTTTTTGTGTTGTGATGTGGCGGAGGAAGAGAGAGAATTCTGGATATTGGAGCCGATGTGAAAAAGAGGGCATATGAATGGGGGAAAGGAATTAAAAAAAAGAAAGAATGGAAATAAAGAAAATGATGTCTAAATGTTAGAAAAATAAAATTGAAAAAAATGAATGTGTCATAGATGGACAGACAGACAGACAGACAGAAATACAGATAGATATATAGATAGATAGATAGATAGATAGATAGATAGAAAAATTAGTAGATTAAAAGAATAAGAGTATAATAGATAGAATGAAAATAGACAAACTAATAAAGTAAGATTACAATAGATAAATAGATAGATAGAAAGAAAACTGGCAGACTAATAGAATAAGATTACAATAAATAGGTAGAGAGGGAGAAAATAGGCAGATTAATAGAATAAGTGTATAATAGATAGATAGATAGATAGATTAAGAGAATAAGATTACAACTGATATATATATATATATATATATATATATATATATATATATATAGGTAGATTAATAGAATAAGATTTCAGTAGATAGATCGATTGGTAGAAAAATAGGCAGATTAATAGAATAAGAGTATAATAGATAGATAGATAGATAGATAGAAACAAGCTGACTTGTATCGACTCAGGATAGATAGATAGATCCATCGATCAGTAGATAGATATGAACAGGCTGACATAGATATGTAGATATGAACGACTGAGAATAGATAGATAGATAGATAGATAGATAGATAGATAGATAGATAGATAGATAGAAACAAGCTGACTTGTATCGACTCAGGATAGATAGATAGATAGATCCATCGATCAATAGATAGATATGAACAGGCTGACATAGATATGTAGATATGAACGACTGAGAATAGATAGATAGATAGATAGATAGATAGAAACAAGCTGACTTGTATCGACTCAGGATAGATAGATAGATAGATAGATAGATAGATAGATCCATCGATCAATAGATAGATATGAACAGGCTGACATAGATATGTAGATATGAACAACTGAGAATAGATAGATAGATAGATAGATAGATAGGTAGGTAGATAGATAGATAGATAGATAGATAGATAGACAGATAGATGTGAGAGTTAAAAGGAACAAAAAACAGAATATAGCAAAATACGCAGAACAAAAACAAATAAACGAACAAAAGTAAAAAAAAAGCGAAGAAGGATACCGGTGGAAAGAAAATGGAAAGAAAGGTGGGAGGTGATAACGAGTTACATAATCGGAAAAAAGAAGATAAAGGGAAAACAAAGCTGAACATACAGCAAAGCTGGCGAGGACGGCGAAAGAGGGAAAGATTGATTGGCCGATTTGCTTTTTACGGCTTATCAACCTTTTGTAGGTTATTTAAGACCAGACAAATATTTTGGGATTGTAATTTTGTTTTGTTTTTTGTTTTTTGCTGGGGGAGTATATAATAATGATTTACGGATACAATTCTTACTATTTAAAACAAAAAACTCGGGGGGGGGGCGGGAGAAGAGGTAAATTCATACCTTTGCGCGTAAAAAGTGAATATAACGAGCCCAACTGGAATTGAAGCTCGGCTTTTTGACTTCCGATTTCGAGCCGTTATCCATTACACCAACTGCACATCCAAGCTTACAGCACCTGGTATTTCCAAGCGGTCACTCATCTAGGTACAGACTAGGCTCGATGTTGCTTAACTACGGTGATCGGAGAGAAAACGTTGCTGAAAGGGACAAATAAGAAGAAAAGAGAATGAATGGACAGAATATAAAATAAGAACGAACTTCAAAAGAAGAGCAAATAAAAAAAAAAACGGGAAAATAAAAGACCAAAAGTACACGCACACACACACACACACACACACACACACACACACATATATATATGTATATATATCTTTTATTTTCCCGATATATATATATATATCTTTTATTTTCCCGATATATATATATATATATATATATATATATATATATATATATATATATATATATATATATATATATATATATATATATCTATATCTTTTATTTTCCCGATATATATATATATATATATATATATATATATATATGTCATTCACAGACAGTACTGTTTCGCTGTATCACAGCTCCTCAGTGCGACTAGACTTCCGAATGCCTCAAGCCAGGATTGAAACACAACTAATTTGGTGTCAGCCAGAGCTATCTTCACTCGGTAGAGTTACACAACTAAATCAAGCGTATTGTTTTTACAAATGTAAACAAATGCCAATCAGCCAAAGTGCTCCATTCATTTTGCTGAAGAGCTTTGCATTAGTGCAGGTGACTGTTGTTTATAGAATTAGCTTATCACTCAACAGTGCTCAATTGAAATGTATTTTCAAGATATATATTTCTTTTATTTTTCTATCTATAGATAGATAGGTTGAACAAGATTAAGAGGTGACATATTTGCACGTTCTAAAGATCGACTTGCGTTTCAGTTATTGATTTGCACATTTAACTTTAAATAAAGCTAATATTTTGTACATCAGTACGAGCATTTCAAGATAAACTCAGTGGTCTTGCGAAAATCAAAATGTCCTTCGTAAATTGCTAAAAATTGCACATATGTCAAACGATTTGATAAGAGACATAGAAAGTTTTTTCTGTTAACAAATAAGTTGACATTCGTTAGAAACTAATAGATATTTGCGTTAACCAAATTTTCTCTGATTTCTCATTGTCAGGACCTAATAGCAATCAATAAGTGGTTACTTTTGACTGAAACTAAAACATTCTTTTTCTTTCTATATGCAGTGTCCCTTCAAGACGTGGGCTATCACAACTCTTTACAGCGTCCTATTCTTTGTAGGTCTAACACCATCTATCCTTTTACTGTCTTTCTTATACCCTGTTCTACCATCCTTTTACACCACCTTATTAGGTTGGTTATTTGATGTTATCCTCTGCCCCTCTTGCCTTCATTTTGTGCTTTGAGTGTCAAATTCTCTAAGCACACATTCCTCATCATGTTTCCCAGAAGATTTATGCGTTTTTCTGATTTCAAATAAAAATGTTCTTTTTGTTACCCTTTTCCTTAAAACTTTCCCGTTGCTCAATGTTCTGTTCATAGAATTCTCAGTATTCTACTGTAGAATCACATCACTGTTGCCACAAATCTCCTCTTAATCTGTGAGGAAATTGTCCAGTATTCACTGCCGTATATGTGGAAAATAAAAGTTATCAGCTACGAACTCTACCTATAGGGATGGAAGCAATACTGTTGGTTGTTCGAGGGATTTGACTGAATCTTCTTGTTTTCTCTCACCTAGCTAAAATGTCATTGTGTATGGGGGTTTAAAAGGGGCCCTGCTCATAGACGAAGCGGTTACTATTGTTAACCACTCATCTGTTCTGCTTCGTCGCTAAGTGAATCTTTTTCGCAGCTCTACTAATTGTTACCTGGTCATTCTATGTGTCTTTCCTATCTTTATCACGACATACCTTCAACCCATACACCCCCCCAATACTTACTGAATGAGACTGCTTTACAGACTTAAGAATAAGAAGTAAGTAGGATAGAAAATAGGTTGACCATAAGCTACTAAAACCTCTTCATCATCATCGTTATCTTCATTATCAGCATCAGCGCTATCATGACAATCATATTATTCAGTTTATTGCTACTCTGTTCTCTCCCCACCGAAGTCAAACTAATTTTTTTACCGGTGGAAAATAAAAGTTGTCAGCGATGAACTTTGCCCTTAGGGGTGGAAAAACTGCTGTTGGTTGCTCGAAAGATTTGACAGAATCTTCTTGTTTTCTCTCACCGAGCTAAAATGTCATTGTGGTATTGTTAACTACTCATATGTTCTGCTTCGTAGCGAAGAGAATCTTTCTCGTAACTCTACTAATTGTTACCTGGGCATTCTATGCGTCTTTCTTATTTTCTGAAGACAGAGTTAGACACGTCTCCGTTGAAATTTAGCCGGATTAAGAGGACTGATATTACATAGCACTTCAGCACTCTTTTCATTCTTTGTTTCTTAATACTTTTTCTTTTAGCTTTTAGAAGGGTTCTTTCGCTTGTGGATTATCCCCACATAGCTTCGCCATTTTCGACAAGAATTCATTAGAGTTTGCTGTCAAGCACCTATAAAGACAAACAAACACACACACAAACACACACACACACACATACACACACACAGGTATCACCCATATAATTCTTACATTTTTCTGTTTTCATTCTCTTGCATGCCTGCTAGTGTATTTTATCTCCTTTGTTATTCAGTTATATAAAAGCAAAAATATAAAATATCGCCTTGTTGAAATTGGTGACCACGGCATGATATGGCACGCAAACATACACCTACAAGTGAATGGTAGGTTAGACTGGATCAACTTGACATGAGTGGCAATCAATCTAGGAAAAGGAAAATTTGGAATTCAAAACAATGGAGAAAGTAACGTGAAACCTCCCCATTATCTTTCCAAAGAAGTTAAAGTAGTTCGCGGATAATAAGAAAAAAGGAATCCGTAATGATTGCCTTTGATCGCTTACTACATAATATTAATATGACATTGTAAATATTTCATAAGCTGTCATGCAAATAAATGGCTGGTTTTCCGTTTGATTTGTGATGTGATCGCGAGAAAAATTCCCATGAAAATAGTCTCACATTTGATAATGGACTTTTAGTTATTAGCCATACAAATTAAATTTTACGATCTATTTAAAATCTAACATTAGATATGTAAAGAGAACGTATTCTATCAAGAAAATAGCTTTGGAGTACATTGGATTTGAAATCATAAAAATATCAATTAAAATTATTTTATTTAAATTATAGCCACTTGTTGCAACGAGTATTGAGTAGTTGAGGTAATACTAAATGTGGGAGTTAATAATATATAATAAACCAGTTTCGAAATAAGAAAATTTCGAAAATTGTTTTGTAAAAGATTACGTAATATGTATTCATTAAAATAATGCAACTTTTAAAATTGGAATATATAATAAATAATAGCTGCGTATCTTATAAGATAAATGTTTTGAACACACACACACGCGCGTGTATATATATATATATATATATATATATATATATATATATATATGGCATAGGATTGGCTATTAGAAAAGAACAAACTGTCGCCGCTTCAATATGCACTTACATTTACATACGCTCTGTCCCTGCTATTGAGCACTTTAACCCATAAATATAGCTTACCTTAAAACTATATGTTATCATATATATATATATATATATATATATATATATATATATATATATATATATATATATATGTATGTATGTGTGTGTGTGTATGTGCGTGTGTTTGTGTGTGCGTGTTTTCCAAGTTACGAATACTCCTTCTCCGACAAGGAGGGAATTCCGTTAGAAATTGCCTGAAGTTTATTTCGGAAGAAAAGTACAGGAAATATGTTCCAAAATTTCGACTTTCTTCATAGGGGTGGTAGAGTGACGCCGATAAACGCAATTGGTCAGTCTTGGTAACCTAGGTATAAAGCGCAGTTTGTTACTGCCTAGGTAGGTGTCTGCCATTTTAGTCTCTTTTTTCTTAGTTTAGGTTACATTTTCCGTTTTCGATATTGTTTTTGCTTTCTTGTTTTTTGTGATATATATATATATATATATATATATATATATATATATATATATATATATAAAATATGTATATTTAGGCAGCATATATTTATTCAAGCAGGTGTGGTTAAATACGTTAGACGTACTATGTCTATTTATTTTAGTTTTAATACTTTCAAGTTGACGAATTAATTTCTTGGTGACTGTAGAGAACAAGATTATGAAAAATTCCAAAAGTTTCTTTCAAATAATTTTTATTTTCCCAAGTACTTTCAATCTCATCTGAGACCATCTTCAGGGAGTTAAAATATCTGCGGACGTTTATACAATAGCGCCTTAAATTCAAAATATTTTTTACTGTCCGTTTTACAGCATTCCAAACTCGAATCGAAAATTTTATTGGCTATGCAAAGAGGCTAAATTTTGTAATTTTAATTTTAATATTTAAATATGAAAAAGATTTTCGTTATAATATTTTTTAATTTAGTATTTTATAAAAAAATTTGCTGTTTTAGATCTTTGTTGCTATAGTCATAGTTAACGCTATTTTTACCGCAATTCTCTTATATAAAGGGCTTCCAGAATTTTTATTTTTTGCTTGTTATTTTCTTTTGTTAAAGTACTGTCTAAGTTTTGAATGTGGACATGAGTGTAATGTGATTGAACTATGTTCATTCAAGTGATACGTAAGCTTTCTCGTCAAAGTCGTTGTTGTAAAATCGACATATGTATTGACAATTTTAGCAGAGATGCAATCTCCCAAATGAAATTTAAATTGATATACAATGTTGGTCTTTTGTGAGATGCTAGAGAAGAATTGTTTTGGACGACTAGGTTGGTTGTATTAAATTTAGTATACTATATAATTCATTTTATTTTTTAACTTGGATCAGTGGGAGATATATTAGTATTTATGAGTATGTTCTAAATTTCTTCCTCCATCTTATAATTAGAATGCATTTGATTACGATAATTTAATATATTTAGAGTTATTTGATGATGTATTATGTTTATTTTCATTTATGTCAGTATTCTCAATAGCTCGTCTAATTTGTTCATCAACTATATAATTAGGAAAGTCATTATTAACGAGGGTTTGTTTAATATATTTTAATTCAGTATAGAAAATCTTTCTTGTTAAAGACATTCCTTTTGCATCGTTTATTAAGTTTTGCATAATAGATATTTTGTAATAAAACATTCACTACTACCATATATACGTGAGAGGGCACGTGTTTATTGTAGTTGTTTTATATATATATATTTATATATATATATATATATATATATATATATATATATATATATATATATATATATATATATATGCAGTTGCGGCCAAAATATTCAGAACGGCATTGTTTTCGTCAGAAAAGTAGGTATAATTTTTTATCAAAATTGTTTCATATTCTATAATTTTCACAGAGAATATACATACGATATTATTTGTTATTGTCTGATTTTGGTGTAATTTGAGAGGATAATACAAAAGTTATGGATGATTTAGCGATTTACTGCAAAACTCATGGCGGCCAAAATGATCAGAACGGTTGCTTTTACTGCGTGTTTTAGTATATTTAACCGGCGAACTCTAATTTTTTTAATTTGTTTACGTGAAGGTTCGTTTACTAAACTTTAGTAAGAATATCTACAGTGTACTTTGTTAATATAATGCCACTTACTCCGTTACCAATTCGTCAGCAGATTATTAAGCTTCGAAAGAAGGATAATTTAAGTATTGGGTCTATTGCAAAGATTGTTAACAAGTCAAAAAGTGTAGTTCACGGTATTCTTAAGGTCTACGATGATTGTGGTTCGTGGGAAGCAAGAAAGTCTACAGGTAGGCCAAGAAAAACGACCAAGAGAGAAGATCGTGCTCTGGTAAAGTTGGTTAAAAAGGACAGATTTAAAACTGCTGCTGCTGTTTCTCGGGAAATGAGCATTGTACTGAAGAAAACTTTATCTCGAAAAACTGTCTCGTCGTTTAGTTGAACATGACCTACACACAAGAGCACCTGCAGTGAAGCCACTGATCAGCTCCAAGAATAAAAAGTGTCGTCTTACCTTTGCAACCGAACATGTGTTGTGGTCTCAAGAAAAATGGCAAACGGTGCATTTCAGTGATGAATCTAAGTTTATGTTATTTAGCTCATATGGGAAAAGGTACGTTCGTCGAAAGTAGGTGAAAATTGTCGCATAAATGTCTTAAGACTAGTGTTAAATTCGGTGGAGGAAGTGTCATGGTTTGGGGGATGATATCTGGAGATGGTGTGGGCCCTTTGGTGCGATTACATGAAAAGGTAAATGCAGGAGTTTATAAACAACTTGCAAAAGATCATGTCTTGCCTGTGCTGAGAAATTCAACTAGGCCACCACCCATATTCCTGCAGGACAATGCCCCATGTTACAAGGCTAAGGTGGCCATGAACTTCCTCAAGGCTGAAAAGGTTATTGTTATGGATTGGCCTGCTCAAACCCCAGATCTCAATCCTATTGTCTATGTGTGCAATATTCTAGGAGAACGTTCGAAAGCCAGAAATCTTAAAACAAGTGTGCAATTATGGAATGCCCTTCAGGAAGAATGGAATAAGATCACCCAGCAAGAAATTGAAAATTTAATTTCCTCATGCAGTCGAAGATGTCAAAGTGTGATTGAAGCTAAAGGGCTTCACACTAAATATTAAATAATTCCAGTATTCTCTGTTATTTTTTATTATTTTGTTATTTTTTCAACCGTTCTGATCATTTTGGCCGCCATGGGTTTTGCAGTAAATCACTAAATCATCCATAACTTTTGTATTATGCTCTCAAATTACACCAAAATCTCAGACAATAACAATTCCTACCGTATTTATTGTCTGTGAAAATTATAGAATATAAAACAACTTTGATAAAAACGTATACCTACTTTCTGACGAAAACAATGCCGTTCTGAACATTTTGGCCCCAAGTGGATATATATATATATATATATATATATATATATATATATATATATATATATATATTATAATTCTATCATATAAACAAAACCATTTTACTCACAACAAAGATGCAACTTGGTTGCAGTGCATTTTAACGGGTGAGGGTCGGAAATGGTTATGAACGATCCTGTTTTTTAGGCAAGCCCGGATGTAAAACGTCACTTTCTTTTTCCATTTTTTGAGAAGAAAAATGTACTTAACAAAATATACATAGAGTATCTAAGTGAAACGATAGTTGTTGTTGACAGCAGTTTGGTGTTGGGTGGACCGGGTAGTTAATGTTGAATGGAGTGTGGACATTCTTCCGATGATAAACATCGGTCAAAGTTTAGGTAGGTCAACTCACAAGCGTCCTAAGTTTGAGAGGTAGGGGAGGGAAGATAGCGATAGGGGATAGTATTACATTTTAGTAGGTAAAAAGAATTTCGAGTAATCTTTTATAATTATTAGAAGTAGTTATTTTTAGGCTTTTCAATAAGATTTCTAAAGTTGGATTGCATTTCTTTATGTTTGGGTTATCACTATTTATTTTGTAATCGAAAGAGCGTTTCTTGTGTATATATAATTATAAAAGGTTCATAGTTATGGGATTTGGAATTTAGCAAGATTGTAGTGTTAAAACCTTAGTATGTCTACAGAAAACGGTAGTCTCATATCTCTGGTTTAATAATTGGTTATTGTTTAAATGTTCAATGATACATATTTTCTCCTGTAAACATAGGAAGCAAGGTTCGCTCAGTGAATTAGAGGTTCTGGCTTGTCTTAGGATTTTCCATTTAACATTAGGTGTTTTTCCTTCTTCCTTGACTTTCCAAAAATATTTCGTTCTCATCGCATCGGGTATATATATATATATATATATATATATATATATATATATATATATATATATATAAATATAAAAGTGGACATGGAAGTCAGCACTTAGAGGCGACAGTCTGTTTCATGCTAGTGCAATCGTCAGGCAACTAGATAATATTTACTTCTTTTTTTGTTGGTAAAATTTCAGTTATATTAAGCTGTTTCTTGAAGAGTGGATTTAGTGTTTTACTATTCGTAGGAGTGGGTCATTGGTTTTTGTGGCGTAGGTTTCCAATTCTGTTGTAGTTTTTAGAGTTAATTCAAGTTGGATTAAACCTCGGTCTTCTAAAGCTCTTAGTACATACAGCCTATCAACGTCGGATTTCGGGTGTTGCATCCTCATTTGGGTAAGCATGTTTCTGCTCTTGGCGTACAATCTTTCAATATCTTTCTACTTCCATTTGAAAATGTTGAAGCAGTATGTTACTATGAATATCGATAAGGTATTGATAGCTTTCATTTTATTGGCCCCATTTAGTTCGCTTTCTAGTATCAACCACACTCTCCTATAATATTCTTTTCCGATCATTTTCTTCATAATTGATTGTTGTGTTCCGTCTCCTTCATTAATTAAGTATATATATATATATATATATATATATATATATATATATATATATATGTGTGTGTGTGTGTGTGTGTGTGTGTGTGTGTAGAGAAAGAGAGAGAGAGAGACAGACAGACAGACAGACAGACAGACAGAGACAGAGATCATGTATGTACCATTTTGGTCTAGTTCCTTAATCTTGTTGTTGATATCAAGGTCTAAATCCATAGTTTTCGTTAATTTACCGCCCTTGAAGGTGGCTTTGGCACATTTGTCGTTACCAAACTTCATCCTAATGACTTCGCTGAAGGTACTAACAATGGTGAGTAGGTTTTTCTGTTGGATTTCATCCTTGGCAAACGTTTTAATATCATCAATATAGAATAAGTGATTCAGTTTGCCATTCTGTGACTTGTATCCGTAGATTCTGTTGTCCAGTAGGACTCTGAGTGGCGCTAATGCAAGGCAGAAGCGTAGTGGTGACAATGGATCTGCTTGGAAGATCCCGTTTTTGATGTTGATTTGTCTCGTTAATTACCAGTTTGTATTCAGATTTAGTGTCGTCTTCCGGTCTTTCATACTCTCCGTTATGAATTTGACCGTTGTGGGGGAATACTCTGTATATTCTTAGGCTCTTCTTTATACATGAGTGTGGAA
>OZ038482.1:56637278-56644778 GCA_964036315.1 Acanthosepion esculentum | reverse complement strand
ACCAATAAAGGAATCGAAGCAATTAAAATGGCGTTAAAAAACTTACCTGTTTGAAGCAGAATAGCTCAATAGAGATTTAGGAATTAATCGGTGCGTGTTTATCGGCTCATACACAAACATAAAGACACCGCTTTAGGAAGAATGATGATTAAAAATAAGATTTCGTTAAGTTAATGGAACGAAAATAAAACTTAATCACATTCCTCTTTATTGATTATACTAATTACATATTTTATATTTCCTTATTAATTTAACTTATAATTGTTTCTTTTTTATGATTCTATATTTCTCTATTCTCTATCCATGTCATTTTGAAGTAAATCTATGACATGACGATTGCTTTTTTATTTTACACCTATCTTCAACCGGAACTGTATGACAGAGAATTTACATAGCAAACCAGAAAGAACATAAGATTATATATACGGAGTAAACAGCAAATAATGTTTTCAGAAATGAGTTTTTTTTTCTCGCATTTCCCGCACGTCTAAATCTCTTTAGATTTCTTTCGTGCCTGCCACCAAAAATCTTCAAAAATTTAAAGGCAAAACTAATCGCTATCTTATATCTACCTGAACCTATTCTTTTATTGTCCTTTCTCCTCACTAAAGTCTTATTCTATTTCACACCCAGTATACCCCTGCGTCTTAGTGGCATTATCGCCTTGCTTAGAATGAAATAATGAAAACAAATATATAGTTATTTTAATACTAGACAAACGCTTTGTACATCGATATCAATAATATTTCTATCAAATTCGTTCATTATTAAACATATAGCACTCTATTGTTCGACTTATTAAAATACACAACCGTTCATTTTGCTTATTGTTGTAGAGTTACTTTCCGCAGTGGAAACTCTATTTGGACTAAATTCGGTCCTAAATAGGTTCAACGTACAAAAACGTTAGGAAGTTGTTATAATAAGTATTACGCAGAGTAATCTAGTTGTGGCAGCTGACTACTTTCGTATTCGACTCCCAGTCGACCCTCACTGACTCCTACTTATATTAGATGGGAGAGTCTATTAGCTGTGTTTTCACTTATCTATGAAATAGTGCATAAAGACATGTTTTTGAATTGGACATCCAAATTTTCAATCGATTGTTTGGAGCTTCTATCTTTTAATTTTTCTTCTTATTTTTGGCAAAAAATTGTCCTTAATTTTTTTTAAATGTTTTATTTTGAAGCATAGTTTATTCTTTTAGAAAGTAAAATAACTTAAATAAAAGTTATGGATGGTGAGTTCAAAGTATATAATAATGTCATGCATAATTGAACGAAGGCAAATTTATTAACCTTAAACTTAGCGAATTGCATTTTACATACATGGCGTCAATGGACAAAGAGATCATTCAACAATGAAAGATAATGACATGCTTCTACTTTGGATTGCGAAAAAGTTTTCACCTCGACTAAAAAGGGAATACAAACATCTGATGTCTGTTCATTTGGCTAGATCTCGTGAAGTGTACCGGCCTCAAAACGTCTCAGCAGCCTTTCGAAAAAGGCATTGTTATATTGTTCTAAAGTTCCAAGTAAGTTTTTTACTAGTAAATTTCTCTTTCCGACCATAAGATTCTGGTTCGAATCATTTATCGATTTATTAGGAAGTAGATTGAGTGAAATTGGGTAGACGGACTTATTCCGGAACCGCCGATGGTTGCGTTAGCACTGTGTGATTAAATTTAAAATTTCAACTTTCCAACATTTTCAGCGTTTCCTATATATACATAATTATAACCAAAGTTTGCATTTTTAGATTCCCATTCATACAGATATATAATTACTTATTTTTGTTCGATGACGACCGTAAGTACAAAACGTGTCGCACAAAAAATGTTTCCATGTTGTCAATAATTTACTTACCATTGTTATTATGTATAAAAAAATATATACCACATTCTCCTATATATAATTACATATTATTTATAATATATATATATATATATATATATATATATATATATATATATGCATATATATGTGTGTGTGTGTATGTGTGTGCGTGTGTATGTGTGTTTATTATCACTTTTTACACACTTTCTGTCCCAAAAAGAAAACACTCCTACGAACACAAGAAAAGCTGAATAAAATGCTTAATCTCAAGTTGTTTTTAACAAAAGTTGTTACCTAAATACAATATATATATATATATATATATATATATATATATATATATATATATATATATATATATATATATGTGTGTGTGTGTGTGTATGTGTGTGTGTTTATTTACCACTTTCAATGCGATTTTTTGTAGATACTCATATTTGTGTATATTTGAGTAGACGCTTCGTTTATTTATTAAAAAGTATATTCATTTATTTTCGTCTATCGAATATTCAGGTCGATTGACGAAAATAAATAATGTACTGTTTAAGGAGGAGGCACGGTGGTGGAATTGAGGAGTCGGAGAGTGGAGTTTGCATTCTAAACGGATCCATTACATTTACTTACGTGCTAATACCCTTGAGAAAGGTATGAATTCTCTTCTTCTCCCCTCAGCTATAGGTAAATACCAGAACAGACTGTGTTCTATAGCCTTGGTCTATCGCAGAAAGAAGTGGCAACGTAATGCGGGAAAAAATCTGCCTCGTCAGTCATGTCCCAAAAGTTGCATGGTCGCCTAAGCGTGTATCACACATGGCATATAACTAACTGTTTAATAAGTAAACAGAGCGTCTACACAAATACGAACATGCACTAAAAATAACGTTTGACGTGATAAAATCTGTTGGATTAATAAATAAAAATCAGTTCATTACTTTTATATATATATATATATATATATATATATATATATATATATATATATATATATATATATATATATCCACACTACAGGTCAAAAGCTTGAAGCCACCGCTAGAATTAACATGGTATTAACTTGACATTAAAGTGAAAAAATATGAAAAAGAGCTCTTTTCCCATTGAAAAAAGAATGGAATCAATTATCAAACTTATACTTTGTGAAACGTTTGCAACGGATGCCAAATATTGGTACTGCAGTAATTCAAGTTAAAGAAGGATATTTCGACGAGAGCAAAATTTAATCATAAAATGCTTTTTAACCATGTATAATAATTTTCTCTTATTTAAAGTATAAAACAATTACTTTTTGGACCAATTGAAAAATTGAGCACGGGTATCATCAAGGTTTACAACTGTAATGTATATATATATATATATATATATATATATATATATATATATATATATATATACACACAACTATATATATATATATATATATATATATATTACAACAATATATATATATATATATATATATATATATATATATATAAATAAATATATATATATATATATATATATATATATATATAGAGAGAGAGAGAGAGAGAGAGAGAGAGGGGGAGAGAGAGAGAAATAGACAGATATAATAATTATAAATATGTTACGGCGATGGAAAAGGAAGTGGAGCCGAGATGGCAGGTCAAGACAAATAACATTGCAGATTCTTCTTTAAATTGCTATGTAATATCGATCGCCAACATATATGTGATTCTACAGAGAAAACCATGGACAGAACAAGTTTTAAAGAAAAATGGAAACAAAAAATATACATTTGCTTAGAATCATAAACATGAATTGAAAGTTCTGTGGCGCATAACAAGGTAAGAATACTTGTAGAGTTTGATACTCATATGAAGGGGCAGACGGAAACATCGATTTATCTACCCAGTCTGGTAAGATATGTAATGATAGCATCAAATATGTCATCAAACATCTCCTACGTCTCTAATATGAAACTATGTAGTAGATTTGTCGACCTCACAGCAACATATGACAGCATGAATAGAGACTTCCTCTTTTCATCCATTAGAAACCCCCTTTGAAGCTTCGAATCCACTAAATACAACGATCTAATAGAGGAACTGCATTTAGAAACACAGATGTGATAAGGTGGGCAGTGACCATTCAATACCACATCCCAAACGAATCTACGCATAGAAGACAATTGTGTAGCTTTCCCTCCTGAGGTCAATGTACTGGTGATGAGGGGGCTATGCTGGTGGTATAGGCTTTCATAGTTGGGATAATAATGATATTGAACAAAGAATCAATACTTTGCAAAGAATTGGAGTCAAGATAATCCTTTCCAGAAACAGAGAATATGATCTGGAATTGGAATGAAAGCAGTGAAGCAACCTTCCCTGAATCCATCATAAATTTTCAGTATGTGCAATTAGTAAATGCTAAACACTTCTGATACCTCGGCGTATGGATCAGTTATAACAAATTTACTATCGGAGAAAAGGGAATTGAACATATAATAGACTGCGCCAAAGGTAGTTTCGCCCAACACCGCAGATTGCTAAATAACCAAAACGTCAACCTGAAAAGCTGAGTCATGTTCTTAAATAGCCTCATCAGATCGAGGCATTCATGCCAAGCATTGCGTAAGACACGTTCAAAAATATCTACACTGTCACCTGTCTACAACCGCTTTCTAAGATCAATGGTGAAAAAAGGCTTTCAGTGATGGAAGTCTGAGAGTTTTGGCAACAATTACCCCTCTTTGAACATTGTGGACTGGCGCTACATAATCCCAAAAAAGAAATGTAGCAAATAACAGAAACCACGTTACTTGAAGACTACCAAAAACACCAACAACTAAAATGGATAGCGCATGTAACTCGAAGAGAAAATAATGACACAAACAAGATGTTGTCACTCCACACTACATCCAATAAAAGGTTAGGAAGGAAACTCCCATCAATACTGGAAAGAGTGATAACAGCTACTTGAGTTGAGAAACCTATTTTCCTGAATTTTTTTTTAAGATAAATATTTTATAAACTTAAAGGAAAGCAGTACTGGCTGCGAGAACAATGAATGCCAAATATTTCCTTATAGGGAAACGGCTAATATTAACATTACCTTTACCTAACTTTGTGTAAATTGATAGCAGAACAGGGACTGGGATGTTTTGCAAGTAGGATCGGAAGTTGTGAAGGGCTATGAATGTTCACGACCTGAAGGGAGACGGTGCATAAAAGAAAAAGTATGTTTAAACAAGACGGTTCTTTTCTCGCTTGTTACGGACATGGTGAGAAGGTAACTAGGAATAAAAAAAATAACTCTCATCTCCATGGGTAGAACAGGGACTGGGATGTTTAGCAAGAAGGATCGGAAGTTGTGAAGGGCTATGATCTTTCACGTCCTGAAGGGACACGGCGTATAAAAGAAAAGGTATGTTTAAAAAAGACGGTTCTTTTCTCGCTTGTTACGGACATGGTGCGAAGGTAACTTAGAATAAAAAAAATAACTCTCGCGTCTCCATGGGTAGAAAGAAAGAAGGCGAGAAAGAGAAGGGTGTGTGGATGACAAGACAAGGTAGAGGCAAACCACGTAAAAAGGTTCACCCAGACGCAAAGTTGTGGTACAGGGATGGGGCAGAGCATTAGGTAAGGGGTGGGGATTGGGGCTGGTGGACAGAAGAAAAAAAAATTAAATGCCTGAACATTGTTGAAGAAAAAAAATGTTTGTTATTTCCGATCTCCTTGAATAGTTGACAGTAATTTAAATTGTCTCGGGTGGTGACGTCACTGGTGACGTCTTTTGCCTTTTGTCATTGCTGTAAACGAAGAAGAAAGTTAATTTTTTAGCGCATAAACAAAAATTGAAAACTTTGATTAAAGATAAAGAAAGTGGCGGAGTAAAAAAAAAGGGGAGGATGTGAAGGAGGAGATGATAAAGAGGAGACTATATCGATGAAGGGGAGGCTGGAGGGAAGGGTAAAACGAACTTCAATAACTACTACTACTACTAATAATAATAATGATAATAATCAGAAGAAAAAGAAGTAGTAGTAGAAGGATAGAAGGAGGAGAAGGAGAAGGAGGAGTAAAAAGTAGAAAATAAGGTTAAAGAGAAGATATATGAAAAAATGAAATAGAAATAAAATGAAATATATCAATACAGTATGAGTCGTGGTAATAATAATTGTAGTAGGCATAAGAACTAATGGAAAAAGAAAAAGTAAAAGATAACGGAAAGTAATGTGGAATGAAGAAATAAAAGAAGATGAAGAAGGGTAAAAAAGGCGAAAAAGAAGAAAGAGCATGGAAAATAAGAAGAATGAAAAAGAAGAGGAGACAGGAAGATGATCAAGAAGAAGAAGAAGAAAGAAGAGGAGGAGGAAGAAGAAAAGGCAGAGAAAAATAAAACGGATTATAGAAAATAAGATGAATGATGAAAAGGAACAAAAAGAAGGAAAACAAAGAAGAATGGTGAAGAATAAGAGCCAGGATGAAGCAGAAGAAGAAGAAGCAGAAGAAGAAAAAGAAGAAGAAGAAGAAGAAAAAGAAGAAGAAGAAGAAGAAGAAGAAGAAGAAAAAGAGTTAATAAGAAGAACCAGTATAAAAAAAATCAGAAGATGGATGAAAAAGAAAGTGAAGAAAGAAGAAGAATAGGCTAGATTAAGAAGAAAAAAAAACGAGAAAAGAAGAGTGAAAAAGAAGAAAGAGGATGAAAGATAAGTAGTATGATAAAGAAGAAGAAGAAGAAGAAGAAGAAGAAGAATGCGAGAAGGGCGCTCTTAAAAAATTATGAAAATTAAAATATATAGAAAAAAAATTCAACCTTCCCCGACCATCATTTCTCAAACTAGTTTCGTACTATAGAAAAGTTGAAATAAAAGGGGACGTCGAACAATAAAAGAACCGGAATAAAAAAAGCGAAAATAAAACTAAAAAAACATCAATAATATGAATAAATAAATAAAATAAAACAAAATAAAGAAAATGATGGAAGAGCTATGAGAAATTTTAAAAAAAGTTAAACTCCCAAGAAAATTTTCTCCAAGTGAAAATTTAGTGTTTAAAATATCATTTTGTGGCTACACAAAGGATATAAGATGCAAAAAATTGTATAGCTGATATTTCAACGGACTGTCAAAATTGTCAATGTCGTATTTATTAATGACTCTTTATAAGAAAAAAATAATTAAATGTAGGAGTAAATAGTGTTATTTGAAATAAAGCTCCAAAAATAAAAAATTACCATACAATGGAAAATTTAAAATATATTTAAGTTGAAAAAATTATAATATATTAATATATTTCGTTTATTTATCTTTTACGGCTTATCAACTCTTTGTAGGTTATTTAAAGTCGAAACATATTTTGGTTTCTAAGAATAATAATTTTTTTTTGCGAAGAATTAACAATTGTTCCGATCGTAATAATGATTTGTCCTGGTACAAGTCCAACTATTTAAACCATAACAAGAGGGAGGGTATGGATTCATACCTTTCCTAAGAGTATTTGAGTGAACATAACGAACTCGACTAGAATTCGAACTTGGCTCGAATTCGAGTGGGTATTCATTAAACCATCCACATATTCATTATTTTATTTGAACAAATATCCACCGAAAATAATATAAACTGTAATTGTACTTAAATTGCATTATCCACAATTCTCCGTTGCGGTTTTATTAATTAACACTACATGTAACTGAAATTAGT
>OZ038482.1:56612278-56632278 GCA_964036315.1 Acanthosepion esculentum | reverse complement strand
ACAGAATATAACGATTGACATTGCATTTGATCTTTGAAGATCAAAGTTGAATGAGAAGCAAGATGCCCCAAGAGAGTTCCACAAGCGAGAAGTACACTGAAAGAAACTGTTAGCATAGAACGTACGGTTACATCTAGCTATTTCTCTGTAAAATGATGAAATCTCTAGTACTGCGTTTAAATTCATAAAGTCTAGGTACCATACTGGAAAGTACCCCAAAAAAATTAACATGAAAATATAGAAAAGGCACAGGGATGCAACTTTACGTCGGCTGGTGGGAAAGTGACTGAAGCCGAGACGCCATGTCAGGACCAATAATATTGTTGATTCTTCTTAGAATTTTATCAAGAATTTCTAAATATATAGCCGGACCACCAGATCATAAGTGGCAGCAATATTCGAAGCATGGGTGAATGGTAGACTTAGGGATAGATTATTGCTAGAAAAATTGTCTAGCACTATACAGTGGACCGACTTTCTTAGTAGCAGACATAGCAATAGTTTCAATATAATAATGTCAGTTGAGAACGTTAGCCCGAGAAGGCGCAGCGAGTCTCTCTCCTGGAGGTTAACATCAAACATGCTAATGATAAGCAGAAAAGGGTCTATAGGCCTGGCAATTTGATTTTATAAAAATACAGACATATATACTTGTCTTAAGTCTGATCGGTTCGGTAAGGTCAAATCGGTAGCTGATCTCAGAAATGAACTAGAGTCTGTTATTAAATGGGGCAAGGAATGGTTTGTTAATTTTAACGCCTCAAAAATGAAACTGAACTCTATTAATCACCTAAGTGAAATGTTTTTACCTTTCATCAGCATAACTGATGCTAACCTGAAGGAGAGTGACTCATTGCTTCTTGGACTCTTCGATATGGTACCTTCGATACGAACAGTTTCTTTTCTCGCTCTTCCGGCTTCAGGCTTTCCAGCCAACTTTGAATTTCAAAAATTTAAATGCAATGTCGATCGTTATCTGCTGTCTTCCTGATTACTCTTCTATAGTTCTCACACCTTATTAATGTACCTGTTTTCTAATTCTTCCACACCCAGTAATCTCTTGTGTATCAGTGGCTTTACTTCCTGCCTCGGGGGGAATTTTATTTAGAATCTGTTATATTTCATATCTATATGGTTAGGATAAAGAACCCCCCCTGTAATTATGAAATTTATGAAACTTGTGAATTAATTTTCATTTTTTAATATCTAGTGGCTATAGTTCCATATTGAAATCATTTGGATTTTAAGTTTGACTTCCGTCACTATTTCATGGATATGCGTCCTTTGAAGAAGTAGTGACCTTTATTCATCGTGGACAGATATCACAGTAGCAGCGAGAGGTGTTTTCGTTCAACAGCTAAAGTAGTTCTAATTGTCTTGTAAATAAATTTTCAGGTTTCAGAATTCTTTCGTTTTGGTAAAAAATTAAAAAAATGGAAATATTTTTGTCATCTTGAACCTACTGACCTGAATATATTAACCCTTTAGGAATAGCTTGAAATTGCATTCTCAATGAAATGCAAATTCTGTCGCCCTCTTTAACTGCCTCATTTTTTCCAGTGATTTCTGACTATTTGTAATACTTAAATTCCTTAGATCGTTGGTAAAACATTTACGACTTACTGGCCGTAGTTAGTTCAATACCGAGGCCGGGAAGTACTGAAAATTCATATTCTCCGCTTTAATGGGGGAAAACTACACCCCACTCAAAAAACAAAGAAACAAAAAAAAAAAAAAAGACATGAAACACGAAGAGGGAAAATTTACTGACTCAAGATATTCGTTTGGCATGAAAGACGGGATGAGAACTTTATAAGCACGTGGGATGGACAAAGAGAATGAAGAACTCAGTTCAAAATTCCGAGAAGTTTAGGGCGTAGGACAAACAACTAATGAAGGCCGTAGGGTAAAACCGCTGAAGTGTTTTTATATAACATCCAAGGGATGTATGCTGGTTAAAATAGAAATATTTCCTCATCTCAAAAATTGTGAATTCAGTTTCTTAGATATTTTAGTTTGTTTATGACTTTCGAGTTTACGTTGTATGTATGTATGTATGTATGTATCTATCTATCTTAGTTATTCTATTTTCTTCCTTCTTTCTTTCTTTCTTTTCGATATCTACCTTCGATCGGTGATGCGTATGGATTTCCACTACTCTCCTCCAAATCACCATAACTATTATTACTAAATCTTTTAGTACATCTACTTTTTGATGGGAAAGCCTCCTTCGCAGTTAACACTCTTTTTATTGTCATTGATCTCCCATTTTCCTTTACTTCTAGTCATACTCTCTTCTTTTTCGTTCTTTTTTAATCTGCAGTTTGATATTTCCCGAATTAAATACTTCTGGTCGAAGTGTTTTACTTCCTTCGAGTGGGACTTGGACATCCTTTAATTAGTTGAAACGTAGAAGCTAGTTTCCATTGTTAAAGAAGTCAACATTTTCAATTTCAAAAGACTACACTTCATGTAGACTCCTCTTTCTCTCTCTCTGTCTCACTCTCTCTATCCCTTCGCTTTATTCTCCCGCACTTTGTTAAAAAATAAAATGAATAAATAAAATCAAATATAAATAAAATAAATAAATTAAAAAGTTAATAAATAAATAATACGAATAAAAAACCCTAAAAAATCAAGCAAATAAAAATGGAGGAAAGAGAAAGAAAAAAAAATGCGGTCGATCAGTCTGATGAATTGGTCGCCTATCCAGTGTGGCAGGCTTGCTATTCACACAATTTATGCGGGATCTTCGAAAAAAAAAAATAAATAAATACAAAAAAAAAAATTTAAGGTTTCTTTACGCAGAATGTAAAACAAAAGCGACTTTATTCAATCGAAGCGCTCTTTTTCTTTCTGCCCTGATTGATTTTTTATTTAATTTTATTTTAATTTCATGATTTTTTTTTAATTTGTATTTTTTTTATTTCATTTCCAGTTCCCACAGATCTTTCTTTCTTTCTTTCTTTCTTTCTTTCCTTCTTTCTTTATTTCTTTATTTCTTTCTTTCTTTAGGGTTTTATTTACAAAAAAATATTCTTTACCTTTTCTCAGCTATTTTATTTCATTTAGTTCTTAACTTTTTGTTGTTTTCTTTTTAAGTGAACGCTTTCCAATTTTTCTATTTCATCATCCTGTGCCCCATCCACTAATGACGACTTTTTTTATTAAAGAATTTTCACACCAGTATTTAGTGGCACTAAACGGGATCAGCTGGCAGCAAGTCTCCTCAAACCCCTTATCAATTTCAATATACTGTTTTCCCACTAGTTTAATTTTCGATTCTCTCAATGTTTTCTAGGCAGGCCTCAATTATTTTTTAACTAGAGTTATCATTTTCATATTTCAAATTTTTTTACAGTGTGTCAAGATTCTGGTATTCATCAAGCATTTCACACTGTGATCTTGCATGTATATCAGTTATTTCGCAAATATTTATTTGTTGACGTTGAATAGATCTGTTTTTTTTTGTCTGAATTATATAATTTTGTTTAAAAAATTCCTTGGGAATTTAATGTTTTCTACTCTCTAAAACAGCATTTTGTTTCTGTTGATATTGAACCCCCCACTTTATTTTTATTAATCGAGTCTCAGTCATTTTCCCAATTTCTTGTGGGTAACAACTGCTGTCCTGTCTTGTCTCAGAAAAAATATCTTGCAGCATTCACTTCTGAGAGGAGTGATAACTTCTTTTTCTTCTTGTTTTCCTTCTTTTCATCCTTCTTGTTCTTTTAAACTTACTTCTTTCTCTCATCCTCTTCTTTCTTTCTTTCTTTCTTTCTTTCTTTCTTTCTTTTCTTCTAATGTTGATTCATTCTCTTATCCCCTTCTTCGTCTACTTCTTTTTTCCCATTTTAATATTGCTTCTTTGCTTCATCCCTTTCTTTCTTTCTTTCTTTCTTTCTTTCTTTCACTGGTACCACATTCTTTTTCTTTTTCTTCTTCTTCGTCTTCTTTTTCTTCTTCTTCTTTTTCTTCTTCCAAACTTACTTCCTTCTCTCATTCTTTTTTATTTTTCTTCTTTCAATGTTGCCTCTTTCTCTTATTCTCCTCCTTCTTCTTTTCTACTACTACTATTACGTCTTTTTCTTCTTCTTTTTCTTTTTAATTCCTCTGTCTCTACTTTTTTATTTTTCTTCTACTTTTTTCTATTCCCTTTACTTCTCCTCCTTCCCCTCTCCTCCCCCTCCTCCTCCTCCTCCTCCTCCTTCTTCTTCTTCTTCTTCTTCCTCTTCTTCTTCTTCTTCTTCTTCTTCTTCTTCTTATTATTATTATTATTATTATTATTATTATTACTGGGGTACAAATATGCAAAGCCCAATATGCACCTCATGAAACCCAATCTGATAAGGACTTACCAGGTGCAGACATCGTAACTCCTATGCCGCAGACCCAACTGACAGGCAAAATCTATAGAAGGGGGCAGAGTATTTACTGTAACTCACCTTAATTCAACAAGACAAAATATGCGCATATTAACACCTACAAGCAATTAAGGCCAGGAGCAATGTGAGACATATCTGCTATTGCAGATTTATTATTATTATTATTATTATTAATATTATTATTATTATTATTTGTGTATGTTATGTTTCATGCTTTGTATTTAGTAGAGCCGAATCTAAATTATGCTCCTTAGGCCCTATAGGAGAATACTATTATTATTAATTTGTAATGGTGTAATATGGCAAAAGGTGAGGCAGTTACAAATTTACGAACTCTAATAGACTGATCATGACAATTTTGATAGGTGTATACAAGGCACATGCCTCACAGCGCATTATAATCCCAGGGTCTCCATTTGAGTGAATTCCCAAGAATCTAAACATTACTCCAAACTCGTCTTGGCTGACTTATCTGTCAAACAAATGAAACAACTCTCACGACACCAAGCCATGATGCTTCCACTCTACTCCCGTAAGGAACATGCCAAATGGTTCATTTCAGGCAATTGAGAAACAAGTCTGTGCTGTTAAATGGGATATTTATCGTAGTCCATATTAATTCAACAAGACAAAACATATGCATGTTATTACCGCCAAGAGCAGAAGCCATGAGGAGCATTATTATTATTATTATTTTTTTTTTTTTTTCCGGCAGCACTAATATTTTTAAAGACATTTCTTAATATATTGAGAAATGTCTGGTCTGTCGATATGGTAGATGTGTGAATGGATGACGGAAGTAGGTGATAGGCTAGCCTGTAATGAATTCACTCCTCACAAAATTTGACATTAAAGAAACCTAATTATTAACGGGCATGATTTGAAGTCCCAAAGCACCGTAACATTTCCAATTTCCAGCACTCGTTGAACTTTCTGTTCATATCATCACTCTTTGGTATTTTGGTTTGGTAGTCCATTTTGCCTTCGCTATGTCCTATCAGGGTCAAATACTCGAAACCTTCCTCTTCTTTTTGTGGCTGAGGAATTTCAGCTCATTTTCTGATTCTAAGTATTAATGTTTTCATTCCCCCCCCCACTTTTCTTAAGCCTTCTTCGTTGCTTACGCGCTCCATCTGAGATATTCTCAGCACCCTTTGGTAGAACGACACCAGTTTTTATTTCCTCTCTTTGGAGATTATCCAGCATTCACGGGCGCAGAATTGATATTGAATAATAGTTCAGCACTTTTTTTCTTTCTTCCTAACGAAATGTTTCTGTTTTTTATCACTTTGTTTATCTTTTGGAAGGCTTTTCTATTGCAATGTGGATTCGAATTTCGGTGTCGTCTTTTCTATTGTATAAATTATTTTCCTTATAAAATGATGCTGTGCACAATATCGGTCGTTAACAAGGAAAATGAAAACTGTATTATAAACAATGCCAGACGTGGAACATGTGAGCAGCGAGTAAGTTTGAAGGAAAATGATTTTTATTTATTGGTTCGCTTTCTACCACTATCAGCGTCTTTCAGTTTATTTAAAGCCATAAAAATTAGAGGTATTGTAAGAATTTCGTCTGATATAATAATGGTTTAGTGATACAAGTCTTACTAATTAATCCATAGGTGGGGGAGAAGAGGTGTATTCATAGCCTTCCCAAGGGTATTTACGCGTAAGTGAATAAAACGAGCCCAATTGGAACTCGGGTATCCGATTAACGATTTCAAGCCATTATTGATTACACCTCTCGCACATCGAAGTATGCAGCACCTGGTATTTCCAAACGGGCACCCATCTCGGTACTTACCAGGCTCGATGTTGCTTAACTTCAGTGATCGTTCAGTAATCAGTTTTTTTCAACTTGATGTGGCCGTAAGCCAAGAGAAATGGTAACGAAGAGAACACTTACAATCAGAAGGAGACAGCTGAAATTACAGGTGTGCATATTGGAGAAAGAGTGCTTGCCGAATTTGCCACTCACAGGGCATATAGAAAGCTAGAGGGACAGATGGAGATTGAACTTAGATCGATCGATCGATCGATTGTACTTAACGAGCTTGTGTAAATATATAACAGAACAGGAACTGAGTAGAACAGTAAGAAGAGAAATATTATTTAATGCAAAGGATGATACAAAAACGTGGAGCGCCGTGATCGCGCACGTCCGCAATGGACACGGCATATAAAAGAAGAAACAGTAAAGAATTTTAAAATTCGCTTTTTAATTAAAAAAAAATCGGAATATTGTATTTTTAAGTTGGCATAATTATTTTGATTACTAATTTAAAAAAAAAGACAAACAGCTAACAGATAATTTTTTCAATCAGTGGATCTGTTTTTGTTCCCTTCTTAAATAAGAGTTAATTATTTTCGATTAATTAGTAACAGGGTTTGCTAACAACAGAATTTAATTATCACAGCATGCAAAAAAAAACATGGTTCTGCTTCTACTTCTGTTACTTTCTTTTGAATGTTTAAAATTAAGGATAGTTGTGGATTGACGACGTCAGTAAATAAATAAAAAAATAATGGTAGAAAAATTTGGGGACACCAGAGATGTGGAAATTCATTGCCTATTTAATGTAGGAAGATCAATTAAAATAATTACAGCTATGCGACACAAAGTAACACACACAGACACACACACACATATACACACACACATACATAAAGTAAAATAAAAAATAGCAGAAACTCTATAGAACACCTTGCTTTTTTAAAAATCTATTTTCATCCAATAAAGGCTCAAGATCTACTCAAAGTAGAGGGTTACTAAATGAAGTTGTTGCAAAGGCGAACAGGGAGGACGCAAGGATTGCATATTATGAGGATATGTAGGTTAGATAACGGTTGAGCCTACACTTGAAGAGGTTAAAACTGTAGTGGTCTCTCTCTCTCTCTCTTTCTCTCTCTCTCTCGAAAATAAAGAAACGTCCAACAGGCTAACAACTCCCTAAGCAGTAAATAACAGTACTCAATGCCTACCTTATAGAGATTGAGCAAATAACGCTCCACGTTGTCTTTTTTTTCTTAAATTTTGGAGAAATATTTTAAGTTCGTCATTGAATCAAAATATTCATGTTCATAGAAAACACAATATAAATGAAATTCAAATGAAAATCTGTGTCACTTTGGTTAATTACCGTTTCTTTTTGACAAAAACAACTGGATAACAGGAAACTTTCGTAACGAGCTATCTTCCACGATGCCCCCCCCCCCAACTACATGAATTTCAAGCGTGCTACTAGACTGGCATCTAGGCCCCACCCTTTTACTGTTGAAATAGTTAAATGTAACTGCCACTTCTACTCCAACAGTTTCTTTCCTCGCACTTCCCGAGAGTGTAACTCCCTTCCACTTACTTGATAACTACAATATTCAAAAGTTTAAATGCAGCGTCAATCGCCATCTTCTGTTGTCTTGATCCCCGTTCTTCTTTTATTCTTTCCACAATCCCTTCTATACACAGTCTTTTCTTTCACTTTCACCCACTGTAACCCTCTGCCTGCTACTGACACTCCCACCTTGCTTGGGATGATATATATATATATATATATATATATATATATATATATATATATATATATATATTATAGAAATTGTTAGGAGGATTTGATAATTATAATGAAGTAATTCATTGAGTCTGATAGAAACCTCAACAGAATGCAGAAAGCACTGGACGAAACAGGCGCTCAGTGCTTTCTGCATTCTGTTGAGGTTTCTATCAGACTCAATGAATTACTTCATTATAATTATCAAATCCTCCTAACAATTTCTATCATGTGTATTTCATTGCCTGATCCGGCTTCTAATGCTTCAGCTTGAGTGGCTTGGTGATAGTAGTCGTGGCTCCCGGGGGCACAGTCCTATGGTTACAGAGAACTTCAGTTGAGTTCCACCACGGAATATGTGAGCGAACGGCACTATATTGAGTCTGATTTTGCTATCTCTTCGTCGTTGAACAGTTTGCTTGATAACCTAACTGTCCGGGTTTCAATTCTCGGTAGTGGATGCGCACTGCTGATGAGTCCCAAATATAGGCCGAAACGGCCGCCCAGTGCTTTCTGTTGAGGTTTCTATCAGACTCAATGAATTAGTTAATTTTAATTTTAATATATATATATATATATATATATATATATATATATATATATATATATATATATATATATATATATATATATATATAATGACAAAAGTACGCAGGTGTAGGATTTAAGAAAGCTTTATTCAACTGAGAATACAAGGTTCGCGTATAGTGTCCTTTTATAGTCCCAGTAAACAGAAGTTACTTTTATAGTCCCAGTAAACAGAAGTAGCTCTCTTAAAAAGGAGAGTAACGAAACAGGGTAGTATTTTAAATGGGTAAACAATTTAGATTTGAAATTTAATAATCTTGCTGTCAGTGAAGCGACCCGCATCGAAAGAGTTAAAATAAAAATATACTCGCTTCTCACTTAGCGACAAGGTTTCATTTCAACGACTTGGTCGCTAAACATGATGGTCACCAAGTGCCCACATTATTCATCCTTATAAACAGATTCGTATATTTCTTTCCGAAGTCGGAGATGGCAAAGACTATTCTTTTTCTAAAAATATAATCTTATTAAAAATGAATTATTAAAAGTTGTTAAAAGTAAAGAGATATTGACAGTGTTGACAAGCTTCGGATTAAAGAACTGAAGAGATATTATCTGTGTGCTGTTCATTCACTTAAAAACATTATCGCTAATCTAAGTCAATATCTTGAATCTTTTGCCAGGCATCGTTGGCTAACATAATAACAGCCATTGTTTGTTTTGGTTGTTTGTATTCTTTCTTTCTTTCTTTCTTTCTTTCTTTCTTTCTTTCTTTCTTTCTTTCTTTGTAAAATGTATATGTCCTTCTGACATGACATTCGTTGTTCAACTATAAATTTTAAAACATTCTCTAAATATGAACTCCCTCATTTGTTAAAAATATTTTGCTCCGGTTGTTTTTCTCTTCTTTTAGAAAAAAAATCATTTATTTTCAATTTCACTTTTGCTTTACTTTTTATCATTTATTTATTTTCCATTTCCTTTCTTTCTTTCTCCTATTTTCATTTTTTCTTTTCTTTCACTTTTTACTCCTCTATCAATCATTCTTTCTTTCTTTCTATTTTCATTTTCTTTTATATTTGAATCCTCTCTCTTTAATTCTTTATTTCTTTGTCTTTATCTTTCTTTCTTTCTTTCTATTTACTTTTTCTTTTATTTCTTATTCAGCTTTTTCTTTTTCCCATTTTCTTTCATTTAATCATTTCTTTCTTTCTTTCGTTTCACTTTCTTTTTGTTTCATTTTTTATTCCGTTTCCTTCCTTCCTTCCTTCCTTCCTTTCTTTCTTTCTTTCTTTCTTTCTTTCTTTCTTTCTTTCTTTCTTTCTTTCTTTCTAAAATATAAATATCCATCTCATTGTCCATTCATTCCTCACCTACTAAATTTTGAAAATCACTACTTTTCAGAATAATTATTCTTTTAAACTTTTACACCGGCTATTTTTCATTTTCTTTCCCATTAGAAAAAAATCAATTTGTTTTTTGCTTTATTTTGCCATTTCATTTTATTCCAATTTCTTTTTCTTTCTTTCTTTTCATTTATTTTTTGTTGGCTTCGTCATATGGTTTTGAACAAATTTTTATTTTTGTTGCATTCATTCACTATGAAATTCTCTCTGCTTTTTTCATTTTCTGGTATTATTTTCTTTTTTTTAAATGGATTATTTTTGTGTATCATTCGTTTTCATTTTTGCTTGTTTCTTTCTTTATATGTAAGTTTTTCTTTTCATGTTCCATTCATTCTTCTTCTATAAAAACGTATGTATATATTCTAAACATTTAAAATCACTATTTACATTTTTTATTTTGATTATCTTCTTCTTTTTTTTCTTTTTGTTTTCTCCTTCGAATTTTTTTTATTTTTATTCCACTTTTCCTTTTCATTCTATCTTCAGTCATTTGTTTTGTTTTCGAATTCTTTCATTTTTATTCAATTTTGTTTGTTTATTTCTTTTTATTCTTTCTATTTTTTTAACTTTTTCTTTTTATTCCTCTTTCCTTCTTTCTTTTGTTTTTCTTTTTATTCATCATTTTTTCTTCTTTTTTTTCTTTTACTTTTTACTCCTTTCTTTTTTCTTTTATACATCTTTCTTTTTTTCTTTCTTTTTATTCCTCTTTCTTCTTTCTTTCTTTCTTTCTATCTATCTTTCTTTTTATTCCTCTTACTTTCTTTCCTGCTTTCATCCCTCATAAAAAATTACATAAAATTCACGCACTCTCTAGTCATTATCTCTCTTCTGTGAACCACTCCCTTTATCATTGTCACCCTCTCTGCCAGCCTTATCACTTCATCTGCGTATTTCGCATGAAAACAAACTTCATAGTCATCAAACACTCATTAGTCGCTTCTTGTCTGCCCTAGTAAACATTTACTAAGGCCGTGTTTGTTTAACAAGCTATCAAATTTGATAATTCCATGTACAAGCCTTATTTTATGAGCATTTCATTACCTAAACCTCAATTACCACCTCCTGAAAAGATAAGATGAGATAAGATAATTTGTCGCCAATGAGGGGAGGGAAAAATAAGAGAGATAGAGAAAGAAGAGGAAATGCCAAATGGCATAAAATGGCTCACCACCTTAGAAAAAGCCTGCTTTATCAGCATCGGAGGATAACTTGATAATGTCTTTAAATTCACAGCATCGACCATTTCATGGTGCGAGGAGGCATATCGTTTAAGGCCCTCCAAAATTAAACTTTAGCCTCGGGGTATCTCCGATCTTATCTGCCTTCTCGTTGTTGGGGCGGTGCGGCACGCTTAACTATATAATGTAACGCACGGACCTCACGCATATGTCTCACTCACACGAGCAGACAGAGTCAAAGTAAGGAGCACGCTTATAATCTCAATTAAACGCGTAGGCACACAGAGTTTGGCGAAAGAGTGCCAGCGTTTCTGCATTATTAAATGAAAGAAAGAAAAGAAAGCTCAAGTAAAACAAAAGAGAAAAGACGTGTTTTCTTTTTGTTTATTCTATTTGATTTTTTCTTTTTGCAATCAGTATTTATTATCTGATATTGGGCTTGGTTCGCAAACATTAAAATAATTATTTTGTTAAAACTCATGAACATCTTTATAAAAACCAACGAATAAAGAAATGACAGAGAAAAAAGAAATAAAAAATGAAGACAAAAAATCAAACAGATGAGAGGAAATATATTTTAATTTTTTCAATTCTTATATTTTTAGTTGTACTAAACAAACACATCCCTTCACACACATACACGCACACACACACACACACACACACACACACACACACACACACACACACACACACACATATATATATATAGAGAGAGAGAGAGAGAGGGAGAGAGGGAGAGATGAAAACATACGCACACAAACAAAGAAAAAAAAACAAAAAAAACTCGTGACCAATGAAATCAAACAACAGAAAATTAAAAAAAATAACAGTACGTTTTCTCTTATAATTCATTAAAAAAAATTTCTGATAAAGCATAAATAAAAGAGAAACACGTTAAATTTCTAAACGTTTCTTATTATATCACACACACACACACACACACACACATATATATATATATATATATATATATATATATATATATATATATATATATATATATATATATATATATATATATATATATATATATATATATATATATATATATATATATATATATATATATATATATATATATGCATGCGTCCTTCGAGCTTTTGTTTAGCCAGGAGGTCCGACGTAAGGCATATCTGATGTAATGACGGTTTCACCGAGTAAACACAGGTTCGAATCCTGCTGGAGGACGCACAGTTTCTTACAAGATTTTTCTAATATTTAGGTCTTTAAGATTAAAATAAATAAATTTATTGTTCAATAAATAAATGAGTAAAAGCAGAGCATCTGCTCAAATGCAAGTGGCCACTTTAAAGGTTTAAAAGGTTTAAACAAATAAATTATATATATATATATATATATATATATATATATATATATATATATATATATATATATATATATATATATATATATATATATATATATCAAAGGAAGAGCTCAATATAACATTAAAGAGATCGGTAATAATTTATTTCAGGCTGACAACTTCCTCAGTATTGAGTTTTTCCTTTGATGTATATCATATTGCTCTGTATTTTGATACATTGAGCTCTCTTCAGGGATCTCTCTTCTTAATATTTTATATTAAAAAGACCTATTTGGATTATCCTTACCACTTACGGCTTTGATATTATCATCTCTCTTTATCTATCTATCTATCTATCTATCTATCTATATATATATATATATATATATATATATATATATATATATATATATATATATATATATGCGTGTTTGTAGGATGTATAATTGTATCCGAAACAAAAGCGGAAATAATGTGACAAAGTGAAAAAAAAAAGATTTTAAACGACGTGTTACGCCGACGTGGCGTGTGTTGGGCTCGGCTACTTAAGGTTGGAATGAACGAACAAACTCTGTTTAAGCAATATACTTGTAAATTTGTGTGTCTAAAGTGGGTACATAAATTAAATTACCTTATAAGATCCGATTATCAGTTTGTTTGTTTGGTTTACTTCAAATGTTAAAATTCCGAATTATATATATATTTTTAATTGTTTATCTATTGATAGCCTGTTTTACGCAGGGCGATTCTCAAAATGGGCGCTTGTTTCTTTCGGACGCTCCCTGGTTCTACGTTTCATATACACGATTTTAAAAGGAATGCTAAAGTGCGCCGATAGTTGTAAATAGTTTAATTCCTTTGAAATGCGTGTCAAAGAAGTATAAACCTCGGGATATTCCAAGAGAAAGTAATGTCTTTTTAGAAAATCGCACAACCTTCAATAGGTTCTTAAGATGTAAATACTTATTTTTTATTTTATTATCAACCGTATTTAAAAAGATCATTAAAAAATAGAACACTTTTTTATTTCTTAAAGATCATTTTTAATTTATTCATAAAAGGAAGAATATACAAATTTCCAACCTTTTTGGTCTTCTAAAAACTCGCAGACATTCCTGCGCAACCTATCATATTTGAAATTGGAAGTGCTATCTCCAGACCACGGTGGAATAGTGAATAGCGGCTCTGATTGAGGAATCAGAGAACCGAATTCGAATTCCAGTTGAATCCATTACAATCATTTACGTTCTAATACCCTTGGGAAAGGTAGGAATCCTCTTCTTCTCCCTTCAACTATGGGTAAATAGCAGGACAGAACGGGTTTGGATGGCAACTGGTCTAAGGCAGAAAGAAATGACAACCTACTGCGGGAAAAAATCTGCCTCGTCAATCATGTATCAAAAGATACATGATCGCCTACGCGTGTATCACGCATGGCACATAACTGACTGATCTATAGACTAATAAAGAGTACAGAACAACATTGCATCCTCCTTCTTTGAACAGTTCACTAGATATAAGCTTTTATGAGCAAAACTTTGACTAAGAGATAGGATCACATATTCGCGGGTTATTAGCATATCCTTTCTTCTTCTTCTTCTTCTTCTTCTTCTGTGAATCTTCAGGACGTGGGCGATCAAGGCATTCCCCAATTTCCAGCCCTTTGTAACCCTTAGTAAATATTGCCGTGTTCTTCCTATCATTTATACAACCTCGTTAGGTAGGTTACCCGTTGCTTTCCTCTGTCTCTCTTACCTTCAATATGTCTCGGAAGTAAGAAATTTTCTACACCCTCTTTCCTCATTATGTGCCCTAGAAATTTTAACTGTCTCTTTCAGATGATAAGTATATGTGTCCTTTTCGTTTGCATATTCTCTAAAGATCTTTGTCGTTGCTCACAAATTCTGTCCATATTATTCTTAGTAGCCTTCTGTAGAACCACATGTATATGGCTTCGAGTCCCTTCTTCATCTACGATGAGACTGTTCAGTATGCACTTCCATATCGGAGAATGGATATGTCCTTACTTTAGAATTCCTAAAAACTTTCTTCTGAACCAGGAAAAGAAAACGGTCATATCCAAATGACAGTGAGAACTTTCTTTCATTATAGTCATCATAAAAAAATATAAAGGGTCTGACGTAGAAAACCAAGTTTATAAGCTGCTTAGTTCATTATTTTAATATGAACACGTACCCACATATAATACATATCAACATGCAATCTTTTAACCTTCATAAGTTCATAGTGTTGGTTTTGCTGTATCTTGATGTGTTTGAAAAAACTAACTTTAGCCCAGCCTTTTGTAAATTCAATTTCTTTATCTCCTACATATATTAAATGTGTTATTCACTGATTCATCTAGCGAGATACTTGAAGTGTTTAGTGTTTATTAATTCACCATTCTGAATTTTTATGAGAGATTTAGGGCATGTGTCATCACTGCATTCCTTCCAATTCCAGATCGTTGTTTTTGTTTCATAATTCTTGAGTGCTACTTTTTGGAGATCTCGTTATAGAACATTGTCCCGATGATTCTATTGAATCCAGGCATCCAATTTTGTACTCCACGAAACAAACGCTAATTGTAGACTTCAAATTTCAAATCTGAAATACGCAACACGTGAGTGTGTATTTTACACACACACACACGCACACACACACAAACACAAACGTACACACACACTGTATCTATATATATTTGTATATATTTGTCAATTTGATTACAATTAACATCTATTTTAATCGTGTTCCAATTTTCCCTCCTCATTCGGTATTTACAAGGGTGTCATTGATTATTTTTTCTATGTGCCAACGTTCACCTTTTGATAAAGTGTTGATCGAAAGGGACTCCTAACGGTAAAATGACGTTCTCTCTATTTAAGTCTGACTTCTTCTGTGTGTTTAAGTCTTTGTTTGGGTATATATATATATATATATATATATATATATATATATATATATATATATATATATATATATATTAAGGGTTGGTTTGTTTAATTTTATAAGTAAGGCTTCCATTATTTTTAGCCTTTTTTTGCAAGTGGATGATGCTATTATATTAGTGTTGTCGACAAGTATATTCCGAATAGTGTCCGGTAGGTCTCCATGAATATTTAAATGAGATCTAATTGAGCTATTGTCAGAAAGGTGTAGGGTTAATCTGCGTGTTAAACGATTTGTAGTGTGGCCTATATAATTATTTACGAAAGTTGATTCTTGAGGAATACAATTCCTTAATGGTCATTTGAATTCGTAAATAATATTTGCTCTATTTAATTTTGTTGTAGGAGGTGAATTATTATTTTTAACTATAAGGTTACAAGTTTTAAATTTTTTATAATAAATAATTAATCTAATTTTTTTGCTATATATAAAATTGAAGTATGTTTAAAACACATGCACACTCATACACATAAAAATTTCAGTTTGAGCGTTTGTATGACGTCAAAATGTGCTTGGTGAAAATGATTTCATCAAACGCGAGAACGTTGGAATCCAACACCAATTGCGTGACTACACAGAGAACAATTCTTGAAAGCGAATCCATTATCATTCGATAGTACCTGGGAAGAAAATTATGAAATAAACGTTGATATGAATTTTGGAAAATTTCCCAGTCAAACAAAACAACTGATTCAGGAATTTTGAAAAATTTATTAAAACAATTGTTAGACAGAATGTGTCTATATTGACAAAACATTTTTGCGAGAATTCTTGCTGGCGAAATAAACCTTATAATATATATATATATATATATATATATATATATATATATATATATATATATATATATATATATATATATATATATGTAGAGAGAGAAAGAGAGAGAAAGAAAGAGAGATAGAGCGCGTTGGGTAAATTGTCGCCATTTTATATTTTTAATTTCGCGCATGTGTGTTGTTTGTTTTTGATTTTGTCAATTGTAAGTTATTGTAGGTCAGTTGGGCACCGTCTCTAGGAAAAAAAGTACAATGGCGCAATTCACGCCACCAGGAATTTGGAAACGGTATGCTATACTGTTTGGCATTCGCGCCGGAAGCTCCGATACGAACATTTCAGAGTGTCTGGGTGTCAATGTGAGGACAGCGCAGTGGATTCGGAAAGAGTTGGAAGTGTCTAATCGTGATTACGGAGGTGTTCGGAGTGATCACTATTCGTGGCGTAATTATGCCTCCATTCATCATCACACAGGGCCTCTCGGAGTCGTGGGGGATGTACAATTGTTCAAATGATTGTTCCTTCTTACTGCTTTCGGTTAATCTGTTAGTCTTTTTCAAGGATTTTGGTCGTGCTATTTCAAACTCTGTGTAAATTGCTGTGAGGTAGATATATTTTAATACGGTCATCATATTAAGGCCATTTTCGTATTTGTTGTTGTGAAGTGTTGGTTTTTGTTTTTATAAAGAGAGCGTTCATTATTTTCAGACGCTTTTTACAGTTAGAGTTGTGATTTTTATTTGCGTTTTCGACTTTCATGTTGGTTTAAATAGGCTCTTATGAAGTGATAGAAGTAAGGCCAGACGTCTTGATAAGCGAATGGACGGACATATATATAAAACTCAATTTTATTATCATGACTACTAACGAATGCATACCTTATTTTCGAAACTATGAGTCGGGTACTGTCTATATTTCTGAGATGAGGTATTATGTACACTATTGACATTGTTCTTGACTATCATCCTCATCTTTGTTGGCATATCTATCACAAAGTTTCGGCCGCTGTACGCTCCGGCCTTCTTCAGGTGGTTGGAATGTCGAACTGAATCCTTTATTTCGCTCGCTGGGGTAGACTGTTCAACAAACATGAGGATGATAGTCCGAGCAGTATAAATGATTCGGGAATTTATCTAATTTTATATGTTGATAACAATGTTTGCGTGCGCGCGCGCACGTAAATTTAGTCTTTTTTTAAATAAATAATAAACAAATTGGTACAAACAGAGAGTTTAATAGAGAGAATCAGATAGATAGATAGATAGATAGATAGATAGAGAGAGAGAGAGAGAGAGGGTAGATATATATATATATATATATATATATATAGATAGATAGATAGAGAGAGAGAGAGAGAGAGAGAGAGAGAGGCGGATAGGGGACAAACACTACTGCTAAGAATGAGGTTGTTACAATTCATTATTTAGTCATTAGCAGTTACATTTAAAGGCCTCAGTGATATCGAAATGATAAATGTTAGTTTCTCTTCTCGCGTGCACTTGCAAATAATGTTGGGCAAACACGCGCGGCCTCGTTGCTCTTTGATATCGACTATGATGCCGATTGTACAAGCGGATTTCCGGCTCTATGTATCTGAAGGATAAATGGATGCTGAGTGATGAAGCGAATCAGGCATTATTGGGTGGGGCGTAGCCGATATATGAAATATACACATGTACGTACGGTTTATTTGTATATGTAATTCTGGATAAACGGATTTATTGCTACCAATGTTTAAATAAATTTTCGATAATTTCAATGAAATTTATATATGTGTTTCTTTTTTTTCTTTTTCCGCGTTTCATTTACTGTTTTTCTTTTTTTTGTATCTCAGCTTTCTTCTTTTCTTTTTTGTTTTAAAAAAAATACTTTTTTTTCCTTTTTCTTTGTTTTATTATAGTTTTTAAAAACTACCTTCATCGTTTTTTTCTTAATTCATACTCTTATTCACCAATTATGTGTAAATTCGTTATTTTATTCCCTCGATATTCTCTCTGTCTTTCATTGTTTTTGTCCCCAGTTCAACATGTAAACAATTTTTTTCTTGTATGTTTTCACATTTTATTAATAATTTTGATTTCATTTTCTATTTGCGTGAACATTTTTCTACCGTCATTTCATTTAGAGTGTTTTCCCACTATTTTCTTTACCGTTTGCTCTCTTACGGTCCACGATTTCTTGTATTCATTTTTCAGTCGCTGTTTTCTTTCAAATCCGTCAGGTTTATATTTTTATAAATTCTTTCTCACATTTCATTTTCACCCATTATCCTTTTAATTTTCTTTCTTCTTCATTCATTTCCCTCTCATCAATCAAATTCATTCTTTTCAAGATTTCGGGAAAAATTTCAGAATATATTAGTTATAAAACGAAACGCAAGGTCCGTATCAAACTGACACAGTTTATTTAATAAATTCCCTTATACATACATAGATACATAGATACATATATATATATATATATATATATATATATATATATATATATATATATATATATATATATATATGACTTTTTAAAATGCTTTTCAAACAATACATATTTCATTATTTGAACATTAAGGAAAATATGAAACACTGCACTCCTGTCAAGAAATATTTTAATAAAAGATTAATATAAATCTGGCGTTTGAAATCGACTGCGGAAACACGTGCCGTCGTCCCTAAAATGAAACAGTCCGTTGACTGTGGAAAAAGGACTTCTCTCGCACATTACGCAAAGTCACGTTTGCGATCGCGTCAAAACGTGAAACGTTTTTAAACGTCCATTTATAATTGAAAGAGTTTTAGATTTCATTTGCTTTTCTATTCTTTCCGAAAGAATGCTGACATTTGCTCCGACTGAAATAGTGCGACGACCAAATATCTACATAAAATCGACGTGCAACAATGCGACGATTTTTTTTTTTTACGCACACGCCTTGACAATTGTTAATAGCCGCGCTATCACGTACAAGCGAATACACGCGTCGGCTTATATTCGGTATGGGCGTGTATGTATGAAACATTTCCAGATAATTTTTTTTCTTCGTGCATGTCACATTAAGGTATTCAATATTTTACGAGCTGAATGTAGTTATAAAATATTTCATTTATATTTAAACTCACATCTTCACGTAAATACCAACATTCAATATTCGGATTATCTTTCGATTTCAGAGATCGTCGGCGTTCGATACGGATTCTCATGATATTTCTTGATGCAGTGAGGTTACTTGGCCGATCTCCTTTCCAAGTAACATGCTATTTGGGTTGCATGGTGCCAATAGGGTGGAAAATATCGACTCATGCCTTTTTCATATTTCTTTATAAATAAGGCAAAACATGCATCCAATATTGCTTTTTTTTACATATTTCTATATGAAAAAAACTTAAAATATGCACCTTAAGTTTGCCTTTTTACACATTTCTATATGAAAAAAGGGAAATAAGCAGGAAAAACTGCTTTTCTTTCCATATTCTATATAAAAAATAATATTCGATGGCTTATCATATCTTTGCAGATTATTGAAACCAGAAAATCTTGTTTTTGCTTGGAGATAATATTGACTTAGTGATACAAGTCTTACTAATTAAACCATAGCTGAGCGGGGGAGGGGTATACCTCGACGTGGTGTAGTGTTTAGCAAGCTTGTCTCGCTAGAAGAATTACGACTGATTAGTGAGTTCGATCCTCAGTGGGTGCGCCATAATTTTGGCCTTAGAAAATCACCATAGCTGGGGGAGAAGAGGTGGATTTATACCCTTCCCAACGGCAGCTGTGTGTTAAGGAATATAATGGACCCAACGGGAATTGAAACTCGGTTCTCTCTCTGATTCCGAGCTATTATCTTTTATATTACCAACAGATACAAGTTACAGCAGCTGGTATTCCTAAGCGGTCACCCATCTAGGTACTGACCAGAATCAACGTTGCTTA
>OZ038482.1:56482278-56607278 GCA_964036315.1 Acanthosepion esculentum | reverse complement strand
TAAAAAATTAAATGAAATATTCAAAAATACTTTGATCCTTCCTGTTACAATAACACAGAGATTTTGAAAATAAAACTATGTTCTCATTACATTTGGAGCATGTTTTCATTAAGGTGCGCTGGATTTTAGCGATTTCCTAGATGTATATATATATATATATATATATATATATATATATATATATATATATATATATATATATATATATATATATGTATATATATATATGTATATTTCATTGAATACGACAAACAAGGTGCTTTGATTTAGTTTTTTATATAATTTCTCCTGTGATCTAATAATTTTTTCTTTTCAGATAATAAATTATATAAAAACTGTCCGAATATTATTTAGGAATTTAAGTACCCATTAAGGAATTGTATTCCTGATCAATCAAAATTCGTAAATAATTATATAGGCCACACTACAACATGTTTGACACGCAGACTCACTCTACGCCTTTCTGACCATAGCTCAATTAGATCTCATTTAAATATTCATGGTGAGCTACCGAACACTATTCCTAACATACTTGTTGATAACACTAATATAATAGCATCATCTACATGCAAAAAAAAAAGGCTAAAAGTAATCGAAGCCTTATTAATAAAAACAAAAAAAACAACACTTAATAATATCGACTATGAACATGGACACAATATCTTGACCGTGTTTTGAAAAATGAAAACATTATATAAATATATACATGCAACAAACTATTTCTTATTTAACAGTTACAATATTTTATCCTTGAAAATGGCTAAATGTATAACCGAAAGCGCTCGGATAAAAAGTACATTCGGACAGTTTTTATGTATTTTATCATCTGAAAAGAAAAGAAAAATTCTTAGATCGCATGAGAAATTTTATAAAAACTAAATCAAAGCACCTTGTCTGTTGTATTCAATGAAATATGTATGAAAAAAGGATTGTTGCCTAAATACCAATATATATATATATATATATATATATATATATATATATATATATATATATATATATATATATATATATATATATATATATATATATATATATATATATATATATATATATATATATATATATATATATATATATATATATATATATATATATATATATATATATATATATATACGCCGCCACAAATAAAATTCAGTCGAGTACTTTAGAGGGAAAAGCGCGAATTCGTAAACAGTGATTACTCATGCCAAATCAGTTGGGTTTCAATCCTGGCTTGAGGCAATCGGATGTGTAGCCACACTGATGAGCAGTGGTACAGCGTGTCTGTGGATCACTCCCCCCATATATATATATATATATATAAACCTTAAAATACGCACACATATTTATCTATCTTAGGGGCAACTTACCCTTGCTTTGAGAAGTTTGTTCTTAATTACAAATAAACATCTGTTTCCATTTACTGATATTCCTTCAACTACTAAAATCTATACTTTTTAGTTAGTCTATCTATATAGCCCTCTATTATATATATATATATATATATATATATATATATATATATATATATATATATATATATATATATATATATATATATATATATATATATATATATATATATATATATATATATATATATATATCGTCTATTTAGATATATTTCTGCACACAGATTTTAACACTACCGGTACATACTGCATTATATTATCCACGTATTACAAATATATATAGACATTTATTTTGTATTTATTCTTTTCTTTATTGTATGAATATTCTCGAGCCTTAAGTAATTCGCTACGTGCTGTCGAACTAATGCCAACTTGTACATAGACACAGCCGATTAATCATTCATAAACAAGTGAATATTCGAACGCAATTTTCGAGAATTTACCGCCTGATCTTTTAAGCGAGTTTAATTTATAAGTTTCACTTCAGTGCAGTGAGATGAATGTTAACCATATCGGAAACGAACGGTAGTTCACTTGAGTTTAAATTGCTGACATCTCCCTCCCACTTGTTCTGAATTCTCTGAATCGAATGAAAATATAGAGGAAGCGAGAAAGAAAGTGAAAGATGGGAGGGAGGGACTAGAGCGGGACAGGAAGAGGTGAGAGAATTGAATGGAATTCAAATATAATTTCAGAAGGAAAGAAGAAGAAGAAGAAGAAGAAGAAGAAGAAGAAAAGTAACCAGGCCACATTAAAATAAGAAAGAAAGAAAGAAGGAAAGAAAGCAGGGATGAGAGAAGCAGACAGCCTCAGAAGAGAAATATAGAAAGAAGAAATGAATGTAAGGATAGGCAAGATTTAAAGAAGAAGAAGAAAGAGTTGAGAGGAACAAACAGCATTAAAAGAAGAAGAAGAAGAAGAAGAAGAAGAAGAAGAAGAAGAAGAAGAAGAAGAAGAAGAAGAAGAAGAAGAAGAAAGAAGTAGGAGACGAGAGAAGCAGACAGCTTCATAATATATAGAAATAAAGAAATAAAGAAAGAAAGAAAGAAAGGAAATCGAGATATAGGGAACATTTAAGAAGATGAAGGAGAGTATATGAGAGGCAAGATTTAAAGAAGAATGTGATGGGAGAAGTAGACAACATTAAAAGAAGAACGAAAGGAAAGAGGGAAGAAAGGATAATGAAAAAGAAGAAGAAGAAGAAGAAGAAGAAGAAGAAGAAGAAGAAGAAGAAGAAGAAGAAGAAGAGCGAGAAGAAGAATTTGCGAGTATCTTAAATATGGTAGAGAAATATCAAGGAAAGAATGAGAAGTATACGAAGTCGGAAAACACAATAGAGTTAAAATGCAAATAATTGGAATAAAAAAATAACATCTTTCAACGAAAAATGAAAGAATATCATAACGGCACAGCGAGAAAATTTAAAACTTACTTTTTTGTAAAAATAAATAGTTATTAATTTTACCTGTGAAATGAAAAGTCATAATCATGGGGATCTCAGTGAGGATCGAGCTCACTAGAATAAGGAAACCATCACTTTTGGACATGTCGAGTAAGTGTTAGTAGTAGTAGAAGTAGGAGTAGAAGAAGATGAAGAAGAAGAAGAAGAAAAAGAAGAAAAGAAAAAGAAGAAAAGTGTAAGAAAAGAAGAAGAAAATAATAAGAGGAAGAATAAAAGTAGAAGAGAAGAAGAGAAGAACTAAAGAAGAAGAAAAGAAGAAGAAAAAGAAAAAAGAAAAAGAAGTAAAAAGAGTAAGAAAAGAAGAAGAAAATAAGAAGAGGAAGAAGAATAAAAGTAGAAGAGAAGTAGAGGAGAAAAAGAAGAGGAAGATGAAGAAGAAGAAAAAGAAAGAGAGGAAGTGGAAAAGAAGAAGAATGAGAAGCAGAAAAGAAGCAGTAACGATGAAGAAGGAGAAGAAGAAAAGAAGAAATATAGAAGAAAAAGAGAAGGAGAAGAAGAAAAAAGAAGGAGGAGGAGAAGAAGAAAAGAATAATAATAAGTAGAAGAAGAAAAAGAAGAAAAAGAAGAAATATAATAATAAAAAGAAGAAAAGAAGACGAAGAAGATGAAGAAGAAAAAGGAAGATGAAGAAGAAAAATGAAGAATAGATTGAAGAAGAAGAAGAAGACGAAAAAGAAGAAGTGGAAGAAGATAATGACGATGATGATGAATAAGATTAGAGCAAAACGAAGTGTAGTAAGAAGAGAAGGAAGTGGTAATTGTAATAAAACATTTCGAGAGAGATGTTCATAAATAATGATAAAAAAACAATTACAATAATGGAATCGGTTTATTCTTTCTTTTACTGCAAAGTAAAACATCAGATCTATTTGGAGCGGAGGATACAAATAATACATAAAAGCATAAAATGATGATGCCAAAAAAAAAAAAAAAAATTCAGTAAAAGTCAAAGAACTGGAGATATGATTAGAGAAGAAAGAAAACTTTTGAAAATGTCCCAAGCAAACAAAAAACTAATAAAAATCCTGAGTTAATGAACGAAAAAATAGAATATATAAGGAAAATACTGGAATATCCAAGAATCAAGAAAATGGTTAAAGGAAAACGTGCAAATCAGAAGTAAAGATTAAACGAAACAGTAAAACAGGTTCAGATAAAAATAAAAGATTATTTAGCAAATACACAGTTCATGAATATGTGAATGTAAACATCAAGTGACTATGAGGAGTGAGGAGTTCAAGGTACAGATTTAGAAATATACCCCACCTCCAACATACCCGAAAAAAAAAAACTTACTCCAGGTATGATGTCATTTTTATTCATTATAAAAGAACTGATACCCACTGTTCAGAAAATTTTCTTTTTTCATGGCGAACAATATATAAAAGATAAAAGCTATCTTGCTTGAAACTATATATTTAAGTTCAAACGTTCGGAGTATATTGTGAGAAGTATATAAAGATAAAAGGGGGGAAAAAAGCAAAAATTAAAGACAAAACAGAAACAAGAAAAGATAGGAATTAGATGTATCAACGAAAGGCAAAATTAGACTGAATGCTTTTTTTTTTAAGAAAAAGAAAAAAAAGATATAACGGTGTACCTCAAAAACTATGTCATATTCAACGTAATCACATTGCTGTAATCCTGGTCTCTATGTCACTCAGTACAAAAAGGATCAATTCAATCTCTTTACATATGCTTATACTACTATTATTATTATTATTATTATTATTATTATTATTATTATTATTATTATTATTATTATTAACATACACGTGACTAATATTAAGCATACAAATTAAGAGATATTATATATTAGGTTACATATTAGGTTAAATATTATTATATATTAAGTTATATATTATTATATATTAGATATTATATAATCTGCTCTTTGGCTCACAATTGTTTTTGCAATAAAATATATTGTTATAATAACTATTTCCAGCGGCCATTTTACATCTAAGAGAAAAATAACAATATTGTAATATTTGTAATTATACTGTGATTATTGTCGTCTGGAGCAAGGGATCGAGCCGATATATCAACCCAGTCTGGAAAGACAGAGAATTAGATGGGTAAATAGATAGCTACTTAGTTATATAGATAGATAGATAGATAGATAGATAGATAGATAGATAATGGACACACTGACATAGATACACACAGATATAGACACACACACACACACACACACACACACACACATATATATATATATATATATATATATATATAATTTTTTCGAAAATTATAACATAAACATATAAAATCACTACAAAAATATACATTTTGTTTCAACACTTCTGGTGTCTTATCAAGTGACGGTGCTGAATTTATATATATATATATATATATATATATATATATATATATATATATATATATATATATATATATATATATATATATATGAATAGAATAGATAGATATGAACACACTGAGATAGATGTGATTAGAATGATATAAATAGGGACAGAAAGAGACAGATAGATGTAAACACACACACACGCGCATACACTCACACACAGACACCCTTATATATATATGTATATATATGTATATATATATATATATATATATATATATATATATATATATATATATATATATATATATATATATAAATAGGTAGATAGATAGATAGATAGATAGATAGGATCATTTTGAGGAGAAATATAAATAGCTAAAAAAAAATTGACTCTCGACAGAGATCGGCGTGAAGAGACGACGATAAAGAGGGAACCACGAAGAAGTCACAAGATAAAACCTGAGCGTCATTGCTTATCAAGTTCATGTTGGTACATTAATCTGCGACAAGCGTTGGCAAAATATTTTGCGGGGCTTTTAGGAACAATAGGCGCCATTTTGATTTTTGTATGAAAGACAGATGGAACAAAATATGAATGTTGATTGCATGGGGAGCGAAACAAGGGGGATCACATATAAGTAAAGATTTTTCCTCGGGCAGGCAGGTAGAAAAAAAACTGATAAAAAATAGGGGAACGAACTAATACCCAAAGGCATCTGAAGGTCTACAAAAGAATTGTTTACTTGATCTCTAAACAAGGATGGGGCGTCTCCACTGAAGAGAAGGCAATGTACCCGATTGCAACCAGCTCAGTCGGAGTTAAAAGCCAGATAAACTTGTATGATAACACTTTGTACGAAGCAAACAACACCCAAACTACGGATTAACTCTATAGAATATTTTTTAATTTAATGCCCAGTGGATTTAGGCGTGTGTTAATTCTACAGTATTTATCGTGTAAGGTAAAAAAAAAAAAATGATCTGGTCGGGACGTGGAATTACCTCACCTTGTCTTCTAGTAGACTTCTTTAAACGTCCGTTAAGTGGCGTGGTATAAAACAGTATGAAAGAAAGTTGCGCAAAACGATTCTTTCGGCTTTCCCTCGTTTTTTTAAACTGCAGAATGACGTAGAGACAAGACATGCCCGATTTGCCGACTAGGGATCTTTTTAATCCCTAACAGCGTGTTGCGTCGCATTGAGACTCAAGTCCCCGTACGGTCCCCGAAGTTAAGCAACGTCGTATCTGGTCAGTACCTAGATGGGTGACCGCTTGAGAATACCAGGTTTTGTAACCTTCGATATGCGTGTGGTGGATAATGGACAGTGGCTCGGAATGGTTAATCGTAGAGCCGAATTCTAGTTTCTGTTGGGTCCGTTATATATATATATATATATATATATATATATATATATATATATATATATATATATATATATATATTAATTGATTTAAAATATGGGTTTTTCGCTACATTAGTTCCATTTCCTCGCCAAGCGAATAAATGGAACTAATGTCTTTGGTTTAATAACAAAATTAAATTCGAAGGCTTTAGCTTCCATTTCTGAAACAGGGTTATCACTGTGTAGCGAAAAACCCATATTTTAAATCAATTAATTTATAATATTAATGCTCTGTAAATTTACATTGAGCACTATTGTGTAAAAATAAACATATCTATAAGAACACCTGATTTTATATCATACTGTTCTTTCTTTATATATATATATATATATATATATATATATATATATATATATATATATATTACCAGTAATACAGTTTTGTAAAAAAATATTATCAGCAATACATTTAAAAAAAAAAAATTATTACCGGCAATACATTCTCGAAAATGCATTTTTGGAACAAGATATTACCAGCAATACATTTTTAAAAAAATATATTACAAACAATATATTTTTGTAAAAAATAAAATAACCAGCAATAGGTTTGTAAAAAAAAAAATAATATTACGAGGAATACATTTTTGTAAGAGAAATTACTATTTCCATTATTTACATTATCCTTGACTGTTATCCTTACCTTCATTGCCATATTCACAACGTTTCGGTCGTTGTACTCTTCGGACTTCTTCAGGTGACTGGAATTTCGAACCGAACCCTTTATCTACGCCGCTGGACGAAATAAAGGGTTCGGTTCAAAATTCCAATCACTCGAAGAAGGTCGGAGCGTATAACGGCCGAAACGTTGTGAATATGGCAATGAAGATGAGAATAACAGTTTGCATAATATAAATAATATAAATAATCATAATAACAAATCTCAGAGATATAAACAGATAAGAAATTACTAATGCTCTGAAAAAAATTAAATTGCGGCATTTAATGATTTGAAAGTGTATACCAAAAATAAAAATGATAGAGAAGGTCTTTAAAATAAAGTTTCCTTCCAAGCTTTTCGTTTAAAGCAGTGTGGAACGTCAACATCTTGATTATGTCATTATTTTCTCTTCAATTTACGCCTGCTATCTATTTTAGCTGCTGTTGTTATTGAATGCCCTCAAGTGGTGTGATTTGTTGTAATTTGCAACAGTTCTTTGTTTGAGATTCTGTAGCGCCAATCCAAGAGTATCGAAGAATAGTTCTCGCTAAGACCTACAGGTTTCATTCGCTCGAAGCAGATTTTAAACACTTGATCTGAGAAAAAGGCTACAGTTCAGAAAAAATTTGAACGAATTTAGAGCCATGCATGGCATCTATATGAATCTGGCGAGGCTATTTAGCGACATGACTCGAATGAAATTATTTACACTATTTATATTAGAACTATTGTCTTTGTCATCTTTGTTGTTATCACAACATTTCGGTCGTTGTGATTTCTGGCCTTCCTCAGGTGGTTATTGATCTGGGTAGCCTACGTGACAACATCCTGGTGGATTAAAGCTTTGGTTCGTGAATTTGGTTAGTTAATGATTTGCGAGTTCAATCCCTGAGCCAGGCAGTGTGTACTTGGACTCAATGGAAACGTGCGGACAATAACTGAGCAATACTAAAAGAACTAGATGAGCTAGACGATATCCCGAGACATAAGCAATGGAACGGGAACAGTCTACACCCGTAGATTAAATAAAAGTTTCAAAATTCACTATAGGTTGCACAGATCAATATACACCTGAGGAAGGCCGAAGGTCACAACGGCCGAAATATTGCGATGACAACAACAACAATGGGGGCAATAGTTTGAATATAAATAGTGTAAATAATGACATCTGTCTATCCCAAAAATGTTGACGGAATGACAGGAAATAACTTTTAAAAACTTTTAAAAGAGGGAATTTGTTACAGACAACTGTTATAAAACTTGATAATGTAACAGTAATTCATGGAGTGGATCTGAAAAAAAATGTATGTAAATACAGTGAAACCTCGGTTCTCGAACGTCTCACATGTCGAACAAATCGATTTTCGAACAGGAAATTCGAGATGAAAATGCCTCGGTTCTCGAACAAAATTTCGGTTCTCGAACAACTTTGCCAAACCGGGCTGATTCGAGTTAACCCGAACGGAATAATTTCTGAGTCGACCGCCTGTTCTTTACATTCGTGTGTTGTGGTGTGCTTTTCTTTTCCATTTTTATTGTACTGTGACTTTTTTTTCTCTACATTGATTCCTATTGGAAAAGAATAGTTTCGGTTTGCGAACATTTCGGGTTACGAACGGCTTTCAGGAACGAATAAAATTCGTGAACCGAGTTTCCACTGTTCAGAGAATCAATGAAAGAAAAAGAATCCGGCATTCGTGAATTTAAAACATTGAATAAAAAAGTAATATTTCCGATCAGTAAGAGTGATAAACAAAACTGAACAAAATCCCCAAAATAACTTTGCTCCTTTTAACGCGTTAACAATAGCTATAGTACTTCTACTTTATGCGCCATGTCCATTCAGGACGTAGATTATTATGGCTCTATACAAACCTCATGTCATTTGTAGCTCTTTTCGTTTTGTTATTTCCCCATAACCGTGTTTCGCAATACGTTTACTCAGTATGTTATGCGTTGATTTCTTCTGTCCCTCCTGCCTTCAATCTGTCCTGTAAGTATCAGATTTTCCAAGCCGCCTTTCCTTATTATGTGCCCTAGAAATTTCAACTGTCTGTTACTGATGTTAATTATAACTTTCCTTTTTGTTTCCAGATTCTCTAAAACTTCGCCGTTGCTCAAATATACGATGAATAGTAGAATCCTTTTGTAGAACCACATTTCTGTTGCTTGAAGTATCTTCTTCATCTTTGCGGAGATTGTCCAGCATTCAATGGCTTATAGGAGGACAGATATCACATAGAATTTCAGTGCTCTTTTCTTTGTTTCTAACGAAGTTTTTCTGTTTCTTAATACTCTGCTTAGTTTTTGAAATGCATCATTGGCTACCCCAATGCGTCTTCGGATTTCACTGCTACGTTTTCCGTCCTCTGTTACTCTCCAGATATTTACATTTTTGTGCTTGCTTGAATTTGATATCTCCGATTTGTAATTTGGATTTTAGGTTCATTCTTTTGGTAACATAGTTACATATTCGTTTTAATATCGCAGATCGGAAGTCTTGAAGAATTAGATAGAATAGAAAGATGGGAAAAGTATACAAACCGTAGCACCCGAAATCAGATCTAGTTCATTAATACTTACGCAGGTTAGGTGAAGGTTGAGAATTAATCATACAAGAACTAATATATAAGACCATATCCATCGGGCCTCAGTCAACTAATTGATGTGCTAAAGCTAATGGTTGTGTAACGATACAACTGTTGAGAATGTTAACAATTTCAAAGGAATTGAATTCAACAGATATATTTTACTTATGTGCAGAACAAAATGTAACATAGATCTTAAAAGGAGAGTAAAACATATTCTTCAACAAAATACTAACCTCCTACTGTGAGTGATAAAGGGATTAACGATATGTTTCGTTGAGAGACACGTAATGGCATCAGGTTACCAGTTTCTTACGGGAGGCATCGGTTTTTTGCGGTGTTAACTCGTTTATTCAACTGGGATATTTACTTGTGTTGAATGGAGATACCTATTTATGCGATAGGTTTTAGTGAGTGTGCAGCACGTGGTTTGCTTGAGGGCAGGGAAGCCTTAACTGTAAGGAAAATGAGACATATCTTGCCATTATGGCATCCTGTTGATAAAGAGAGCAAGGAGGAGTTTTTACCTTTCGTTTTATATTGCTTTATACAGCGACACAACGGATTTCTCACAATGCCCGCATTATGAGAAATCCGTTGGTAAAAAATTGAATGCAGATACCTATTTATGTGATAGGTTTTAGTGGAGGTATTATTGTGATCTTTTCAGATTTAAAAAAAAGTAGATAGTGTAGTGTGTTTGATACAACACGTGATTCGCTGGGGGGGGGGGGCTAAGAAACCCTAAATGTAAGAGAAATGAAGCATATCTTGCCATTATGGCATCCTACTGATAAAGAGAGAAAGAGGGAGTTTTGATCTTTCCTTTTATTCTATAGGAATAAATTGTCGCTGCCGACACTTGAGTTTGAACATATCGCCAGTGAGCAAACACAGGCGATCCCATTATTAAATAAGTTAGGCCACGTGACCATAGAGGAAATGCATATATGTAGGAAGTAGCTGCCGACTAACGATCGCTATTTTTAATCTATCCTCTATACTATACGGATCGCTGTTTCTAGTCTATCCTCTATACTATACGGATCTGAATTTCTAATCTATACACTATAACTTAAGGATCGCTATTCTCTACTCTGTTCTCTAAACTATTCTCTATTCGGATCACTTCGGTGGTTACTTTCGAGCGGCTATTATCGAGAAAGTGCAATTAGTGCGAGTGATATTCGAAGGTATCTGACACCAGTATTGTCCAACGGCGTACTATAGATGTATCTGCGATTACAAAGTCTCTACTACAACGAGCATTACGAATGTGACAACGAGTATTCGTTGACATCACAAAAGGTTCAATCGAGAGTTCGTTGACATCATAACATCTCTTATATTGCTTTATATAGCGCCACATAGCGAGCATTGTGGGAAATCGCTTGGTGAATAAATGGGGTAATCCCACATTTAATTACCAAGAAAACTAATAATCAATAATCAAAGAAATCAAAACGCTGAAACAAGATCAGCTAGAAAAAGATCAACATGAAACAGAACTCGAAATATCAGCACGGAAGACAAAACAAAGATAAAAACGCTAATTAAGAAAAAAAAAGTTTAAAGAAAGCCGCTACATGGCCAGTACCCATTGCAAACAATAATTAGCGGCAAAAATCTGAGCCATCAGGAGTTGTGAAAAGCTGGCAATTTGTATTCGAGGACAGCTAGCCAAACTCTATTGCAGACGCTTGCTCAGGCGCATTTGTTTTTTGTTTTTTTTCAGCCCCTACAGACCCACCTGTAGTTTATACTGCAACTATGTTGAACAGAGCTTAGTTGCAGTTTCTGGGAAAGAGCGTGTTATCTAGTGTGATCAACAATTTGAACAAGGCCAGCACGCTCAAGCCCTCGACCACGATGACTTGTGACTTCATGCTAGCACTGCTCTCGACGGCACTCAAGGGTTCCGTCTACCGCCACGATAACTTGTGACTTCATGCTAGCACTGCTATCGACGACACTCAAGGGTACCGTCTACCGCCACGATGACTTGTGACTTCATGCTAGCACTGCTATCGACGGCACTCAAGGGTTAGGTCTACCCAATTTCACTCAAAAGGCTTGGGTCAACATGTGGTATTGTTTTTCAGGCACTTTTCAAAAGATTTTGTATGCTGGGATCTTTCCTCCAAGTCTGACAACATCCGGAAGTCTCCTTCAACTATAGTGAGATTCGAACCCGGGTCTCATTGTCAGAATGCGAACATTCTAACCACTCGGCCACGTCAGCCAATCAGGAGTTCTAGGATTGGCATGAAACCAGAAACAGACACGTAGGTTCAAAACCTGTTAACAAAGCATATATTGTGGAATTAAGTAGATTCAAAGTATCCTACATGTACATAACTTGAAGAGATTATTAATTATTTTATATGCAGCTGCTCTATTTTTTCACTGTTCTTTTTATATGTGCTGTCCCTTCTGAATGCGCACGATCATCGCTCTCCACAGTTTCCTGTCGACTGAAGTAGTCTCCTGGCAGGTCTCAGTAAGGTTTTCTTTTACGCTAATCTTTCCAATCTCTGTTCTGCTATGCATTTACACAAATTCACTAGGAAGGTTATACGCTGCTTTTACCTACCAACTTGCCTTCAGTATGTCCTGTGAGTGTCTAATTTTCTAAGCCCTCTTTCCTCACTATGTGCCCTAGAAATTTCAACTGTCTCTTTCTGATATTAAGTATAATTCTTCTCTTTGTTGATATTTACTCTAAAACTTCGTAATTGCTCGCATGCTCAGTCCATGTATTCTCGTCATGTAGCTGTTTTCCTCTGGCCCTCTTGCTTCAATGTTCTTTGAGTATTAAATTCTCCAAGCAATCTTTTCTCATTATGTGTCCTGGAAATTTCAAATATCTCTTTTTCGTTCTAATTATAAGTGTCCATTTTTCAAATATCTCTTTTTCGTTCTAATTATAAGTGTCCATTTTTCGAATATCTCTTTTTCGTTCGTGTCCATTTTTTTTTAAACTTCCTCATCACTCACATGTTCCATCCATGGTATTTTTATCAGCATTCTTCTCTAGAACCATATCTCTGTTGCTTCAAGTCTCTTCATTTTTCTGCGACGAGAGTGTCCAGCCTTTGCTGTCATATGGGAGGACCGGTATTGCGTAAAAATCCAGTACTATTTTCTTTGTTTCTAACATAATTTTCCTGTTTCTTAATATTCTTCTTAACATTTGAAAGGCATCTTTTACTATACCAATGCACATTCGGATTTCACTGTAACATTTCCCAGATATTTAAATCTTTTTGCTTTCTTGATTTTCGTATTTCTAATTCGCAGTTCACATATAGGGATGTTTCTCTTGATGACAATTATGCAAAGGACCCATCAAGTTAAATCAGGAATACAAAATGACATGACTAAGACTTTTGGTGGATTTTGGTTATCTAATGCAGAAAATTAAATATTTTGTACACAATTTTATACTTTCAACTACAGATATTTTGTACATAGATTTTATTTTTTATACTTTCAAAGTAAAGGTATGTTTTTTAAATATATATTTTGTAGATCATAAAATGTATTATAGGTAATTTTACTATAAAAATATATTTCCATTCTTTTTTTTTAGTGTTTCATTGATTGTAATTTTGCTATAAAAATATAATTTTATTTTAAAAATGTACTATGGATTTTTTCGTAGAGGTTCACTATTTGCCCTTAGCTGGGACACTAGCAGGTGCTACCACCCAAGTCAGAATGGATCTGAGAAAATAGCAGCTAAGAGGTGGTTCCACGCTCCTCAAAAGGTCTGATCTTCAGATCAGAGGCCTTGCTGACGGATGTAGTTTATCGTCGTACCCAGGACGAAGTTAATCCATGTTTGAACTGTGCAAACGACTAGGAATTGGCATTAGTTATATCAGTTGAATCTGCATAAACGAGAATCTGTCTTGTTCTTTTTTATCTACCATATCCCTTCAACACATGGGCGTTCAAACCTCTCTATAACTTCCCATCGATGTACCTCTTAGCAATGTTTCAATATTTACTATCACGTCCACTCCATTTACACACACTCTCTAGGTAGTTTTCTCGCCTTTTTGTCATCAGTACGTCCTGTGAGTGTTAAGTTTTCCAAGCCCTCTTTTCTCATTACGTGCCGCCAAAGTTTCAAATGTTTCTTTCTGATTGTAAGCATAAAATTTCATCTTTGATTACATGTTCTGCCCGTGGAATTATCAGCAAGTCTTCTCTTCAGCTGTGAGGATATTGTTCAGTATTCAGTACATATAAAAGGAATGACATTACATATTAGTTCAGCCTTCTTTTCTTTGTTCCTAGCAAAATTTTCCTAATTCTTCATACTTTTTTTAGCTTTTAGAAGGCATCTTCCACGAATCCAATGTGCCTTCAGAATTCTGTGCACTTATTTTAGGTCATTTGTTAAGACACTTCCCGGATATTTAAATTTCTGTGCTTGCTTGATTTTAATATTTCTAGTTCTTTGATTGTATCTTGGATTTTTTCCTTTGCAGACGACAATACATTCTGTCTTCTTGATGGCTTTTCCTTTCTTCATTGAATGTATTGATCCTTTTGTTTAAACATTTTTATTACGCCACAGGGCGATACATTTTTTCATCTTTAATTTTTCTTTTTAGTCGTTTCATTGTTTGTCACTACACTAGGGAACTTGGCAGGTGTTTAATTTTCCTGGCTGTAGTAGTGTCTGCTCAAGGAATCCCTTGCAAAGGACCATTTATTTTCTCTTCTTACAATTATTGGTTAGTCCGTTTTCTCTTGCTTATTTTGCTACTTTGTTTAGAAGAATTAAAAAAATGGGGGGTGCATTTTAAAATTGAAATAAATCACCTAGACCAATTTTGTCATTGGGATCAAACAGAAGGAATATTTATCGGATAATGTTTGTTTTTTATCGCTCCAAGCAAGGCGGAAATGCCACTAGTACGCAGTGGGGTCACGGTGAGTGAAAGTGACCAAAAAAAAAAAAAAAAAGAAATGAATATAGGAAGGATTGAAGAAAGAAAAAAAGATGAAAGGGATTCAAGGAGACAGAAGATGGCGATTGACGTTGCATTTAAATTTTTGAAGATTGTAGTTATAAGGGAAGCAAATAAACAGAAGGGAGTTCTACGGGTGGGAGGTGCGAGAAAATAAACTATTGGAGTAGAAGTGGCGGTTGTATTTCAGTATTTCAACAGCAAACGAGTGAAACCTAGATGCCAAACTAGTAGCACGCTTAAATTCATGTAGTCGGGGCACCAGTGAAAAAAAAAAGCTCATCATAGCAGTCACCATGAAAATATTTGTAGAAAAAAACACAGAGGGAAACCACACTACGCCATGCCACGTTGGTGAGAAAATGACTGAAGTCGAAATGCCTGGTCAGGATACATTGCAGATCTTTCTTTGGATTTTGTCATGTACAGCAGGAGCACCAGACCTGGTATGGCAACAGTATTCAATGCAAGGACGAATGGCAGATTTGTAAATGTGCAACATGGATTCTGACAAAAAAAAAATCTGTGTAGTTGATATCGTTGATCCATAGGACTACTGAAGGAAAATGTCCAAATGAGAAACGTTGAAGAAAAAATAACGCGATCCTGCGAAAAAAAGAGAAGAAGAAAAAGAATCAGTAAGATAACCAGTACTCCTATTATTACCGGTACGCATGGAAAAAATCACTAATATACTATCAAATATATTGGAAGAAATGGAAATTCTCGAAAGAACAGGAACCATTTAGAACACATCTTTACAAAGATCAACTAAAATACTGAGGTAAAATATTGAGGATACTTGTTGTCACTTAATCTTTACGAAAATCTGCTCGGTACGGCTTAGTGTGATACATCAGTGTAACAATTACCTGTACTTCTACTACTACTACTACTACTACTACTACTACTACTACTACTAATGATAATCAAAATGATTGATGTAACTCTTCCAATGTTTTGCAACACATTTACAAAAGGTCGATTTAAGAAAAGAAAGAGTGTTCAACAATGTTCAACAGTATTTCGACAGTATGTTAAAAATTCCATACCAGCATAAAAAAGGTATAAACAAAAACACGGTCTTTGTACAAACGTCGCTAGTCTTAAAAAAAAAACCCAACCCCACTCAAAAAACCCAGATGTATAGGTAATCAAAACGACAAAACTAACTTACTAACTAATCAACTAACAGAAAAATTTAAGATGAGCAAGATCCTATTCGAGTTGCATTCCATTCACGCTGGTTGCGTTTCTCGAGAAGCTCTTTTCCGAACAGACCGATACCTAATCTTACATATAATTAATCGTTGAATGCACACATCCCTTTCTTTAAATAAAAAAAGTACTGTTGAAATAGATAGATGGAACCGTAAGTTCTATTATAATAGTTATTTTTCTCGCACTTCTCACCTGTTGAATTCTCTTCCGATTTCTTGCTTCCCAGTCAACGACAATCTTCACAATTTTAAATGCAACGTCAATTGTCTTCCTGAGACCTATTCTTTTGTTTCCCTTTTCTCCTCACTAAAGTCAAACCATTCTCTTCTACTTCCAGTAACCTCTTGCGTCTTAGTGGCATTATTTCCTTGCTTGTGGTGAAATGATTTTAAAAAAAGAAGAACAATGGCGTATTGTAGAATTTTGCTATCACTTGATACCTAGCCAGAACCACTATATACAACCGATGTGAAAACTCAGCAAAAATTTATTATTATTATTATTATTGTTGTTATTATTATTATTGGAAATATTACGTTCATTTGGTGTTGATTTTCACCAAGGACTTTTTCTTCGTTATTTTTCTATTTCTCGAAAAGCTCTTTTGTGAACAGACTGATACCTAATCTTACATATAATTAATCGGTGAACGTCCTCATACTTTTCTTTTAAAAAAAAAAAAAAAATTCCGGGTACAAAGATAGATCGAAAAAAAATAAAGATTAGCAGCCGCCGCTCAATGTTTCCACAGATGTAACAACCACTAACGCAGGCCGTTGAGAAATGATTGGTGGAATTAGCGTTCAAATGACAATGTGGGCAATATTTCGACTTCTGGAGGCTGAAAAGCAAGTAGAATCAGCTGTTACTTAATTGTAGGAAATTATTTTTAAGACCAGCCTGCCCGCCTCTCCCCCTAAGTTGCAAATGAAGGATTGAAGATAAGGGAGGTAATCGGTAAAATAGATAATATGTCGAGAGTAAAAAAAAAAAAAATGAAATGTCTCAATGGGGTACCAATCAAGACATCCAAATGAGAAAAAAATGAAATCAAGGATTTTTTTAGTTAAGAATGAACCTTTTGAAGGACAATGAATACGACTAATATTGCTATCACTTAATATTAAGCTATTGTTAAACAATGACAGAAATATTGCGTCGTTAATAATAGTAATAATAATAGTAATAATAATAATTGCAATGATGATACTGATAAGGATAATTGAATTCCCTTAAGTCATTATTAGTATTATTTTCATTGATTTTACAATCAATAATCGTTATCATTGCATAATAATACGAATTTAGTAATAATTATATTTGAAATGATTAATTTCAATGTTGAAAAATAAGGTCTGAAAGCATAAAATAGCTTATAATTTTAGAAAATAAAATTGATAATTGAAACTTTAAAAAAAGAAGTCGCAAAGTATTAAGACAAATATATATTTTTTATTTTAAAATTTATAAAATGAGAAAAATAGAGGTAACTTTAAAGAAATTTATGTTTAAAAAAGATAAATCATTTCAGCTACAAATTTCAAACAAGAACTTTTTTTGTTCCGTTAAGGGTATTAGAAGACGATTTTGTGGGGGTTTGAAATATAAACCGGATTTTTTTTTTAAGCTTTTCCCCCGAGGCAAGGCTGGAAGCCACTAGCAAGGTAGAGGTTACAGAGGATTTGGAGCGAGAGCAGATAGGAGTGTTAGAGGAAAGGATGTGGAGAAGGATAGAGGATAGATCAAGGCAACTGGAGATGTCGATTGACGTTACACTTCAGTAGTTGGAGATTATAGTTGTCACGGAAACAGGAATGAGGAAGGGAGTTCCACAGGCGTGAGGTGCAAGATATGAAGATATTGGAGTAGAAGAGACGTCTACATTTAACAGTTTCAACAGTGAAAGGGTGGGAACGGGATGCAAGCCTCGTAGGACGCTTGAATTCATGGAGCCTGGGAACCAGCGATAGCAGCTCATCGGAGCAATTGCCATGGAAGTATTTATAAAAGAGACAGAGAGAGGCGACGGTGCGTCTGTGAGAGAGAGAGAGAGAGAGACTGTAGACGAGAAGCCAGATCAGGGCCAATTACATTGCATACTCGTCTCTGGATCTTATCAAGAACATTGAGGCAAACAGAAGGGGCTCCAGACCATATATGGCAACAATACTCCATGCAAAGGCGGATGGTTGATTTGTAAATTTGGAGGATCGATTCCGGGGAGAAGAATTTACTGGCCTGGCACAGGGAGCCATTTTTCCTTGCGGTGGATGAAGCAATATTTTGTCTTTCTCTGTCTGTGTCGGATTACGTCGGAATCGCGCGCACACGAATGTACACGCACCCGCCAACACGCAAAGCAACACGCACACATACGCGTGCGCACCAACACACACACACCAACACATATACTAACACATACACACACCATGATATACACACACATATTCACGAACACAAGCCAACACGCAAACATACCAACACACACAAACATGCACAAAGACATAAACACACACCCAAACCACGCACAAACCAACACATACATGCACACAAACCAACGCGCACACACACACACACACACACACACACACACACATACATCAAAGCATACGCTTCCTCCAACACACACGGTATTTACTCTGTCTCCCCACTAAGAGGAGTTGTGACACAAGGTCTTTTTTAAGGTGGGGTCCCGAGCGCGTACACACAGGCTGGGAATAAAAATTGCCCGCAGAACCCGCAAACGTCGGTTGCGATAGCCTCGGTGCAGGAACCGATCCCTCTCTCTGGTGCAATGAAAGGGCTCGGCTTAGGGCAGCTGTACCCCAGGGCAGGGTACCTCTTAGTATAATTTTTCTCAGTTGCGTCTCTGTCCTTGAGCACACACCGACACACACATACACAAACAAACCGACACATCAACACACACACAAACCAAGACACACGCACACATACACCAACACATACACACACCAAAATATACACACACCAAAACATACAGACACCAAAACATACATTCATCAAAACACATACACGCACACACGTTTTCTCTCTTACTCTTGAAATTAGAAAAAAAAATTTAAAAACGCTCTCATTCTTGTCGCTATTAATGTTTGTTACCCATACACACATTCTTGTAAATATACATATTCATTTACATTATTTACATTGTTTGGACTGTTGTTCTCATTTTTATTGTTATGTTCACGACGTTTCGGCCGTTGTACGCTCCAGCCTTCTTCAGGCGAATGGAATTTTGAACTGAACCCTTTATTTTTGTCTACCGGGGTAGATTGTTCTAAAGGACACATCGCCCAGTGGATAAAAGCGCTGGTTGGATCAAATGACTTGACCCAAAGAGTTGTGAGTTCAATACCTGGCTACTGCAATGGTGAATAAAACTTTGAGAGTTGAGTTAAACTGAGATAACGGGAAGAAGCACGTCACGTGAAAATAGAACAATTTACCCCGGTGGACAAAAGAAAGGGTTCAGTTCGAAATTCCAATCATCTGAAGAAGGCCGGAGCGTACAACGGACGAAACGTTATGAGCATGACAATAAAGATGAGGACAACAGTTCGAACCATGTAATTAATTACAACACCTCATCTCAGAAATATAGATAGATACACTCTCATGCACGCATTTTTCCCGGCATTCAATTTATGAGGAGGATTTTTTTTTTCCACAAGAACCGCTGCGCTCTAAGCAGATTCCCGCTTTCCCGAACGCCACAATCTTAACCTCTTCAAGTCGTTATTTATCCTTCATGTCCTGATGAACTTCACTTCATACCTTATCCACTTACATTCATATCACACCCCTCATTCCGCAATTCTCTATCTTGACTGCCTTGTGTTTTGAAAAAAATATACGCAAACAAAATATATACAAAGTATATAGGCATATACAAGCATCCACGTATAAACGCTAATGCACACACACGGACATATGCTGAAATTGCTTATTCGAGAGGGGATCCATAAATCTGTAGTTTGACATGGTATTACCTGAATTCTGATCTGGAAATTTCACTGTATTATGTTAGATCTATGCTATTAATATCAAATGTATCGACAAATAAATAAAATGTAGAATAATCAATGTTCGCCGTTGAAATTAAATGCTATATTCATCGTCAGGCTAGAGGCGTATTGTTGAACCTATGAACATTTGGCTGTGTGGGTAGTGTGATGGTTATCAACGCGGAAAGTGAAATCGATGGGACGTGTTCAAATTCCGGTCGATTCTGTTTTGTTCACTTCGCGCTAATGTCCCTTGGGAAAGGCATGAACTCATCTTCCCCTAGATCTTGGATATACAAGTTGCTCAGCAGAAGGAAAATTCTGAATTCAAAAGCAGCCTGAAGAGGGATGGGCTCTATCAAGCTACGACCGCAAGGATTTGTGTGTGTATGTAACAGATGCAACTTTAATACCAAAGAAAAGATTAACACTTAAACATTTATTGATCTGATAGTGTATTCATCTCATACAAAGGTAGATCAATAAGTCCGGAGTCCGACACTGAATTTTAATCTGAAAACTTCGCTTTATAATGCTCGAGCGATATAATCAATGGATAAACTTTGGATCAAGTACATTGACAAAGGAAGAGATTAGGTTGAAAAAAACATTATTGTGCAAAATATGTTTTATTCATCTTTAGATTGCGGGCGTATCGATGTATTTCAAGAAATGATCGCATTAGTTATTTCAAACACCTTTGACAAGGTGTGGCATAGAGTGTTACAAGCTATCTAGCTATGGAATCATTGGTGAAATCTGAGCATTTATCATGTCATTGCGCACAGGTAGGTCTCTGAAAGTCGTTGTTAACGGCCAGTCCTCCGAGGACCAAGCGATCAACGCACGCCCAACAAGGTTCGCTCCTGGGTTCAACTCTCTTTCTCCTTTACAGAAATGATCTGCTTAAAAATATACCCAGATCTTTAGTGAATATTTATACCGATGAAACAACGGTATATGGATGCACCTCCAAAACTCTAGATGGACACAACCTGGAAGCTGATCTCTTTTCTCACCTAGCTCTAAGAGATCAGTGGGGTAAAAATTGGCTGGTCACAGTCAATGCCACTAAAATCCGATTAGTGATGTTTCACCATCACCTAGCAAACCATGCATTTTCGCCTATTGCGATGGACCTTCGTATTCCATTGGTGAGATGTCAGTTCCACTCAAGCAGACTCTTCACACGAACCGCTGCTTTGTGGAAGCAACTCCCAATCACTGCAATCTTAACCTGTTCAAGTCTAGGGTTAACCTTTACCTTCTCATATTCCCATAAACTGTACTCTATCACCCTCTACCACGAATGACTCTTGGGATTTGTATAGGTGCGTATTGTTGTAAAAAAGTATAGGAGAATATGATATATACATTTTTTAATATCAGAATAATGTTAGGCAAGATAATGACAAATTGTAAAAATTTCTGTGTGACGCAAAACGCATTGTGTTTTAGGATTTCATCAGACGAAATTAATTATATATGCATATGAAATGCGAGGGGGATATAAGAACGCAACCTGTCTATATTTCTGAGATGAGGTGTTATGTACAATATTTACATTATTCGGACTGTTGTCCTCATCTTTGCTGCCATTGAACGTTCCGGCTTTCTTCAGGTGGTTGGAATGTCGAACTGAACCCTTTATTTCGCTCGCTGGGGTAGACTGTTCTTGTTCCACGTGCCATGTCAAATGGATGTCAGTTATCAGTTATCTCCTGTTAATTCCTCTTTCCAAGTTCTCCACCGCCTTAACCAGGTATTGAACTCTCACTGTTTGGGTCCTGTCACCCGATCTAATTAACGCCTTTATCCACTGTGCCATGTGTCCTTGAAGAGATAACTGATAACTAACATCCATTTGACATGGCACGTGGAACTAGAACAGTCTACCCCAGCATGCGAAATAAAGGGTTCAGTTCGACATTCCAACCACCTGAAAAAGGCCGGAGCGTACAACGGCCGAAACGTTGTGATAAATATGGCCACAAAGATGAGGACGATAGTCCGAATAATGTAAATAGAGTAAAGAATGCAACCGTTGGTTATAATCATGCAAAAAGTGGAATCGCTGAAATGTTAAACTTTTGAATTTTTGTTTTTTTCTTAAATGTGTTTGGGTTGATGTATTCTAGCCAATTTCCTTCAGTTTCTTTATGTTTTTGATTTTATCACTTTTATTATTAAGTATTCCATATTGTGGTAAGAGATCTGCCAAAAATTTACTGTGAGTGATCTAGAGATCAAAGCAATTTACGGATTGAGAAATCGGAGAGCTAAGTTCGAATTCCACTCAGATCCATTACATTCACTTACGTGCTAATACCCTTCGGAAAGGTATGAATCCTCTTCTTATCCACCCCCGGCTATGGGTAAATAGCAGAACAGACCGGGTTCTATTAACCTTGGATGGCAACTGGTCTACCGCAGAAAGGAATGGCAACCTACTGCGGGAAAAATATCTGTTTCGTCAGTCATGTATGGAAAGATACATGATCGCCTAAGCGTGTATCATGCATGGCACATAACTGAATGACTGATACACTTTCTACTTATTAAATTGTTTTTTTCTTTTAATGAAAGCAGCATCTTTAAATAGTTTTTTATTATTTTTGTTGTCAATTGTCAAGAACGAAGAAAATGTACAAGTTGACTTTCGTCATATGTTTTTGTTTTATTACAATCCTAATCGTCGCTTTCAGAGCAATAAACAATGACGTGGAGTGAAAGGATTATGTGAACATTGTTCGAAAACAATCATTTGAAAAAAACATTTTTTTTTTTAAGCTTATCACTCCAAGCAAGGCTGGAGGCCACTAGCACGCAAGGGGTTACAGAATTATAGCGGATTTTCTTATTTTTTTTAATTGAACATGTTGAAATCAAATAATATTCTAGCAGATTTTGTACTTTTTCTATTGAAAATAGTGAAATCAAGTTGAATTATTGCAGATTGTGTTATTATTCAAATGAAAATTTTGAAAACAAATGGAATTATAGAAGATTTTACTATTTTTCCATTGAAAATGTTGAGATCCATCAGCAGCTGAATCATAACACTTTGGGCACATATCCATAGTCTCTCAAGATTGACGAATGCCAGCCCTCACTCCATGTATATATATATATATATATATATATATATATATATATATATATATATATATATATATATATATATTTTAAGCGTATCACCCCAAGCAAAGCTGGAAGAAGTGCAGATAGGAGTGGTAAAGGAGAGGATGTGGAGAAAGATAGTGGATCGGTCAAGGCAAGGGGATTACAGAAGATTTGGAGCGAGAGCAGATAGGAATGAAAGGTGAAAGGATATGGAGAGGGGAAGTGGATAGATCAAGGCAACTGGAGATGTCGATTGACGTTACACTTAAATAGTTGGAGATTGTATTTGTCAGGGAAACAGGAATAAGGAAGGGAGTTCCACAGGCGAGATGTGCGAGACATGAATCTATTGGAGTAGAAGAGACGTCTACATCTAACAGTTTCAACGGTGAAGGGGTGGTAACGGGATGTCAGCCTCGTAGGACGTTTAAATTCATGAGGCCTAGGAACCAGCGAAAGCAGCTCCTCGGAGCAATTACCGTGAAAGTAATTGTAAAAAATACAGAGCGAGGCAACGTCGCGTCTGTGAGAGAGCGACTGCAGACGAGATGACAGATCAGGGCCAATTACATTGCATATCCGTCTCTGGATCTTATCAAGAACCCTGAGGCAAAAAATTCTCTTAAAGCATGGTGCCTCATCGGAGGATATCTTTCCCCCGTGACTGGCGGTAGTTCGGGGTCTGATCGGCGGTGATGGTATGTAGTTTAATAAAAGTCTAAAAATGTTGTTTTACAAGTGTTTGTGTGGTTTATTTTACATAAAGGTAAGTATGCTTTTACGTGTTAGCATTTTTAATTATATTTTTCTTGTCAGACTTGGGAATATATTACACAATTTTTTTCCTATTTTATTTTACATTTTTTAACTTGTTTTCTTCTTTGACATAATTTTTTTTATTAATCATGTTTTTATCCAGTAATTCTTTTTATATCGGTTTAATCTCTCTCTTTCTTTCTTCCTCGTACATCCATCTTTCCTTTGCTAATAATGTTTTTTTCGTTTTTTGCTAATTATGTTTTTTTCCTATATTCGCTCATTTTTTCTTTTCTTTCTTTTCTTTTTTTCTTTCTTTTGTTTTGCTTGTTTCTTCATTTCAATTATAGAGTCACATGTATGACCATTTTAACCCTTCCTTTCGTTTCGCAACATTGTTACTTTCTTTCTTACGTGATTTTTTAAAAATTATATACATATTAATTTGACCGTTTTAACCTTACGCAGACATAAACCACTCTTTCTTTCTTTTGTTCGTTCGTTTGTTCTTTTTTTCTTTCTTTCGTTGCTTCTTTCTTTCTTTCTTTCTTTCTTTCTTTTGTTTTGCTCGTTTCTTGCTTTCAATTATAGACTCATATGTGTGACCAATTTAGCCCTTCCCTTTCTTCTCGTAGACATTACTTACACATTGTTACTTTGTTTCTTTCTTTTCTTCTCTTTTCTTTTCTATTCTTTCTTTCTTTCTTTCTTTCTTTTGTTTAGCTAGTTTCTTCCTTTCAATTATAGACTCATATGTGTGACCATTATAACTCTTCCCTATCGTCTCGTAGACATTGTTACTTTGTTATTCTCTTTCTTTTTCTCTTTCTTTCTTTCTTTCTTCCGATCTTCCATCAGTATGCAGGAAACGACCTTTAACGATTGCATATCTATTCTTGGGCCACATGTTGCGAACTCGCAGTTAATAGCACTTACGAACGGGCAAAGAATTATGCTGAACGTACTGAACAAAACTCTCGTCTCCTAATTGACCAATCAACGTCCGGCATTCACTCTGGCCTGGTTATATTTGGCGCACCTTTTCTATGTACTCATGTCTTTGACACGCCAAATAATTAACCAATCATGGTAGGTTAAGGGAATACAGGAAGGTGGGAGAAAGGCGTTGAGTAATAGAATGGTAGCAAAATAGACCGGCACAGACGAATCGTAATAAAGAATTAACCATATTTCAATATCCACCTATTTCTTTATTGCCTGATAGTCTAATTTCATATAAAGAAAACTCTATCTATCTATCTGTCTATCTATCTATCTATCTATCTATCTATCTATCTATCTATCTATCTATCTATCTATCTATCTCAGTCGGTCTATCTGTCGCTATCTCTCGCTCTTCTTATATACATATAAAATCATATGTTATATGTCTGTCTCTTATTTCTCTCTCAATCTCTCTATATCTATCTATCTATCTATCTATCTATCTATCTATCTATCTATCTATCTATCTCATTATATACATATACATTTATAAATACTATGTCTGTTCTTTCTAACCATTTCTCTATCAATCTATGAAGGTCGTTCGTTCGTTCCTTCCCATGTTCATTTCCTCTTTTCTTCTTTCCTATCTATCTATCTATCTTAGTCTGTCGCTCTCTCTTTATATATATATATATATATATATTCATTAATATTATATGTATCCTACACAGAACCGTCATATAGCCTGACGTGCTATACTATTTAGCTACAGAGAAGCGTCTGGTTAGCAAAGTCAAATTACTGTTTTTAAACAACAAATTTCCCATGTAGGATACAAGTTCGATTCCTGTCGGAGGACACATATTTTCTATGAAATTTCTCAGGCATTGAGACAGGTAAATGTAGATAATACTGTTTATTATAAACAGAGTAATATACTTAAATATTTGTATATAGAAAAATAACGTATGAACAGAAAATGTATTAAAATAATTGTTGGAATCAGTCCATTCCATACTATCTATCTATCTATCTATCTATCTATCTATCTATCTATCTATGTATCTATCCCTCTCCCCCCTCTCTCTCTCTCTCTCTCTCTCTCTCTCTCTCTCTCTATATATATATATATATATATATTCAGGTAAGATGAGAACGAATAGAGTACAATTTCAACGTTCGTAACATTTAATTTAAAAGAGGGCTCAGTACAGAGAAGAGCAAAATATTATTTATTTTAGGATATTAAATCAAAAACATTCAAAAATCGTTACACAATTGCAATCGTTTTTCCACGATTATCAATGCGTCTCCACAGGCGATTGTAAATTACTGGTGATTTATTTAATTTCAAAAGCAAAATACTTCCTCTATTTTCGAGAAGAAATATAGGTTTGAGAGCTTTACTTTGATCAAACAACCGACGTTAAATTAAAATATAATATGATAAAATATAGTTTTAAATATACTATATTTTTGTGTTAAAGTGCTCAATACCAGGTATAGAGCTTATGAAAATATAATTGTGGAAATTGATGTGAACATCCAGAGGCGACAGACTGCTTTTTGCATTAATATAATCGTCAGTTCTGACGATGTGGCTTTAAGCAGGAAACAGACTACGTATCTATTTCCTGCTTAAATATGACATCAATCCTAACATGCACGTACAAACGCAAATACACACACGCGTATATATATATATATATATATATATATATATATATATATATATATATATAGATAGATAGATAGATAGATAGATATAGATATAGGTATAGATATAGATATTTTTGTTACTATTTTATGTTACTATTTTATTTTATCTTATTTTAAATTAATTTATTTTCATTGATGTTATATTTTATTATTATTGATATCACTACTATTAGTTATTTTTTTAATATTAACATTAATGACATTATTAATTACTTTATTGATATGCATGGCAAAATAGAGTTTCCTCCTTTTTAAAGTTTCCCTTTTGTCTCATCAAATTAGAATTTATAATTCTTATTTCCAACCTTATTTTCAGTCTTACATGTTAATCTGGGCCTAAATTCAAATTCAAAATTAAACTACAATTCATTTAAATATTTTAACAGCAATAATAATGCACCTCTACAATAAAATATCTAGCGATAAACAGAAATATTATTGAAGCGATGGCTATCCAAAAAATTGCCCCCGAAGAATGCAGAAGCTAGGAAACTACGAGTTATGCAATCAATGTAAGATATTATGCATAGCATAATGCCATCCTCTGGGTATTGTTAGTTATAGAGTAAGTATTTAGTGAAGGACAAACAGTGTTGTAGTAATCCAAAAATTACTTGGAAATAAATATAATAATAACATAAGCCAACACTGTGTTTTCCTGCCATCTTTTAATAACCGCACAAAAAAGCTTATACACTTTATATATGAAAGGATCCTATTGAAAATAAGTAGAGAGAACATGTCTAAATTAATTAACGAAATCCGTACTGTTAGATGTAGACGTCTCTTCTACTCCAACAGCTTCATGTCTCGCACATCTCGCCTGTGGAACTCCCTTCCCTATTACTGTTTCCCTGACAAATACAATCTCTAACGGTTTAAGTGTAGCGTCAATCGACATCTCCACTTGCCTTGATCTATCCACTTCCCTTTTCCACATCCTTTCACCTTTCATTCCTATCTGCTCTCGCTCCAAATCTTCTGTAACCCCCTTGCCTTGATCGACCCACTGTCTTTCTCTTTCTCCACACCCTCTCCTTTACCACTCCTATCTGCTCTTCTTCCAACCCTTCTATAACCCCTTGCGTGATAGTGGCCTCCAGCCTTGCTTGGGGTGATACGCTTAAAATATATATATATATATATATATATATATATATATATATATATATATATATATATATATATATATATACATGGGGTGAGAGCTGACATTCGTCAATCTTGAGAGACTATGGATATGTGCCCAAAGTGTTAGGATTCAGCTGCTGATGGATCTCAACATTTTCAATGGAAAAATAGTAAAATCTTCTATAATTTCATTTGTTTTCAACATTTCATTTGAATAATAACACAATCTGCAATAATTCAACTTGATTTCACTATTTCCAATAGAAAAAGTACAAAATCTGCTAGAATATTTTTTGATTTCAACATGTTCAATTAAAAAAATAAGAAAATCCGCTATAATTCCAGTGAATTTCAATATTTTCATGTGAAAAAATTACAAAATGTCATATAGGAAATAACAAAATCTGCAATAATTCCTTTTAATTTCAACGTTTTAATTTGAAAAATAACATAATCTGATATAATTTTAATTTATTTAAAAATTGTCCAATTTAAAATTATGAAGATCTGAATCCTATTGAAAATAAGTAGAGAGAACATGTCTAAATTAATTAACGAAATCCGTCTTAATATATATATATATATATATATATATATATATATATATATATATATACACATGGGGTGAGGGCTGGAATTCGTCAATCTTGAGAGACTATGGATATGTGCCCAAAGTGTTATGATTCAGCTGCTGATGGCATATTTTATGACTGTACTGGCCCACACGGAAATGACCCTCTCGATTGCAACCACTGTACGTGAAGACGCTGTCCTCCGATGTCACCGTGTTGTATTCCTTCCGTCGAGTACGCTTCTCCTCGGCGGCAAGCCTCACTTTCTCCTCTCCCCGTTCCAGCCCCCGGTGAAAATCGCGTCTCCGTGCGTGAGTGATCTTCGGCGATGCCCTCATATTCCAGACGCCCTTGAAGCGAAAATAAGATCGTCGTCGTGACCTACCGCGACCTCTTGTCGGTGGCTAGTTCTCCGTATAGAAGGACCTTACATATATATTAATCATCTGGGAGAACCCTATCTGCCTTCCTCATGGCTGATGCTAAACTCCAGTAGAGTGGCCCGTTGCTTCTTCTCGGGTTGATATTCCCGGCTGACATGAAGTGGAAAAACTGTATTGAGTACATTGCTAAGTATGTTGCTAAGAAATTTCGTTTACTGCGTTTTTCTAGACAATATTTCTCTCCAGAATCTAACTTATATATCTTTAAGGCTACCATTTTTCTATGCTTTGAATATTCCTGCCGTATATGGTCTTGTGCTCCTGCAATATATTTAGAGATTCTTGATAAAACCCAAAGATTCTTCAGTGGTATTGTCCTGACCTAGTATCTCGGCTTCAGTTAGTTTCCCACCGCTGTAACGTAGCTTTTCTTTGACTTTTCTATAAACACTTTCATGGTAATTATTCTGATGAACTATTCGCTTACGTACCTAGACTTCATGAATTTAAGCGCAGTATTAGATTGGAAACAAGGTCTCATCAATTTATAGCTGAATTTTTTTAGCTATAACCGGAAGTTCTATGCTAGCAGTTTCTTTTCGCACACTTCTCACCAGTGGAACACTCTTCCGGCTCCTTGTTTTCCAGTCAACTTTGATCTTCAAAAATTTAAATGCAGTGTCAATTGATATCTAAGTCTTCATAATTACATTTCTGTTGTACTCTCTCCTTAATGATGTTTTTGTTTTCTAGTTCTTTCATACCCGGTAAGCCCTTATGTCTTAGTGGCTTTATTGTCTTCCATAGGGCGAATGCGATTAAAAAAGAATTATCATGGCTTTGCCACAGGAACGAGTAGTCTTGATGGGGGTTCAAATCTATTGCAGGATCACCAGTGATTAGGAAGAGGCGGGTAAGACTGACAGTTGAGTGCAGGAAAGTGATTGACGACTGAAAGTGGCGCGAATTTTACAGCATTGCGTCCTTCCCTCCATCATGATTTTGGGGACTGATTAAGTGATGGAGGTTATCTAGAAAGTCTTTTGCCGCCAATTTATTTAATTTTAAAGAATCAATGGATTCGGTGACAGCAGAAGTGTTTTTTTTTCGATAGAGTTTGAAGAAACTAGATGATGTGTAAGTAAATATACTGTTCCTGTTCAGATTGCCCAAAACTTTTGGTAAAACGTCATCGGTGCGTGCGTGTGCGTTCGTGTGTGTGTGTGTGTGTGTGTGTGTGTGTAACGAGAACGGTGAAGGCTTTCAAATAGTTTTCATTGTTTGAAATCTTTTTCATTTTTTACTTTCGTTGTCCCTTGTAATGGCTCTTTTTATTCGTCGTTCTTGTTGAGTTCTCTTTTTTTTTTTTTTAAATCTAACCCTGGTCTGCGAAAGGTTATAACACACGCGAATTTGACTTATAAAGGAAAGGAAGAAAAAAAAAAGAAAGAAAAAGAAAAACAGAAGAAAAAAAAAAGCAGGTACCCCCCCCCCAACACTTGCGATCTTAGCATCGGTCAGTATTAAATAATCTGCCCGCTCCACTCTCTGACCTCACTCGTGGGATAGAATCGCTAAATGATTACACACTTCACTAAGAAAACCGCTTGTTAACTATTCATTTGCATAAGTCCGTTCACGTACGGCGACATATATGCGTATGTATGAGCTCTTAATCGATAATTCTGAACACCTATCTCATAAATCAGTATGACCAGGCGCAGGGCACGCACACCTGTACAAGTAGGCACATGCACCAGCACTTGCTCAGTAGAATGCATTTGGTTACACAGTTTAGAAGGTCGGGTTGAGTAGCAGTTCCACTGGGTGTATACATGTTAACACACAATATATGGAATTACCTTAGAGATCTTATCCGTATTCCAATCTTGCATGGAACTTTTTTTTTATTTTTATATCATAAATCACCAAACCCACTACCACTTGGCTATTATAAAAACACATGAATTAAAATTAAAACTCCATGCCAATAAACACATCGACAGAGCTTGAAAGTATATATATATATATATATATATATATATATATATATATATATATATATATATATATATATATATATATATATATAATATGTTTTTAACTAGCAACTATTCTTTAAGAAGAATATTATTAAAGACCACATATATTTTGTGTCGATTAATTTTCATGATGATCTTCTCCAAAATACGAATAAACCTTCTCACACAAGGAATACTTCTCTAACGGAATTTCCTCCGTATCCGAGAAAGAGTGTTCTTAATTTGGAAAAGTCGATCATTAAAATTAATTAACAAAGTGTCTGTTCTCTAATAATATTTGCTTTATACAGTGTGCGATGGATAAATTGTCGTCTAAATTATACAAATATGAAAATCACACTGACATCTCATTTTAACAGATATAGTTATCAAAATTACAGAAAATAATCTTGAAATACCAAAGAGTGGATTTATTCAATAAAGTCGCCATTGGTTTCAACAACGATCTCCAGACAAATACAGAATCTCCTGCAATTCTTGATTAAGTTGGTGAATGCTGCCATAGTCCTTACCTTCTGGTCATCTTTGGTGTTAAAAGAAGTTTCGACGGTCTCTTGCTTAACTGCACCCCACACACATTAATCAAGGAGGTTTCAGTCTGGGGTGTTAAGTGGCCAGATGAAGCGGTGATGTGGTCGCATAAATTGTCTGACAGCCCTGACTGGGTTCTCCTTTTTATGTGCCATCATGCAGAGTCCTGTTGCCAGACATAGGGACTTCCAGCAGCTACCCTCTTGACCCAGGTTAGCACTATCACCTCAAGGCACTTCACGAGGGCCTCCGTGTTGAGTCTGAGACCCTCACCAACAAATTCAGGTGTTCTTTTCTTGTCAGAATGCTTGGGATGAGATTTCCAAGCTGCCGTACCTTCGTAATCCCTATTAAAGTCCTCCAAATCGTTGCGAATCTTCTGCACTGTTCTCTCACTGGCACCAAAACTCCTTGAAATGTTCGTATTGGAGCTGCTGGTACAGATGTCAAGCAGTACAGCATACCGTTGACAAATGTTTGACGGAGTGAATTGCATTATGGTGCGCCTTTTCTCTCAGACAGTGCACAACTGACCCTTGTGCAGTCGACAAAATCAAAAGCAAACAACACGAAATTAAAAATATAAAATGGCGACAATTAATCAATCGAACAATATATATATATATATATATATATATATATATATATATATATATATATATATATATATATATATATATATATGGTGTATTTAGACAACAATCCTTCATTTATACATGTTACATTAAAGACCAAATACAAGGTACTGTGATTAAACTTTTTATTTAATTTTTCTTGTGTTCGACCACGTGTTTTCTTTTCAGAGTGTGTAGAAACTGTCCAAATATTCTGTAAGTCCGTGCCCTTTTGCTATACTTTTAGCCATTATCAAGGATTATTTTATAAATAATTTTTACTGAAACACACACACACACACACACACACACACACACACACACACACACACATATATATATATATATATATATATATGAGTTAATAAGTTGTTTTGGATAAGGCATGCAACTTTTGGAGGATTTTTTTAATCATTTCACCCTAAGCAAGGAAATAACGCCACTAAGATGCAAGGATTTACTAGGTGTAAGAGAATATGAGGAAAATTATTCTCCTATTAAGGAGAGAGAACAATAAAATAACAAGAATTAATAAGACAGAACATAACGATTGACATTGTAGTTAAATTTTTGAAGATCGAAGTTGACTGGGAATCAAGAAGCCGGAAGAAAGTTCCACAAGTGAGAAATGCGATAGAAGAAACTCCTAAGATACTTACATGGTTACAGCTAGCCGTTTCGACTGTAAGATGATGATGCCTTTTCGCCAATCCTGTACTTCGCTTAAATTCATCGAATTTAGGTACCATAGAGGATAGTGATATTTATTCTGCGAAAATACAGAAATGTGGCACAAGGCCAAAGGGGGGATTGGGGAAAAAAGGACGGTCTTCATCTGTCTTAACTATAACTAAGCCAGCCGCAAACACTGACCCAATCGTACGAACAATATTCCTTACACCAAAACACCACATTCATCCGTACCGTTCTTACTACAACCACCATAATACCTCACTGTCTCTATGAAAATACTGACTAGTCCCCATATGCACAATTCAATGTCTGTGGGGGGAGGGGAATAAAATAACAATTCGGAAACATAGAGGAAAGTTCATCAGAACAATTACCGTGAAAGTATTTATAGAAATGGCAGTGGGAAGCTATGTTACAACGGTTGGAAACGGACTGAAGCCGAGATACCAGGTCAGGACCAATAACATTGCATATTCCTCTTTAGATTTTGTCAAGAATCTCTAAATATATAGCAGGAACATCAGACCAGATGTGGCAGTAATATTCGAAGCAAGGACGAAATTGTCTAGTCCGATACACTGAACCAAATTTCCTAGCAGAATGTCTAGCAATTGATTCGATATAATCTCTCCACTTAATGTCAGTAGAAAACGTTAGAGCTAGAAAGTGCAATGAGTCATTATCCTTGTGGTTAGCATCAGCCATGCTGATGGAAGATACTAAAGGGTTCTCTCAGAAAATTGCAACGTAGTCATTTCGTTTTGAAGGCGTTATCATTAACAAGTCATTCGTTGCCCCAGTTAATTGTAGGTCATTTTTATGATCTACTGCCAATTTGAACTTATCGAATCGATCAGATTTACTATTAAAACAGGAATAAATTGTTATGTAATCAGCATAAATACCGAATTGAGAACTGATGACACCATGAAAATTAAGATTTACGTACGTCCAAGGATTGAACACTGAGGAACATCTGCATTAGCGCAAATAGATCTAGAAGTGTGGAAATTCAAGACAACTTCCATTTCACGATTTGACAAGAAACTCTGAATCGGTTCAAGAATTCGAATTGAAGATGACCAGTATCCCTGTGAAATGCCTTCGAGATATCGAAAGCAACAGCCAAGTTTCGCCATTCGTATTTAAAAGCTTGATAGACTCTTTCAACAATAATCGTGAATACATCTGCAATTAACCTAGAGAAGTCATACTGTTTATCTGAAAGATGACCCGACGAGGTAAGATGCTTACCCAGTTCACAATTGATTATAGCCTCTTTGCCAATAAGAGGTAAAAAGCTAATAAGCTAATTTAGGAGGATCAAATGTTTCCCCTGTGCTCTTAAAAACAGGAACTACAGAAGAGGGCTTACAACAAGCAGGGAATCAAGAAATAACAAGGCATTTATTGTATAGTTTTGTGAGAACATGAGCCAATTCAGAAGCACGTTTCTTAAAGTCTATTGCAGGGGTGCCGTTAAGTCCACATTCTTTGCGAGGATCCAATTTAGAGATGATAGCAGAAATCATGGACGGAGTATACATAATACTCAATAGAGACTCAGTTCTAACTGAAAAGTCGGACAGACATACCCCAGATGAATTAAGAAAATAATCTGAAGAGAATTTACGAGAAAAAAAAATGCTTTATCAACATAAGTTGCTTACCCTAGAAATCGAGGGAAGAGAGGATAGATTATAAAACTTACTCTTATTAACGCATTATTTCAAAGCCGCAAGTAGTCAAGAGAACTAAACTGGTTAGAGGCGATACGTTGCGTCATTCCATCAGCAATGACTCTTTGAGGACACGTCTACAATTATTGCGAGCATGCACAAATAGGTGACTGTTGTGATCGGAATTATCACGCTGGAACACCCGGCAAAAGTGATTCTTGTGAGCTATAGCGGCTCAACAGGCTGGCGTGAATGAACGAGATTATGATTTCGCCAGGTATTTAAGAGAAGATGCAACGCAGAAGCATCGATGTCGGAGAGAGCTTTGTGGAACAAAATCTTCTTTTAAATAAGCTGGGTGGCTCCAAACTTTTGGCAGTACTCTCTCTCTCCCTCTCTCTCACACACACACACGCACGCACGCACACACACACACACACACACATATATATATAGCTAGCTAGCTAGATATAAATGTGTATATAATCAAATGTAGAGATATGTGGAAAATATATTTACAGAAAACAAATAAATTTATATATAGAAGAACACACACACATGCACATACAGATATACATATACGTTTTTGATTATCATGAGGAATTTTCATAATTTATTCTGTATATTTCGCTACATGCGTTTCGGATCTCGTGACCTTCTTCAGGCGAAGAATGATTAGTTCAACATATTATTTAAAGGATTGAATGTTTTCTTCCTATGTGTGGTGTGAGGAGAAATATATCATACGCCATTAACAATTTTACATTGAAAAATGTTGAAGTTACAGTTATTCAAATGCTTAGCGTTCTATTGCTTTTGTTTTTTTTTTGTTTTCTTTTACATTGCATCACTAGTGTTTTTACACCTCTTAATTGCTGGTGTTCCCAGGTCCACCCTGACCCGAGGTGGTAGCACATGTTAGGGTCCCAGCTATGCGCAAATACTTAACCCCGAAACTGAGATAAAAAGCATTATAAAAGTGTAACAATAGGTTTTAATACCAGAAATACTTTGTAAAAATATTATTACCAGAAATAAATTTTTGAAGAAAAAAAAAACTATTATCAGCAATATATTTTTTGAAAATAAAATTACCAGCTATACATTTTTGAGGAAAAAAATATTACCAGAAATAAACTTTTGACAAAACAAAATATTACCAGGAAAAAAAAAGTTGTCGGCATTAAATAACCCATTGAGGTTGATATACCGTAAAACACAACAAACCAAACTAGTGTTTTTAAATAACCCACATTGAAATTGCAGCAGTTTTATTAGGAAAAGTGATATGTTTATATATATATGTGTGTGTGTATGTGTGTGTGTGTGTCTGTAAATTGTTTTAAAATTTTCCCTCTTTATTTCACATCTTCGAACAATACTTTTTTGAAGGTCGACGTTTACATTGCACTGGTATTAAAATAAAATGCACTTCAAGTCGCCGAATGGCCTAACAGATCTCAACCCGAGAAACTGTGCAAATTCCACTTTGTTCTAATATTTTAATGAAAGGCATGAATCTATTTCTCTCTCTGAATTCTGCAAAATGTTTCAACAAAAACGCCAAATTCATATTACACAATGTTTGACCGTGGATAGAGCGCATAACAAAACCACTCTCCCATAAATGAATTACCTGTCCAAGATGCAAAAAAATTACTACATTTGTTGTCACTTTGTTAATTTTATGATGACTTTATTCATTTTCATAATACTTAAGGCAAACCTTTTACTACTTAGCCGAACATTTATAGTTTTACCACAGTAGCATATTCAGAATTGGTATACCCTGTTGACAAGGATTAAAATACTCCAGCTGCTGGGGGACAAAACTCCACAAAAGAGATTATATGTCGGGTAGATACTTTCAGATTCGGATATAAACTGATCCTATGTCTACCTTTTTAAGTCTCGTGTAAACCGGATTTATGCATGCCTTTTTACTCTGGTGTAAACCAGACTTATATACACTTTCTTGGTTTAAGTGTTAACTGAACCTATGTTTACGTTTTTAATTTTAACTGGACCGAAGTGTAACTTTCTGACTTCGTTGAACATAAGTCTAACATTTTTTTTTACTTTAGCCTTGGATGGCCACTGGTCGACCGCAGGAAAAAAACTGGTCTACTGCGGAAAAAATCTGCCTCGTCAGTAATGTATCGAAAGATACATGATCGCCTAAGAGGGTATCCCCGCATGGCACATAACTGACGGATATAGCACACTGACGGATATAGCACACTTACGTCTACCTATTTCAGTTTTGCGTAAACCGAACCTATATCTGCCCGTCTGGATCGACGTTTATCTACTAATTCATTGTGATTTTAGGTCCATAAGATTTAGATTTCGTATTAAATAGCCTAACCAGTGTTGAAATGTGGTTGAATCAATGTAAGAGTTTGCTTCGTCCATAACTCTTTTTGGATGAGCCATTTTTTTTTTTTACAGAAAATTGTAAAAAACACCAGTAATTTTTGTAAGAGAACATTTATAAAGCAATAATATTTCATTGTCATAAATACTCAAGTTAGGATTCTGGGAAAGTCTGATAATATGTAGGTAGTTAGTATTTATTTCTGTTTATTATTGAATACGACTTTGCAGATATATATTTTAAATATTTTCATGTGATTATCGTCGAATAATTTTAATCTCATCATTGTATGAAATAAAAGAAATGATTTTCTTTATCTTTTATATCTAGCCACACACATACCCACTGCCTGATCACAAACTGAGGGACAAGGGCTGCAAAATTGGAAACAAAACGCTTGCCTATTATTACCAATATAATGTGCTCACTCACTCACTCACTCACTCTGTCTGTCTGTCTGTCTGTCTGTCTGTCTGTCTGTCTGTCTCTCCCTCTCTCTCTCTTACACGCACACACATACACGTACAAATACACTCTCTGGGCTGGTTTGGCTGTAATTCAGACCTTAAAAAATATAAAACCTTTTTGGCGCTGACGTGTGCCGCGGCATATCGACTAATTGCCGTAATGTTTTTAATACCAAATAGATGCATTTTGCTGAACCAGGGGCACGTCATTTCTGTCTTAAACGTTTGTTTCCCATTCATTCGATGTCAGCCGCGCCATCAGTCACGTGGACATCGTGGCCTTGAGTATCACGAATTGAAAGAAAAAAAAATGTCAAAAACGAATCCCGGACGCGGGATCGAAACATCTTCCAATTAATTAATGAAGCAGAATGGGTCATTTCCTTTTTCTTGTCTTAATTTTTTTTTTTTTTTACAGAAGCGAATGAATATTTGGAAAAATAAAGAAAAAAAGCAAGGTAAAAAAACAAACTCTAACATTTATCCTTTAGATAATTTCTTCATCTAAATCTGTAAAATTTCTGGCATCAGAACTGTTTTATCGTGCTTGAAAGGAAGTTTACGTATGATTTTATTAATATTTTTACCCGCTAAAATGTCAGGGAATTTGTTTGGTTGAGTCATAAATCATTTACGCGTTTCGGAGACCAATTGTAAAGACGAATGGAACATCCTAACGAACCGTTCTTAATCATCAACTTTTATCTTATAAACAAGGAATTAACGCATGTTTATTCACAATTATTTCTTATTACTCTATACGTTATATTTAGCGGATACGCGTGTTTAAGAAGACGTCTCAGTTTTTCAAACAGAAAAATATACTGTTTTAAAAACAGAGACGTGTACTTAAACACGTGTATCGTCTATCGTTCTGGGTTTTCGAAAGTCTCTAGAGACAAGACGCCCTTGGATAGGATTGAGCCTATGTCCCCCACTGGCAACCATAGTATAATACTGCGTGCCTTGAGACCGAATCAGCCACGTGCGATCTCACATCAATGCAAGGTTCATCTCTCATTCAGATCTTCCGAAGCCGATATATGATAACTTGTAACAAAGTAATTTTTAAGCAAATTAATGAATTTCTTATTACTGTATACTTCATATTTATTGGATACACGTATTTGAGTAGGCGTCTTTGTTTTGTAAAGAGCGCATTTCTTCTACCTACCTGGGATTTTTGAGAGATTCTAATACAGAAAAACATGTCATTCAGCAGGATTCGAACCTGCACACCCTCTATGTAAAGGAAACTAATATATAGCGCGGCATTTGTTTAAACCGTGCTTAATTGCTAGATTTGTTTGTTTATGGCTTATCATCCTTCTTTAAGACCGAAACATAATTTGTGGTCGGAAGCATAATTTCTTTTTTTCCAGTGAATATTGTATTAACAATTTTTAGGGGATAATATTTTTAGAAACAACTCCTACTATTTAAATACTCGAGGTGAGTAGAAGATGTGGATTCATACCTTTCCCAAGAATAATGGTACGTAATTGAATATGACGAATCCGATTAGAATTCGAACTTGGCTCAACAAGTTCATATAACGAGCCGTTATCCATTACACCAGCATCCCATCTAAGCTTAGAGCACCTGGTATTCTCAAGCGGTCACCCATACAGGTACTGACCAGGATCGACGTTGTTTAACTTCTGTGAGCACATGAATGTCTCAATCTTATTGGCCGATTCTTATACAATATTATGAGTAAATATTATATATATATATTAAGGGCTTTCAAGCCAGATAAAAACCGATGGTCAGAAACTTAAAGTCGCCAGACAATACATCGTCTATTTTACTATAAAATTAAGGATCCATCCCTTCCTTAAATTTCAGACATAGTGAGTAATGGGCCTTATTCTATCATGGTGACTGATGTTGGTAATGGAATTGAAGTCAGATTTGTATTTCTCCTAAACTGATTTCTCTCCAAAGATTAATTAAATACATCTCTGTTACTTTTAAGTTCTTTTGAAAATAATGTTCGATTTTCGAATAAACATTTTAATTATATTCTAATATTTTATTATAATAGTTGCACAAAAATATATTACTCATTCCTAATTATTAAAGTGTCCCCTTTGTTAATTTTATATCAATCTCTTTCAGAATTTAACTCAAAATGTTATATAACCCACATGTTGAACATGAAAAACGAAGAAATGTGTTTATGTTTTTGCATGTGTTCAAGCTTAGTCATAATGCTTCTGAAAGTGCTGTCAATATTAACAGAGCATGTGCTGAAGAGACGTTATGGTGCTGGCTACTGAAGTTCCCCAGTGGGGATACAAGTCTTGAAGTTCAAGGTGGTAACGGCGTCCATCTGCAATTGACAATCAACATCTGAAAACACTAGTCGAACAAAACCCACGTCGAAGTGCTCATGAAAAATATCATGTAATGCGTGTCAGAATTCCAACAATATTGGGTTAGCTCAAGAAAATTGTCATGGTGAAGAAACTCAATAAATGGGTCCCACATGAATTCCGTAAAAGTCAAAGAGTTCGACGTTTTGAAGTGTGTTCTATGCTGCCTCTGCGAAATTCGAATCAACCATTTCTCGATTGACGAGTGACTTGTGGTAAGCGATTGTCTCAATGGCTTGATCACGACGAAGCATCCCAAAACCGAAGTTGTGCTAAGGGAAGATTATAGTGACTCTATGGTGGCCTACCATTGGATTTATCCATTACAAATTCCCTGAATCTAATCAGAAAATCGCTGCCGAAGATTACTACAAGCACCAGGATGAAATGCACATTCAATTGAAGAAAATGCGACCGGCGCTGGTTAATCGACGAGGTCATATTCTGCTTCAGCCACACGTTGTCAGGATGACACTGCAGAAACTCACTGACTTTGGATACGAGGCATTGCCACATCCGCCATATTCCCTTGATCTCATCGCCCACTGACTACCACTTTTTCAAGCACCCTGACAATTATTTAAGGCAAAGAAGATGCAGAAACTGATTTATTGGTGTACAAACCTTTAAAGTTTTATCGTAAAGACTGAAATAACCTTGTAAACTCAATGGCAGAATTGTTCAAGTTTCCTATTTTGACTGATTTAAACACTGTTTAGATACATTAATTCAGGAATAAAAATTGATTCTAAAATCGGAGATTATTTTCCGAACAGCCAAATATTTTGCCCACAGTAAAATCCGGTATTAATAATAAAAATGAAAATAAATATCCGCTATTAATTATAGATTTCTAACTATAACATATTAATAGCCACTGTCCGAAAAAAGAAATGGACGGTGGGCATTAATACTGCTTTTCTTGACCTATTTTTTGACCTGGCAAAAATTTTACCGTTTCGCAATCGAAAAACGTTTATTATTTTTAAGAAAACAGAAAAAAAAGATTATGAGAAAACTATACCGCTTTCGGCAAATTGTCTGCTTATCTATCTATCTATCTATCTATCTATCTATCTATTTATCTCTGATTTCTGAAGGTATATTTACAGGTACTAGAGAAATGCATTTTTTGATAGCTGTGGGTTCAGGTGAAAATGACAATTCCATATCTAGATTTTCAAGATAGGCAGCTCATAGCCCCCTTAGCAAACAAGCTGAACACAGTTTTGCATATACATGCATTTGTTTACTTTTAAAATCTCTATTACCTTCATAGCTCACACATTCTTTTGAACTGTAAATTCTATATGTTCCCATTAATCTTATAGATCAGTCATGTGTTTTCGGTACTGTAATAACTCAAACACTCCAAGACGACCCCGATCTGCGGTAGTCAGCATAATGACTGGAATTCAACCCCACTGGTAACTTTTGATAAATGGTTGAAAGGAACATTCAGCACAAATCCTCAAATACGAATGATGTCTACAATAACGTGGAAGAGTAATGGTTTAATATTTCATTGGAAGCAGTTGTTTTAAATCATTTCACCCCAAGTTAGACAATAATGTCACTAAGACGCCAGAGCGTATTGAGAGGGAAGGAAAATGAAAAGTGAGGAAAAGGGACAATAAAGGAACAGACTTCAGGAAGACAGCAGATGGCGATTGACGATGGATTTGTGAAGAGTGAAGGTGTCAGAAAAACGAGAAAACTGAAGCGAATTGCAGAGGCTGCTCATTTCCCAGTATGCCTGTCTGTTAGGACGACTAGTCATACCTGTTGCAGACGCCTAGTCAGGCACATTTCTGTTTATCGAACGCCCATAAACCCTACTTGTGGTCTATACTGCAACTATGCTAAGCAGGCATTATTGAGAGTTTCTGGTGTAATCAACAGTTTGAGTCAGGCCAGTCCATTCAAACACTCAATAACTTTTGATTCGTGCAAGCACTACCATCGACGAACGGGCCAACACTACACAGCTTCACTCGCACTTTGTAGCAGTATTGACGGACTAAATTAACCCGTACATTTTTTATTTACAAATGTGTAAGCAAATGAAACAAGAGAAACAACACAAACAACACAAAAACCGTTCTTATAACAATCAATCTTCATTTTACTGTATGAAATACAAAAGCAATCAAGTGTGTGATTTTTTGTGTAGTAAGAGTTGTGATAATACAGCCAAAGTTATTTCCATTAAACTGTTATTTGAATTAGTTAAGACTTTAAAGAAGATATATATATATATTTTTTTATCTGGACTCACAGAAAAGATTTCTGTTCATGAAATAATAAGTTTCAATGGAAAGAATGTTCTTTGACAAGAAGGTGTTGTAGGCTGAAATTCGGTGTAAGATGTGTTCAAAGAAACTTGTTGATTGAGAGAAAATGTGATCTTCACTTACGGGGTTATGTGCAACCCTTCCATGAGGGCCTCAGTTCTGGGAGGGAAATCGGGCAAGGGCACACCGGAAGAATCTAGCGTAGAATTGGAAGAAAACTTCCGAGCGAAGCACTCGGTCTTGTCAGCCGAGGTGGTCAGTACCTCACACTGATTGAACAGGGGAGGAATGGAGGGCTTGTTATTGTTCAGGACGCTCTTGCAGAGGCGCCAATAATCTCTGGAGCCAAATTTGCTGGATGCAATACGTTCCTTCATCCGAGCAGCAAATAGTGACTTGGCATCGTCGAGGATACGCTTACACTCGTTGCGGGCAGAGGTAAATAGACGTCTATTGGAGTCGGACATATCACTTCGAAACCAGTGGAAGAAGTAGTTCCTATGGGCGATGGCGGCTGAGCAAGCAGCTGTGAACCAGGGGGAGGAGCGAGGTTTGACCTTGAATTTCCTGGAGGGGATGAAAGCTTCGATACCGGCTTTAATCCAGGAAGAGAACTCAGAAGCACAATCTTTCATTTTTCATTCTTATCTGCTCTCGCTCCGGATCTTTTGTGGCCCCCTTGCCTTGATCGACCCACTCTTTCTCTTTCTCCACATCCCCTCCCTTGCCACTCCTATCTGCTCTTCCTCCAACCCTTCTTTAACCCCTTGCGTGATAGTGGCCTCCGGCCTTGCTTGGGGTGATATGATTAAAAAAAAAAAAAAAAAAAATTCGAAAAGTTGAATTAACTTGCCGCTAATTGTTGTTCACCAAAGAGAGTTGAATATGACCGAAAGAATTCTGAAAAGCTGAGAATATTTCGAATCGCAACTTAAAACTGCAGAAGATTTTTAAGTAATATTTCTTGCTGGTGAATACTGACAAGAGGCGAAAGTTGTGAAGTTGAATAAGTTTCTGTTTAATGAGTGAATGTGATGAGTTCAGAGATATGCAATGTTCGTACGTACGTGTGTCTGTGTGTCACAGTGTCTTCCATTATGGAACAGACGCAGGCTTTTCACTGGCTACATTGTTGTGGCGTGAGAGAAGGCAAAAGAGAAAGAGTCGAAAATATCGCTCGTATTTATTTACTATCAAGTCACGTGATCGGCTCGAAACACATAGACTGATTTTTGGCGAAAATATTTTCGTTCAGGTCAGAAACCAGGTCGATACAATTCGGACGTAGTTGAAAACATGATATTATGATTAATTGACCAATGGGGAGTCAGAGAAATAGTCAGAGAAATATCAAGATTCTGTTATCCGCTTTTTGCACAGATTTTGTCGATCGCAGTGCTGTTACGTAGGAAATGTATTGGAATCTTTTTTAACAAATTGAATTAGTTAGATCACAAATAAAATATTTTTAAATTGAGGTAGGACACTAAAACTTGATATGGTTTTCAGGCACTTTCCAAAGATGCGGCAAGCGTAGATCTTTCTGTTATCTTTCTTACAAATCGACCATGCTGTCACGCGAATCCTGGTCTCATGGCCGGAAAGTGAACGTTCTAACCACCCGGCCTCTCGCCCAGTTGACCTAGAGCTCACATAGACAGATATCAACAAATGAATAACACTTAACATTTTTAAAGCAGGATAAAAAAAAGATGTAATTTCATTAGTTCACGCGTCTACTTTCAGGATGAATGCAAACTTGCTCTGATCGGGAGATTGGAGGTTTTGACGAGCGTGGAACTACCTCTTAATTGCTATTGTTCCAATGTTCACCCTGACCCAGGTTGGTAGCACCTGTTAGCTTCCCAACTAATAGTGAACCCCCAGACAAAATACTATGAAAATGTGAAAGTGCACTTTTATGGTAAAAATACCAGCAATGCAATTTTTATAAGGAAATTAGCGGCAATACCTATTTATAGTAAAATGACCAACAATACATTTTCAAAGTATAATGACCAACAATACATTTTATAGTGGAATTATAAAAAATGCATTTTTATAGCAAAATGATCAACAATATATTTCATCTCTAGTTGAAGGCATAACATTGCGTTCGAAATGTATTTAGTTGAAAGCATACTATTGTTTTCAACATATTTAGATTTTGGTATTAAATAACCCATGCACGTTGATATGCCGCTAAACAAAATCAACCAACCAACAAAGCAACACAGACGCACACATATACACAAACACACACACACACATATATATATATATATATATATATATATATATATATATATATATATATATATATCCGTGTGTGTATTCATCTGCCTCATTCTGTTCTTATGTATATCATTCTTATCATATCTATCTCAGTGTGTTCATGTTTCTATTCTATTCATATATATATATATATATATATATATATATATATATATATATATATATATATATATATATATATATATATAGTGTGTGTGTGTCTTTTCATCTCTCTTTTTTTCTCTCTTTGTCTCTATCTGCCTGGCTTGCGGTCTATCGACCTCATTCTGTTCATATCCATCTATCTCAGTGTGTTCATATCTATCTATGTAAGTAGCTATCTGTGTACCCATCTAATCCTCTGTCTTTCTGTCTGTATATATATATATATATATATATATATATATATATATATATATATATATATATATATATATATATAGATAGATAGATAGATAGATAGATAGAGAGAGAGAAAAAGAGAGAGAGATAAGTGTGAACATAAACTAAATAACAAGATATTAGGAACTGTATATATAAATGTAAATATTTGTTTAATTTTAGATCTAAACAAAACAGTGCTCAGTGTAGTTAAACAGAGCTATAAAGTATATATTAATAAATACAAATATATCCACGAGGCTAGTTTCATGGTTTTCCAATTCATCAGACACAAATGGTCAATTAACTATTTGATACGGTTGTTTTGTTTTTTTAATTCTGGGTCTCTTGAGAAGAACGTGATATTATATGCAGATTCAAAGTTCAAGCTTATTTCAAATTTGATATAATATTGGAGTATAAATTCAAAATATGGCATAGTTGATGGGAAAATTTAGTCGACAATACTCATGTCGGTGTTTATCTATCTATTAGAGTTTCAAAAAGAGCAGTAACACTTAGAAAACGAATGTGAACGCATTCTCCGACGAGAGTCTTGCCCAAAAAGAAAATTAAAAATCTGTTTTATCGAGATGAAAGGCTTATAGATATAGATAACGATCGTGAAAACAAACCAGATATTATGGACTATCTTAGGCCTGTTGCTCATAATCTTTCATTATGAATTATTACTATATTTTGGTTTTATATTTTTTAATTAATTTTGAATGTTTCAAATGTATAAGCACTATTTAAACGCTATTTTGTAAATGTTTAGAAATAAAGGTATTTCCAAAAATTTTTTTTCAATTTCTCCCAAATATTATTTTCAACATTTTGATCTTTAGGCATTTTGATACATTCATGAATTCAAATTTCAGCATTTTTAATTCCAGGAATTCGACATTCGGGATTTTAATATTCGGGATTATAACGCAAACCCTAGCTAAATATATTTATGTAAAGTAATGCATTTAAAGATGATGTATATGGATTCTGAGGAAATATATCGACAGGTAAATTTCTAGCTATGAACAGATGTTGAAAAACAGAGAAATAGAATAGTAAGATATCAAAGCTAAAAATCCAAATTTCCTTTTGTTACCATTCTTCACCAAATGCAAGGAACAAGAGCCACTCAAAGTAGAGTTTTACTAAATGAAGTTATTGTAAGCGCATACATGGTATGATGCAAGAGATGAGGATGTGTAGGATATATAATGATTGAGACGAGACTGGAAGAAGCTAAATTGCAGTGATAGGGGGAGCATCTTTTCGAGAGTCTGTTCAACAGTTCTGAGGAAGAAAATGTCGGAAATGGAATATGAAAGGAATGAGGACGAGTCGACTCTGGCTCGGCAGGTCATAGTTCTAAAGATCTGGACCGGTGGAACCAAGGAATGTAGCTCGTCCGAATATTTGCCATGAAAACAGCGGTCGAGTAGCAAGAGGCTATCAGTGTTTCGTATGTGGGAAAAGCGGATGTTGGGAGAAGATAATTCATCGCCGACAAGTCCGCACAAAGGATTTTGAACTCTGTGGAGTTTGAGAAGTAAGAATTGGGTATTTCCACCCCAGATATGTTAGCAAAACTCCAAATTTTGGCTTGATCTGGCTTTTTGTGAAGTTGAAGTATGGCAGAAAGTGTCAGATATTTTCTGAACCGACCATTTTCCCAGCATCTTCAGCGATGGACCGTATATGAATTCAGACGTTCAAAGCAAGGAGCTTCATTAAGAGCACAGCCGTTCATCCCGACTGGAGAAAACCCAGTATCTGCTCTTTGATGATAAAGCGTTTCTGGCTTGGTTTTGAAGGTATTGAATGTTATAAGCTAGTGCCTCAAGCCATTATGGTGTGCGAGCAAGAACAGAGGAGAAACCATCTGCCTAACTCTAGATCGTTCTAGATTTTTAATGGTGCTCCCACAAACCATGGTATAATCTTCATATATATTTATTAATAGTCTGACACTATTCTTGGCCAGATCGTTAATAAATAGCAGAAAACGATGGCAGTATTGAAGAGAGGGCCTTGTGTGATGCCTGATTTGATTTCATGGGCTTCAACGGACTGGCTATTAAGCCTTGGAGCCCTAACCAGAGATTTACGGGTGCCCAGCCACCGGTTGAACAGTGGTACAGAAAAATGACTTAATTCCCAGCCACGGGTTGAAAGGTGGGTAAACTTGTAACTATTTTTATATCTACCTTGAAACATTACATACCAATTATTTGCGAATTTTGACTCGGGAACTCATGCAGAAAGGTCAAAATTGTTCAGGAACGCAACGCTCAAAAGATTAGAAACAACCTTAGCCCAAATCGTTGCTAAATATGAAACTAAATATAAAATTGAAAATAAAAAAAAGTCTCAGTATCTTTTCGATATCTCGTTCCTCTGCTGGAATATTTATTCGGCTTCTTCAGACAAATGGACACGAAATTCAAAGGTATAAAAATTATTGCATACTCCTTGTTGGTTTGTGTTTAGAGCTTTCACAATGCTTTAATTCCGGTTGATTTAATACCTATCAGTACTTTACTTTTCGGACATCCATTATTAGTATTTGGTTCGCGTCAGAAAATACGAGCGGTTTAAGGTCCATCAGGAACCTTGAGCTAACAACAATTGATCTATTGTATATAGCGGGTTTTCCTTTAAGACACATCAAAATAAGATTTATTTTATTGGTGTCACCTCAGAAGGTCAATACACCTAGGAGCCACACGTGTTGAGCTAAGAAGAATCTGTCAGGCCCTTGCAAGAAGAACGAACATTCGAAGAATGTCCCAAGACCACATACCCTTGATTAAACCGAGGTGTTAAGAAGTGAATATATTTTTTATGTATGAAAAAATTAGTCTCTTACTAACATGACACTTATACACATGCACATAAATGTTCATATATATACATTTTCTTTTGCATATTGTTTCTACGTATTAATTTTTCTTTGCCGCTATAATTAAAAACAATATATTTCTATGAGTATGTGTAAACGTTCTTTGTGCTTGTTTCTAGTTGGGAATGCCGTCCAGAATTTCTTTCATCCTTCTGCCTTTCGATAAAAAAAAATGAGTTCTCTACACTTTTTTGAACAATCATCAGACTCAACTGTCTGGCAGGAATTTTGGAATTAAACTGAGAAAGTAAAGAAATCCCAAAATCAAACAGAAAAAAAAGCGACTGTCGGGAGTTATCGTCAATTTCCGAGAATGTTTTCTCCTCTGCCCAAGAAAAAATAACTTTTCGTTCACCAAATCGATTGTGAGAGAATAATAGCCACAGTAGGCACACCAATCAAATGAAAGAAAAAAATCTATAGCATGAAGTATGCTATGAATTTCTATGTATATATGTGTGGGTTGCAAGGTCGGAAAACAAGTGGGTAGTTTGTAGGGAATTGACTTATTCCCAATTTCCTTTGGCTTTTCCAACACAAGGTACTTTTGCAGCCATTTTCGATTTACAATATCCGATTATAAAATGTAGCTTTTTTAAAACATTATTTTTCCTAATGTTACATGATTTATTTTCCTTCTTTATTTTTTTTCCTTGTAATTTTTCTGTTTGTTGAATAGTCTTTATATTTTCTTTCTATAATTTTATTTTTTCCATTTTTATATCCTGGTATTCTGAACATTTCTTTCTTTTTGTGATATCTTTCTCTTCTTTCTCGTTCTTTATCTTTTATTCCTATAAATCCATTTTTTACGTTTTTAATCTCCACGCATTCTTCACATTTCAATAATTCTTACTTTCTTTCGTTTTGTCGTATTTTCTTTCATTTTTTATTTCATTCTTTCTTTGGCTTTTGTCTAGTTTTTATTGTTCTTTAACTTTTATACCAATAATTTCATCTGCATTTATAATATCTTTGTATTCTTCACATTTTATTCTTTCTTCCTTGTAATTTAAAAAAATATTTCTTTATCTTTTATTCCTATAATTTCATCTTTTACGTTTTTAATCTCCACGCATTCTTCCCATTTCAGTCTTTCTTTCTTTCTTTTTTTCTTGTGAATTTTTGTCTTTTTATCGTTCTTTATTTTTATTCCTATAATTTCATCTTTTTGTTTTTAATCTCCTTGCTTTCTTCACGTCTTAGTCATTGTCTCTTTCTTTCTTTTTTTCTTTCTTTGGATTTTTCTCTTTTTATCCTTTTTTATCTTTTGTTCCCATAATTTCATCTTTTACGTTTTAATCTCCTCGCATTCTTCATATTTCAGTCATTTTTCTTTCTTTCTTTTTTCTTTTTCTTTCTTTCTTTCTTTTTTCTTTTTCTTTCTTTCTTTCTTTCATTGATTTTTTCTCTTTTTTAGTTCTTTATATTTTATTCTTATAATTTCATCATTTACAATTATAATCTTCCCACGTTCTTCACATTTCAGTTATTCTTTCTTTCTTTCTTTTCTCTTTTTTATATTTATTTACTTTACTTCTTATAATTTAATTTTTACATATTTACCCTCCTCACATTCTTCACATTTCATTCATTCATGGCTTTATTCAGTCTTTCTTTCTTTGGCTTTTATCCTGTTTGTTTTTTTCTGTTTTGTTGTATTTCTTTATCTTTTTATTTTATAATTTCATTTTTCATCTCTTGGCATTCTTAACATTTCTTTCTTTCTTTCTTTCCTTTTTCAAACCCCAAACTTTTCAAATCTATCCCCGACCCCTGCTAGCTGCTGCGTACCACTCTCATTCTCTTTTAGTTCTTCCAAAATCCAATCTCACTTAAAATTGTCATTTCCTGGTATCACTTAATCTTCACCCATTCTCTTCATTGTTTGGCTGTCATTCATTCTGTCTCTCGAACTAGCTGTCCCCCCCCACACACAGCGCACCCACTTGCTTCTTCTGTTTCATATACCCCACTTCAATTTCCAACAACTATGACTGGATTCTACCTCTCGATTTATACCGAAACAACTTCTATCTATCTATCTATCTATCTATCTATCTATCTATCTATCTATCTATCTATCTATCTCTATACACACACCCACACACACACACACACACACACACAAACACACACACACACACACACACACACATATATATATATATATATATATATTAAAGAAATAGTGTTTATTTATTTTATTAATCCGGCAGGTTTAATTATATATCGTAATATTTGTTGGATATCAGAATTTAAATAGACGCTCCGTTTTTGACTAAACAGTATATTTATTTATTTTCGTCTATCGGTCTATTCGAGATATATTCTAAAAAGAAATAGGAATTCTCCAGTAGGAGTCAATCCTGCTTCCCCATGGACAGGGGAAACGGTCGTAAAGACACACAGACAACAAGACATGTGGCTAATATACGAGCAATTCCACACAATTACCAGAATCAACAAACAGATCACTGAATCATATATATATATATATATATATATATATATATATATATATATATATATATATATATATATATATATATATATATATGTATATATATATATATATATATATATATATATATATATATATATATATATACAGAGAGAGAGAGACGCATATTATAAAACTCAAAGTTGCCTATCGTAAAAATGTATAGAACTTCCCGTATTTTTCGTCCATCAAGTATTTTCTCAATAGGTAATTCGAACAATAATATTTAATAAATAATTAAAAGTGCAATGTGCTTAACTCATTTGACCGATTCCAGAGTTTGTGTAATACCACTCGTCATGCTCAGATGGTTTGATAAATCGCTTATTAGCGCTTATCTCTAAAATATGATATGTCCGTCACTGAACATTTATTGATGTAGTATATATACATATATATATATATATATATATATATATATATATATATATATATATATATATATATAATTGGAGTGGAATTTCCAGGAGGATATAGATACAGGGAGAGGTCTATGTAAAAAAAGGCAATTAAAGAATATCAAACACTTAAAATCCTATAGGTAATAATTTTTATATCTTGAAAACTATTAAAAAAAAATAGCTCTCAATCTATTGAGATCTGAGATTTTAAAGGTCTCGTGAAATAAAAAATTATTAACTATGGGATTTGAAGTGTTTGATATTCTTTAATTACACACACACACACACACACACACACACACACACACACACACACACACACACACATATATATATATATATATATATATATATATTTACTAAATCATATATACAGAATACACTTTGCAGGACTACTGTCGTACAAAGCAAGAACGCACAAGTCATCTGCTATTTTGGACACTTAGTCATGGAGCAAGACGAGTTGGTCCTCCAGCAACCACCTACATTGACAAGCAATGTCATGACAAAGAAAGCCTTCCTAATGAACTTCCTACTTTTATGCAGGACCGTGATGGTTGGTTGGTTGGCGTGACAGACTCATGACTGAGTTAGAAATACAATTATATATATATATACATTTTAAGACATTTTTATGTTTATACGTTCTTTATATATATATATATATATATATATATATATATATATATATATATATATATATATATATATGTATGTATGTATGTGTGTGTGTGTGTCTTTTAGACAACATAAATAGAATCTTCAATTTGATAATCGTTCGCTGTATTAACTGGTGTTGTAAGAAAAATAATTTTATTTTAGTAAAATAATATGATAGTAAAATGATTTTACTAGAAAAATTAATTTACAAAATGAAATGTAAATGAAATTTGAACGCTTCATTTTACTTTAATTATAATTTCATCTCATTTTGTTTAGCATGTTCTATGCATTTCACATTGTTTTAATACTAATATGAAAAAATAATACATTGATAAATCGATCCTAATGAAATTTCAACACTAGTTTCATGGTTGTTATTGTTATAAGAGAAAGTATAGTAAGCGCCATTGTTCAGAGAAATGCGTTAACGTGCCCAACATATTATCTTGACGATCTACCAGGTCCCAAGATAAATAGATATTACAGGGTTTACGATAAACATAGGTATACAAGAATTGTATATTTTTATGATAGAAGGATACATCATTTGAGGACATAAGTGGTAAGTTTTTATCGATTTTGTTATGCATTGAACAATGCATTGTAAGTGTTTAAATTATCGTTGATCATGACTTAACGAAATATTTTATATTTATAATTTAAAAACATTATTTGAAACCATTATTTCTGTAATAGTGCTGACTATTTCATTTCACAATAAAAATTATTAAGACGTCTGTTTGGCGTCTAGCCATTTTTTAACCGGCTAAAAATATTCGATAAGTGTGAAAACAGACAAGAAAAATATGGTTAGTGTTTGAGACTTTCCAAAGAGTTGTTAATATTCAGTTGATTGTCTGAAAATAAAACGTGATATTACTACTATAGGCTATAAATGATTCTGATACTGGTATTCACATTGTGAGCAGTTCAATGCTGAATTCGAAATTTTTATTCCAACTGAGGCTCACATGAATTGTTATTTATTGCATATGAAATATAATTACGACACAAGGCCAAAAAGTTGAGGCTGGTCTTCACTAACTATCCTATACCTAGCTAATCCGATTCACGACTCATTCACTCATTACAATTTTCTCATTCACCACAAAAACTCGTCCGTCACCAATCAACTCTCCATACACCATTATACCACATCCTCTCAAGGGGGGGGGGGACCTACAAAACGCGCCCCATGCCATAAAAATTTAATGATAATAAATAATTATATATAAAAATCTAAAGATGAAGAATGAGAGGGGAGGGAATGAACTCCAAAACAAACTAAACATGAACACAAGGTAAACTAAATATAACTGATGTAAACTAAACATAACTGCCCGTCCAACCCTCAAAAAAGAGATGCTGCTCTATTCTGTTCATTGGACAAAATCAAGAAGCTCTCTCGCTAAGGTAGAAGAAAATATATACGGGCATAAGAAATATAAAAGTTGACCCAGGCTGGGGAGGTTGGGGATCTTGACTTGGATCATAACCAAAGATGCAGCCGGGAACAGGCCAGGAAAAATACTTAATTGGTGGGATGAAAAAGAATCTCCTCGGCAAGTATAGAATTTGTTTTCGCAACATTGGCCTCTATCTCCGATGTATTGAGCCAAATAGCAAATACGTGACTAAGTTAAAAAAAATACTTCGATACTAGAAGATAACATAAGAGGCACCGGCGTATAAGTCGAACTGAATATTCATGAGGGAGGGTCACTTGATGCAATGGTTAGCAATATTCTCTCGCTAGATCAGCTTTAATTGAGTGTTGAGTTCTATTCTTACTTAGTGCCCCGCACTTTTGACCTTGGGCCACATATAACCTACGCTGAAAAAATAATTTAGGTGCTTCGGCGTAGTGTAATGGTGAGCAAGCAGGTTTCGCTGGATCAATTACGACTGAGTAGTGAGATAGATCCTCACTGGGTGTTCATTTGTGCTACATTTAAGTTACGTTTAGTAAATTACAAAATCTTAATGTATTTCTTCCTACAACTGTTTTTTCCTACACAGTCGTATGATTGCACATAATTTGACCCTCACTGGGTGCTCCATACTTTCAGCCTTGGGTTGTTTCTGTAGTACCGTAAATCACTACCCCCAAACCAATCCAAATCCAAGAAAGATGTAGGGGGATCTTGCAGATTTTTCTTTTCTTTTTTTTTTGAGTTACCTAAGTTAAATATTTTAAGGCAGGAATTATGGTATGCTACGAAAGAAATCATTAATTATATTAGGTATTTTTTAAAACAATTCTCCCCAAGTAAAGAGATAACGCCACTAAGACACAAGGGGCCACTGGGAGTGAAGGAGAAGGAAAAAGCTTTAGAAGGAACCAGAAATCCAATCCTAAGCAGGGAACCAGCGACAAAATTCTACTCCTGTTCAAAAGACCGTGGAGGAGTGAAAAATGGCGATAGGCGAACCTATCTACTTCTGATTTCTCGCGTTTCAAAGGTAAGATAAAGTTAGAAATTTCATGGAAAGTTGCGAAATTCCGTCATGATATCTAGGATATTTCCTATCGGTTTTGATCGACAAATTCCAAACCATGTTTTTACAGCTTATCAAAAATGTATTGCTTATATAATGCCGAAACATACCATATATACTCGCGTATCATGCGAGTTTTGAAGACCTAATCCGAAGCTAATTTTTAGGGGATCGCATTATACACGAGATATAAAATTAGCATATGTACTGCTGGCCAAAATATCTATCCATTTCAGTCAGTTATGTGCCATGCGTGATACACACTTAGGCGATCATGTATCTTTCTATATATGACTGACGAGGCAGCTTTTTTTTCCCGCAGTATGTTGCCATTACTTTCTACGGTAAACCGGTTGTCATCCAAGGCTATAGAACCCGGTCTGCCCTGCTATTTACCCATAGCTTGTTGGGGAAGAAGAGGATTCATACTTTTCCCAAGGGTATCCGCACGTAAGTAAATGTAAAGGATTCGACAGGAATTCGATCTCGGCTCTCCGATTCCTCAATCCGAGCTCCACCGTGCCTCTATCCATTTACTGTAGTAAAAAAGTACAGCCGTATTTAAAATAAACATGATTTTGATAAAACTGATGTTTTACTTAACTGTATCCAATAATAATGCATGTAATATTCACATATTAGTATCGTATTCTAAAATACAAACAGTAAATATGCATCTTTTCCATTGTTTAATAAGATGTTTTGTTTATTTCTCGTTCGGTTGTTTACGGCTGTATACATTTACACAACGAGTATAGCGTTACTAACGATACTTTTATCATTCTCTTTTACCGCTTTAACTTATTTAACTAGTAGATGGGATAATGACATAGAGAAAAATAGGTTAGTGTATTACAATTTGGTCTTTCACAAAAGGAACTCACATGATACACGTGATACATGATACAATTTTTTTATGAGTGAAAATTTGGGGGTCGAACGATACGCGAGTTTATAGAGTATATTGAATTGAGGAACATTGCTTTTGTACGAATGAATATTGAAAAAACAATTTTTTGGGAATTAGATATTTTTTTCAGATACAAGTCCTAGTTTTAAAATAATAGGAGGAGATGGATACATACCTTCCCAAAAGGGCATTTACCTGCAAGTAAATGTAATGTACACGGCCGGAATTCGAAACCGCCTCTCCGATTTCTCCCATTGAGCAGTCATCAATTACACCACCGGCACATTCGGAAATTATTACAGAAATCAATTCACTGATTTGAACGCGTTTTTTTTAAGAAACGAATAGTTAGTAAATTATGCACTGTGTTGTTCAGACGTACTTATAATCAGTCTGTCTGTCTGTCTGTCTGTCTGTCTGTCTATCTATCTATCTATCTATCTATCTATCTCTCTTTCACCCTCACCGGCACTTACACCGTCTGCTTGATATATATATATATATATATATATATATATATATATATATATATATATATATATATATATATATATATATATATGAATACATAATCATATATATATATATATATATATATATATATATATATATATATATATATATATATATGGGGAGAGGGTGAGAGAGAGAGAGAGCTAACAAAATAGATATAGATAGATGCAAAAGCTCTGACGCAGCAAGCATAATTACGTTCGAATCCCCAATCAGATAATTTGAGACACCTCTTGTAATGTTCCCGCGCAAACATATACACATTCAAAAACATTCAAACGAAAGTATACACGTAATCAGTTCCAATCAGCATTAAAATAACTTCTCATGTTCAGCTAACCATGAACACACACACACGCACACACACACGCACACACACACGCACACACAATCCTATTCATTCCTTCCTTTCTTCTTTCAAAAAATCTATTTTCTTAACGCCGACATGATATTTATTTAATGAAGCGACAAAGAAGAAATGTGAAAACAAATGCCAAATAAATTAGCCACCGGGGAGATTCGAACGCTGAACCGGCTTGTGGCACTGATTCGCACCGGCGGTTAATTCATTTGACATTTACTGTCCTTATATGAAAATAAAACTTAAGTTGACTAAAGTTTAATGTTCGCGCGCACTCGCACCCCCACATGGAAAGACGCATGCGCAAATCGTTAGGAACTGAGAATGGGCACAGGAATAGAGAGAGGTATTTGTATTTACAGAGAAACATTTCCGCACAGATATGTGTATATTAGGAAGCATACACTGTCACCTCCGCGTGTACACACTCACACACACACACATATGCATACACAGCTGCATATATTCAGATGTAGAGAGATGTGAAACATACATGTGCGTATATGTAAATGTTAAGTAAATATACATTAGTATATAAAAGAATATATCACTTTGACTATTTATATACGGAGTATTGTATCCATCTTTTATGTTGTTATCACAATGTTTCGGTCTTTATGCCCTCCGGCCTTCATCAAGTATATATCGATCCGGGATTAATCTACAGGTAATTCCGATCTGAACCATTTATTTAATCTACAGAGCTAGACTGTTCTCGTTCCACTAGGGATATATCGTCTAGTTCTTATTAGTACTGCTTAGTCATTGTTCGTGAATTTAGTAAGATAGTGTGTAAAGAGTGGAAAGAGATAGTTTTCTCCAACAAAACCAAAATGTTGACCCGAAAACACGAGTCCTGTTCTTAAATAACCTCGTCAGATCGAGACTTTCAAATGGATATTATCCAAGACGCCAAAACTTGTTCAGAAATATCACAGATGTCAACTCTGAAGCCTGTGAATTTTGGCGAAGATTATCTTTCTTTCGAACAATGTGGACTGGGGCTACGGATATGTGTGTAACAAGCAAAGAACTGTACCAGATAACAGGCTCTACACTAAGGAATTCCAACAAGAGCAACACCTAAAATGAATATCACATGCAATACGAAGGGAAAATAATAACATAATCAAGATGTTAACGTTCCACATTACTACAAACAAAAGGTTAGGAAGAAAACTTCCATCAATATTGGAAAGAGCGATTACAGCTACTGGACTTGAGAAAACTAAGAGAAAGATTTTATAAATTTCAATCGACAGCATTACTTGCTGCTCGGTCAATGAATGTCAAATATTTGATTTATAAGCAAACGGCTAATTCTACCACAGACACGTATATATATATATATATATATATATATATATATATATATATATATATATATATATATATTAGGGTAGGTCCATTTTGAAACCACAACTAACTCTACCCACAGAAAGTTGCTAATTAACATAAATAATAACTGAACAATATATTTTTCTATAAAAGTTTACCAATTTTTGCGCAAATGCATTTAAATAGTAACATAATCGAATATTCTGAATTTCGCCCGGTATTAACCGAAAAGATAAGTAGGTCAAATTAACACCAGGTTTTGAAGAAAAAAAAATGTAGAAAACAACCTTAAAAAATGTTTTATTTTATTCTAAATCGTGCAGTTCTGTGTAAATTAAAGAAAAGTAAATTAAAAAGCAAACACTGCAAAAATATTTCATTTCAGATTCTATAATCTATAAACAAATACGAGCTTGTTTTAGGTGGTTATTTTCTCATTCTGCACCGGAAATATCTTTAGCATTCCACGTGTTTTTTGCTTACATTTGTTTCAAGTTTATTGAGCTGATTTAAAGCACAAAAATAATTAAGTTTGTTCCTTTTTTTATTTTAATAAACTTAATTATTAAAAAATAAAGAAATAACTTTATATTCACTGTGATATTACGTTGGTGCAAAAATAATGTCATTTTCTCACATATGTTAGAACGTCAAAAAACGACATTATTTTTGCACCAACCTAATATTTAATGTTTTACTTTTGAAGACATTATTTTTCATTCGCCAATTTTTTTTTGCATGCTACTATATAGCGTAAGAAGCGATTTGCATTTATTTCATAAGGTTTCATCTTTTATCATATTTTCCCAGTTTTTTATTATTTTACTTTGGATATTATAATTCAATTTGTTTAATTTCTTATAATAACTGAATAAACATTTTTTCAGAAATTTTTATAAAAATGGTTGGAAAACGAACTGTACTTTCTACTCGCAGTATGACTGCTACAAAATTTGGAGGATCACCTTGTCCATTAGATAAAACAGAGCGCCTACTTTTCGACAAGTCATCTACTATAGTTATTTTCTTAAAAAACTTGTTCAAACTTAACAAACTTTGCTATTTCAAAATTTAATATTTCAGGTACCAGTGAAAGACAGAGAATATTTAAAAGACCAGGGGGCCAAAATAGGACCCACGGGTAGTTTCCAACTTGGACCTGTTGTTAAAACTGCTATTCAGAAACCCCAAAAGAGTGTAGTGGAAGGAGAAAGAGAAAAACAAATTGATTCATCTCGTATTGCTTCCGCATCTTATCATGATGATGTTATTCTTTTCCAGTCATCAAATAATGAAGACAAATATGAAGAGCCTGCCAGACATTCCAAAGGTGTTTACAGCTTTTTAAAAATTCCTCGGTATGCTACTGAGTTGATCAGGGGTGATGGTCCATCAAACTTAGGAGCAAGCCTTGTAAATGCCTTTCTTTTAGATTTGAAGGCTATGGGCTTTCTTCCCCCAAGTGTTAATATTGAAGACATAATTTTGGATAAATCTAAAATAGACCGTGCAAAAGAAAGAACAAAACAAAATGTCCATCAAAACCACATTGATAAAGCATTATTTGTATTGGTGTTGACGGAAGACATAACAATGCTACATTGCTATATAAAGATATTGTTGAGGGAGATGGAAAGAAAAAATTAAAGAAAACAAAGGGAACAGAATACCATTTGATTTTCACAAAGGAGGTGGGTTGTGGTGAAAGTAGAAAATACCTCACTCATAGAGTTATCACTACTAGTGGAGCAACTGGTGCTCTTCTAGCAAAGGAGGTTGCTAGTGTTTTGGAGGACTATAGCAGTGTTTATACACTAAAAGGCCATACAAATACTGGCTGTGAAGCTGGACTTGGTACAGTTCTAGAGAAACAAATAAAAAGAAAATTACACACATTGCTTGCTCTCTACATAAAAATGAGCTTCCTTTCAGAGCTCTTATAAGCACATTGATGGCAACACAAGATGTCTGACATCATTTATTGGTCTACTTGGGAAACTGTGTGCAAATGACTATCATAATTTGCCCCAGGTCAAATTCATACTCATAGTTAGTCTTCTTTTACTTCTTTTAGAATATGCAGTAGGGATTTCACGAGAGAAAGTCAACCCTAGATATGCAGCATGGGAAATTGGGCCCCTTAAATCAAGCAAGATGGTTGACGTTAGCCACCAGACTAATGTGTTTGTGGACTCAAGGCATTTACCCTAAAAACATATTTGCAAAACTAAACAGCCTGATCCAGTTTATTGTTGGAGTGTATGCAGTTAGCTGGTTTGAAATTAAAAGTGACAATAAATTTCATAACCAGCAATTGTATATTTTCAATATGCTGCAAAGAATTAAGGAACTACCACCTAAAATTCAGGAGATTGCGTTAAAAAATATTCAACATAATGATTTTGGTCTCTTACCAGAAAATATGTTGTATGCAATGCTGAAATAAGATGAACTGGAAGTGGAAGAAGCTATAAAAAGAATTTTAGCCATTAGGTAAGTAATTCACATAATATTGATTAAAACGATTTCATAGATTTATAGTTTCATTTTAAAGTACTATCCTAATTTCATTATACAAATTAACACAAGTAAGGTTAATTTTTTATTTTGATTACATTTTTTTTATTTTTTCAGGAGCCAACCAGAAAGAGGTCAAACAAATATCAAAGATAAATTTTGATGCTTATGTAGAGCAGTTTAATATGATGCAATAATAAAAATTGCTATTATTCCCACAATATTCATGTTTTTTGTCAAGTCTTTTATAACTTTGTGCCTTACGATTATTATATAAAATAGAAACTTAAAGACCCACTATTAATAACCAGTAGATTTTTAGAGAAGGGTTCAATTTACAATATTACTTTATATTAAAATCACCATCCCTTAATTTGTTCCTCAAAGAGTTCATACTTGTTTGCTTTTGTTTCATTGATAACAGAAAAAATAATTGTTTAACAATACCTTGCAATGTTATTACTGACGTATCTCAATTAATGAGGTAAAATGCAGCTCATCTAAGCTGTTGTTTTTATAATTTCAATTTAATTGCTACTTTTTGAGATATTATATTCATTTCATTTGAATAATATAAATTGACAAACTTTTCTGGATTTAAATTATAAATTTTTAAGCAATTTCGTATGTAAATGAATCAAAAACAAGAAATTTCTAGTGGTTCATATTAGACGATCTTTTAAACTAAATGCTCAAAAATTGGTGCAAGTTACAAATCTACATTTTGGTGTCAGTACTTAGCATACCAATACCCAACCTTCCCCGGGTGATACTTTTTGATATTAAAAAAAAAGTTGAAAATCAACCTACCCTAATATATATATATATATATATATATATATATATATATATATATGTAGAGAGAGAGAGAGAGAGAGAGAGAGAGAGAGAGAGAGAGAGAGAGAGAGGAAATGCTGTCACGTACATGAATACAGTATTTACCATTTTATGCAGAGCACGGACAGCAAAATACTTGCGAACTTGGCCGTTACATCGGCCGTCTCTGTGCAAACAAAAAGAGAATTGTTTTCGCTGTTTCTGTTAGGAGGGCTGTTAGGAGGGCTGTGAGTAATCATTTTTCAATTTTATGCTCATAAGGAACCTATATACTTTAGTTTATTGCTATATTCCTTCCTTCTTTTCGTCATTTTAATAATAAATTTGAATTTTAGTGGTGGTTCCTCGTTTAACCCTCCTGCATATACTTGGGTTTCACTTTGTGAATCTGTTTCATTTCGTTTTTCAAGACAGTATTAACGTATTTTTCTGAAGAAGTGCTGGTCAAAAAAGGATCATTTAAAGAATGCGTTTTTGTATATTTAAGATAATATACAAATTCTGTGGTGTTAAACTTTTGTTCATATATATATATATATATATATATATATATATATATATATATATATATATATATATATATATGTTTGTGTATATGCGTGCGTCTGTGTTGCTTTGTTGGTTATAATTTGTGCAAGTAGTCGACTACATACATTTATAGATGCTAGAGAGGATGGAGAAACTCTTAAGTTGACCAAGAGACTTTTTATCTGAAAATAAAATGATGATTGGAATATTGTTATATGCCTGCCTATATTTAAATGTATTATATATTTGTAAAAAATCATGAGAAATTGTGAAGATATTCATTCAATTCATCAGTCATATTAACCTGTGTTTTCCGCCTGAAGACAAATTTTCCCGATTCTTTCTAAAAGACCCTGCTAGGAAATAACCTTATGATCTTCTATCAATTTTTTATTGGTGGACACTTTATACAGTATTTGTCCCTTCTCCTTTCTCCTCTCTCTGTCTATTTTGTCTAATAACACTTGTTTCTGATAAATGACATATAAGTGTGCGTGAACCTGTGATCGTTTTGGGGGTAATCGCATCATTAAAAATAATATTTACCAAGCCACCAATTCCCAGTAAAAACTAATGTCGTTTATCAATTTACTTTTCCAATTGAGGATTGCATCTCAGTAAATAATTAATAAAATGACTTATATAGGTTACACAACAACCACTCTTTCACGCCATTTATCCGAACAAATTGCCATTAAACAACACATTAACATGCATCCCAAATTGAATTATATCTTCAGTGTGTCAAGTAATACTATATATCGTTTCCCTAATTTTATTTACTATATTAAAGCCAACCTTCCACTGGTATATTTGGCTTATTATCCTTTATAATCCATCTCAAGATTTCAGTTTGCACGGCTGATCATGTGATTGTTTTAGTGGTTATCAGATATGGAAAAATAAATTATTTTTTATTATCTCATATTTGAATATTTTTAATTGAGTTCGCCTCAAGCAAGGCAATAAAGCCACTAAGACACAATTACTTACTGGTTGTGGAAGAATTAGAAAGAGAAACATTACTTATGAGCGAAAACCAAAGAAGAGTAATGAGAGTAGATAGCGATTGACATTGCATTTAAATTTTTGCGGGTTAAGTCTAGCTGGAAAGCATAGAGCCGGAAGGGAGTTCTACAAGTGGGAAGCGCGAGAAGGGAAACTGTTAGCATAGAACTTGCAGTTACATCTAGCCAGCTCAACTGAAAATTAATCGACGCCAGTCTAGTACTCTGCTTAAATTCAAAAAGTCTGGTTACCATAGCAGAGGGTGATATTTATTTGTATTCTTATACAAAATGCGACACAAAAGACCAAAAAGGGAATGGGGAAGAAGACGGTCTTCTTTTATCTTAACATTAAATTTAGCTAGCCACAGACTCTGACCCAAACATACCACAATATTCCTTACACCTTAACAACGAAATCCTTCTTGCCTCTCTTACTCCATCCACCATAATACCACAGTGTCTCTATGAAAGTCCTCATTAGTCCCCATATGTACAATTCATTGTCTGTAGTAGGGGAGGAGAATAAAATAACAATTTAAAAATTTAAACTCCAATGAATATAGCAGAGAGTTCATCCGAACAATTACCATGAAATTATTTATACAAAAGACACAGAGAGGCAACCTTACGGCGGTGGGAAGGGGACTGAAGCTGAAACGCTGGATAGGGAACAATAATTTAGCTGTATCTTCGTTGGATTTTATCAAGGAGCTCTAGATATATAGCAGAGCATCAGACCATATGTGACAGCAATATTCTAAGCATAGACGAATGATAGACTTATAGAAATATTAAAATTCTATAGAGAAAAAATGTCTCGGACAACAGAGTAAACCAGCTTTCTTAGCAGCTGATCTAGCGATACATTCAATGTAGTCTTTCCACTTCATATCAGCGGAGAACGTTAGTCCGAGAAAGCGCAAAGAATCATTTTCCTGGGGGTTAGCATTAGCCATGTTGATGAAAGGTAGTGAAGGGCTTCTCAGATGATTAAAGGAGAGCGATTTAGTTATGGAGGCGTGGAAATTAACAAGACATCGTTTGCTCCAATTAACGACGGACTTGAGGTCGTTATTGACGTCAGCTGCCAATTTGACTTACTATCGAGACAGATTTGTTTTTTTGAGTTTGACTAGTGTGTAATTTGTAATGTTTCCCTAAATCCTTTTTAAATTATCACTCCCGCTCTCAGTTCTTGTTTCTCTGAGAAATATGAATGGCGCACCCTTCCAAACAATACCTAACACAATCGGAAGTGGCACCTTTGCTAACGTCAAATAAGTATTCGATGTATAGGTCGATCTAGTGTATAAGTCGATTTTCAATTTTTGGCACAGGCATCCAGAATTTATTATGACTTTAAAAACACTACAGTCATCGGCCAACTGTAGTGTTTTTCCCCACAATTCAATTAAAAAGACATCATATATTTTCACACAATGCAAATTTCGCGTAATTCTCACCCAGATCCTACGTCCTCGAAAAACATGATCTAATGAAACAGATCTAATAGAAAAAGCATAACATATAAAAATAATGATATACAGCATAGTGAAGGTTATTTTGTTTATAATACAATATACAAAATAATTATTAATCTTTCTGTCTGAATTTCTGGGATGAAGATTTATTGCTATTTATCATTATTTTTTATTTATATTCGACCTATTTTCCTCGTCTTTGTTGTTTGCTGTTTCTTGTTTTTGATTCATTTACATACGTTGTGCACTACGGCCTTCATCAGGTATAATTCGATCTGGGTAACATACAGAGAATTTTGAATTGAACCCTTTATGTAATCCATATCTAGGGATACCATACTGCTCAGTTATTGCTCACCCGTTTCCACTGAGTCCAAGTAGACACTCCCCTGCCAAGAGATTGAACTCAAAATTACTGACATTAAATTCACGAACCAACGCTTTAATCCGTTAGACAATTTTCTAATTAATTTGGAGCCTTGAACCTAATCTACCTGCCGATTTGGGTTCCTACGATATCCCTAGGCATGGACAGAGGAACGAGAACGCTCTACTCACGAAGATTAAATAAAGTGCGCAGTTCAGTATTACTTTAGGTCACCTGATTCTAAAATACACCTGATGAAGGATGGAGACACAACAGCCGAAACTTAGTTGTAACAACATTAAACATGAGGACAATAGTCCGAATATAGATAGTGTAAATGTTAATCTTGTGTCACGGTTTATTTTTTTTTTCTAAGTGTAGAGAGATATTCAACTGGGGTATTAATCTACTCAAGATTATTAAGTTAGATTTTTAGAAATTTCGTTCTTTTATTTAAAAAAAAAGGAGCAAAATAGATCAATTTTTAAAGACTGGTAATCTTTCAGCTAGCATCCATTTGAAATATTTATACTCGTTAATGAGTCTAATATTTATGAGTTAATTTTGAGGCAACATCTTAGTGAAGAGTTTGTTCATTTGAAACTCGTGCACCGTGAGTAGGGCCAAGGGCATTTTTTTGAGGATTTGATATAAAATATACTCACAAAAACTGCTTATTACAATAATATATAATATTATAATTAAATGAAAATATAAACTATTATGTTTCAACATAAAATACCACAAGAAATAAATGAACGTAAGATCTGGACGCATTATGTGTGAGAATATATATCTTTTTAATTGAATTGTGGAGAAAAACACTACAGTCGGCCGATGACTGTAGTGTTTTTAATGTAATAATAAAATCTGGATGACTTGCCAAAAATTGAAAGTCGACGTACGCACTAGATCGACCTATACTAGTATGTTTTTATTTTAGCTTGCATGAATTTATCGGAAAGTTTCAATTGGATAATCAACAATTGTACGCAGGGTAAACGCATGTATGGTTCCTTTTAATTTATCAATCGGCGAACAACGAGATCAGCGCGCCTTTACATCCTTTGTTCTATGGCCGAGTAGCAAAGAAGTGTTTGATAATGGGGATTTGTTCTATGCTTAACGATCTGTAAAGAAAGGAAGGTTAGACTGAAAACAGGATCATAAAATATGAGTTGGTTTTTGCTCTTACGAAAGGGACAGAAAAATATAGAAAGAATATAGTAAAAATTAACAAAATGAAAAGAACAGTTGCCAGTACAGGGAGATCGAGAGAGAAGTGTAAAATAGTATGAGAATGAGAGATAGATAGATAGATAGATAGATAGATAGATAGAGAGAGAGAGAGAGAGAGAGAGAGAGAGAGAGAGAGAGAGAGAGAGAGAGAGAGCATGAATGTATATTTTGGAAAAAGAGGATGGAAATATAAAAGAAATTAGGAGACAGATGAAGAAACACGCAGAAAGGCATAAATAGGCCTAAATATGTGCGAACACACACATATACATATATTTATATATCAACAGCATAGCGTTCTTTACTAAAGACTAAATCATAGGGCAGCTCACGTCCAAAACTCAAAAAAATTACCGTGCAAATGAGAGGGAAGATTTTTTAGCTTTGGCATGGGTCCGCGGTAGTTCGCTGCTGGAGTTGGTTTAATAAATTTATGATTTTTTTACGTTTGGAATAAATTTAGTTTATTTAATTGAAGTATATATGTGGTTTCTTTCTTTTCTTTTCTTCGAACATGGTATTACTGGTTCCCATATTGTATTCATTTCTGCACTTGGCCGGCTTGGGAGATTTATGTGGCCTAGCATATGCGCTGATTCCGTAAGTTTTCGTATTTTCCAGTGATGTTCTCTATTATTTCAACCTCATCCCACAGGACGGTGATCTCTCTTTTCCCTCCATATGTGGTCAGCTACGCCTGATTTTTCTATTTACCCTAGTGTTACGGCTTTACAGTGTTCCTGCCTGTTTCTCCTTCATATTTCTCACCAGAACTGCATAGGAGAGCATACAGAGTGATATTGATTAAAAGCTGATCTAAATAATCTGATCTAAGAATATATATATATATATATATATATATATATATATATGGTTAAAATTTCAAGGTTTTTTGCTTGATCACACACACATACACACACACACACACATATATATATATATATGAACATTGGCGTCAACATTCATTTAGCATGAAACGTTCGCTTTTATATTTACATACGATCTATCTCTGATATTGAACATTTTATTCCATTAATATAGCATAGCTTAAGACTATATTTATTCATATATATATATATATATATATATATATATATATATATATATATAATTTAAGCAGCATTTCTTCTTTCATGCACATTTCATTGAATACGACATACAAGGTGCATGTCCAATTGCCCTTTTTATCCAAGCGCTGTCGGATATACATTTAGCCATCTTCAGGGTTGAAATATATTAACTGTTAACAAGAAATAGATTGTTGTATGTATGTATATGTATAATGTTTTTATTTTCAAAACACGGTCAAGATTTTGTGTCCATGTTCATAGTTGATATTATTGAGCGTTGTTTTTTTTTGCTTTTATTAATAGGGCTTCCATTATTTTTAGCTTTTTCTTTGCATGAAGGTGATGCTATTATATTTGTGTTATTAACAAGTATGTTACGAATAGGGTCCGGTAGGTCTCCATGAGTATTTGATTATTATATATATATTGAATATATATATATATATATATATATATATATATATATATATATATATATATATATATATATATATATATATATAAGATTCTAGAACCAAGTGCTGTAATCTTTGATTTACGGATGGTGTAAAGGACACGGAATTGTTAATCGGAGAGCTGAGTTCCATCTCTGTTTTGTTGGCTAAATTAAATTACGCGCAAATACCGTTGGGAAAAGTATGAATCTACTTCTTCACTCTCCAGCTATGTGTTAATTAGTAGGACTTTTATCAGTAAATCATTACTATCTGAAAAAACAAAAACTATTCTAACAATCTAAAAATATTTACGATCTTTAAATCGCCAGAAAAGGATTGATAATGCGTAGAAAGCAATCGAACACTGAACATTGTATATGTCGCTGAAAATTTTATGAAGTCTCCAATTGATTGCCTTCGTCTTCGGACGTCTTTCTTTGTTCCGACGTCTCAAATTGATTGCTCGCATCTTGAGCTTTTTTCTTTGTTCCGACGTCTCAAATTGATTGCTCGCATCTTGAGCTTTTTTCTTTGTTCCGACGTCTCAAATTGATTGCTCGCACCTTGAGCTTTTTTCTTTGTTCCGACGTCTCAAATTGATTGCTCGCATCTTGAGCATTTTTTCTTAGTTCCGACGTTTTCAATTGATTGCCTGCACCTTGGGCTGTCTTTCTTAATTCAGAAGTCTCCAATTGATTTCATGCAACTTGGGTTGTCTTTCTTGGTTTCAACGTTTCCAATCAATGGTTGGTATCTTGAGCAATCACTGGTTCTGACGTCTCAATCGAATGCTCGCATCTTGGACTGTCTGTATTGGTTCTGACGTCTCCAATCGATTGCTCCCATCTTGGACAATCATTCTTGGTTCCGATGTTTACAATCGATTGCTCGCATCATGGTCTGTCTTTCTTGGTACTGATGTCCCCAATCTATTGTTCGCATCTTGTGCTGTATTTCTTGTTCTTGAAGTCTTCAATCGATTCCTCGCATCTTGGGCATTCTTTCTTGGTTCCGATTTTTTCAAATTGATTGCGTGCACATTGGGCTGTCTTTCTTAGTTTAGAAGACTGAAATTGATTTCACGGATCTTAGGCTGTTTTTCTTGGTTCCGACTTCTTCAATTGATTGTTCGCATCTTGGGCTGCCTTTATTGGTTGTGACGTCACAAATTGATTGCTAGCATTTTGGGTTTTCTTTCTTTTTTCTGAACTCAACAATCGATTTTACCCATCTAGAGCTATCTTTCTTGGTTCTGATGTCACCAATCAATTGCTCGCTTCTTCGGTTGTCATTCTTGGATCTGAAATATCTAATTAATATATTGCCTTTTGGATGACTTTCTTGTTAACGACCATATGTTCTCTCTTCTTGCAATTGGTGGTTAGCGCTTACATATATATATATATATGGACAATATTTATTTCGATATAATTTTCAAATAAAAAGTCTCATTAGAAAATATGAGAAAATTCAAAAGAAAATATACAGGACTATGTTGTCTTTGACATTCAACACAACATGTTTAAATATATATATATATATATATATATATATATATATATATATATATATATATATATATATATATATGTGTGTATATATATATATATGGGATGGGCGCAAAGTTATTTTACCGAAATACTATTCTATAAAGACTCTCTACTGAAAATCAAACACTGTTGTTTTTCAGCTTTTAGATTCGCTTTTGAATTAAATTTTAACTTCCGGTATTTTATTAATCTTGTTATCATATTATTTAATTTTTTTATGTCGGGAAATATATTTTGCGCCTAAGTATGTACATATATATATATATATATATATATATATATATATATATATATATATATATGTGTGTGTGTGTGTGTGTGTGTGTGTGTGTGTGTGTGTGTGTGTGTCTGTGTGCGTCTGTATGTATCTGTCTGTGTGCATACGTGCAATCCGGGTATAAGTATAGATACCTACTCGGAATATGGCGCAAAACTCTCTTTAACGTCAAAATACTTCAGGCTCTGTTTCATCCATCTCAAACCTTCTTCATTCTAAATGTGCAGCCGTTTCTAGTCAAACGCTTGTGGCTTAAAAATTATCTTTCAGCCAGATCATCACACATGAATTAAAGCCATTAGAATTTGTGATTTTATTCTCAAGTTGCAACATACTGCTGTCGACGACTGAGGCAGAGACACATGGGAATTGGAAATGAACAGTTCAACGGGTGTCTTCGCTTCATCTCCTCGTTACTCTGCGTCACTCCGTATCCAACTGTCAGCTTCGCCGGTAGTGACCACTGTCTTATAGAGAAAATTGTTCTTTGTCTTGTCAACTTTGTCTAAAAACGTAATTTATCTTCATTTTGTGTGCTTTTTTGTCAGTTCCGCTTGCAATGTACTTGGACTGGCAAAACACAATAGTGCTACCAATATAGAAGAGAGGGAGCAAGAAAGATCGCAATACCTACAGAGGCATATCACTACTCAGCCATGTAGTGAAATTGCATGCAATGGTCCTTGAGCAGTGCACTCGAGTAAAAACAGTAAATGTCTCCTCAGTGACACTCAGTTTGGATTCAGGAAGAGAAGGAATGCACCGATGCAATCTTTGCTCTCCGACAACTGTGTGAGGGGCGATGGAACATGACCAAGATCTCCATCTGGTATTCGTGGATCAGGAAAAAACCTTTGATCAAGTCAACAGAGATAGGGAGGTCCTCGAGCAGTACGATGTTAAAGAGCAGCTGCTAGACAACATCCGGGCCATTTACTCTAAAAGCTGGGCAAGTGGAACGTCTGACATGCGATGAATAACAAATATTATTGGCCACATAACGTCAGTTATCAGGGTCTAACTTTGATCTATCCTCTCTTTGTGCAATGCGATTGGTGCTTCTCAGAGGAATGAACCGCTGGTTCAAAGCACAGTAAATTTAGACATGAACTTCCACCACAAATGATTGTGGTTTCAGCAAAAGTTTAGGCAAGTAGTTATTTTAATTTACTAAACTCGGTATAGTTTGGCTCAATGTCATAAGTACGGCGCACTAAGTGAGAGTCGAACTTAAGTGTAATGGACAGGCAGTCTAACACGCTAATGATTAGAGCACGCCTAGGTTCCCAAGGTTGAATAACAGAATAAATATATGGAGGAGAAATAGAGACAAGCCTAGCAAGATCTGACACCTTCATTCAGCGTATATTGTAGACATCATGTCGTCCCAGTAGACTTGATACTCTCTCGACGTCACAGCTCAAGGCAGTCGTAAGTATTACCGACTTCTTACCTATCTGTTCCAATTGAGAGACCCTTTAGAACATGTCAGAGACGGAGTCGTTAGTGATTTCCTCTTGTCGTTCCAGTTTCGTTTATCCGGGTAAAAATCCATTCGTTCCCTGAAATCGATCCGAGGCCCGTTGCCTTTGCCTCTGACATGTGGGGAGAGGAAAGTGACATGTCAATAGACAACAGGTTTTTTTTTTCTCATTGACAACTGAACTATTTTTACTATTTTTTCACTTGTTTCTTTTTATTTTAACGCTTGGAGTAAAAGAAAAAAATAAGATCTTTTGTCAGTCAGACAAAGAGCATGTACAGGTGAATGATGGGAAAGACAGACACAGGTGAATTCTGGGAACGCACACTGTGATATGATGCGTTTGTGCTTGCGAACGCAAGGGAGTAAGATCGAATAATGTTACTTAAAAATCAATATATATATATATATATATATATATATATATATATATATATATATATATATATATATATATATATATATATATATATATATATATAGTGTGTGTGTGTGTGTGTAATTGGGCAGCAATTCCTCTTTTATACAAATTATTTATTAACTTTTCTTGAGTTCTTCTAATTTTATATTTTTTCCTTTCTAAAAATAAATTATGCAGAAATTGTCTGGAGGTTCTGCATATCCATACAGAATATTCGCACAATTTTTACATAATTTATATCCAGAAAAGAAAAATTATAGGAACACAAGGAATATTAAATAAAAACTTAACTGCTTACCTTTTCACTTGTTTTTAATGAAACTTGTATATATATATATATATATATATATATATATATATATATATATATATATATATATGAAGAAATATAGTCTTAAAGTGTGCTATATTTATGGGATAAAGTGCTCAATATCAGAGATAGAGCGTATGTTCACTTTTATTTATATATATATATATATATATATATATATATATATATATATATATATATATATATATATACATATATATATATATATATATGAAAATTTCTCAAAGTTAACTTTTAGAGAAGACCATATTTATAAATAAATGACAATAAGAAAACAGTAACTGCTGACGCGTTTCGTCCAATGCGGACTTTTTCAAAGCAAGAAACGAAATGAATTTAATTAAACAAAGAAAATTAATAAAAACAAAAAACAGAGTGTTCTTAGCAACTGGAATGTACGAAAAATATGAAAATAGCGTTTCCTACATTCCACTTGCTAAGAACACTGTTTTTTGTTTTTATTAATTTTCTTTGTTTAATTAAATTCATTTCGTTTCTTGCTTTGAAAAAGTCCGCATTGGACGAAACGCGTCAGCAGTTACTGTTTTCTTATTGTCATTTATTTATAAATATATATATATATATATATATATATATATATATATATATATATATATATATATGTGTGTGTGTGTGTGTGTGTGTGTGTGTGTGTGTGTGTAGGAGTTGATAATTGTATCATGAAGGTTGTGGTAGATTTTAAAAGTACAAGACATCGTTCATGGCAAAGTTAAGTTCCAGTTACCTCAATAACGGCAATCCAAAAAGTAAACTTTTCAGTTACCTCAATAACGACAACCAAAAGTAAACTTTCTTTTCTTTTCATTAAATTATTTTTTAATTCGCTCTTTATATCATAAAGACCACATAAGTTTTGATAATTATCTAATGAAAAAATAATACGTAATCTAGAAAGAGGCTAGGCGTATTATTCAGTCAGATATGCACTTATGAGTGTGGGCCCTGTTCGGTCAGAATTCAGTCATTTGATGGTGAAACTGGAGTGACATCTCCGGGGCGCAGGCCTCGGCGATGGTATATGAAGACCGTGCGCTGTCCAGACTACATCGGTCGTAGAGACAAGACCCAAAGGAATAAAGGGCATCACATTTGGATACAGCTTGGCTACAAGATTTGCTGGAAAGTTGTCAGTGTTGACAGCCAAACGCTTTCGGGCGTCCACTCCAGGTTTTATGTCTGGATTTACTTCTATAGCCCTTTTCCGGGTTTGTCTATGACTGCAAGGCAGTCGAGGTTTAAAATCAGGGTTTTCTTTCCACTGATGGTCTTTCTTCCTAGGCTGCCGGGCTTTATCTACCCGAGGCCTTTGAGGGATCAGTTTTCCGACTTCGTCCTTTCTCCTGTTTGGCTATTTGAGACGCATGCCACGTTAGCATTTTATAGACAATGGAAGGCCCGTCTATGACGACCCTTGAAACATAGATAAAATACGTATAGAAACATTATATATTACTTAACTTTTTAATATATAAAAAAGCACACACACAATATACTATAATACTATATACTACATTATTCTATTTCTGAACATATCTATGTCTTTAATTGTAGGTAAGCATGCGAGTGTTTAAAACGTTTGCATTCCGACCATGAAACTCTAATTCGAAAGAAACCGGGGAGGGGATATTCAAACCCTGTTTCAATTGGGAGCGACTTCTTTATATTATCGGTATGTTGGAATGTACCTGAAAACCTCGGGTTGTTAGAGAAATCGGTTTGACATCTTTGTGAATTAAATTAGGTAGATAGGTAATTTAGAAACTGTCTAGGCGTATTATTTAGCCATTTTCGGAAATCAATGATTCCTCGTTACATGGCCCAGAAATTTCAACTGCCTCTTCCTGATATTAAGTATAAGTTTCGTTTTTGTTTCCGTTTTCTCCAAAACCACATCGTTGCTCAGATGTCTAGTCCATGGTATCATCAGCATCTTTCTGTAGAACCGCATGTATGTTGCTTGAAGTTTTCTTCATATTTAATGAGGTTGTCAAGCATTGGCTGCAATCCAGTAGAACAGACACCACTTAACATTTCAATACTCTTTTCTTTGTTTCTAACAAAATTGTTCGGTCTCTCTGCTTAGCTTTTGGAATGCCATCTCAATAAGTTTTCGGAGCTCAGTGTCGAACTTTAACCTCCTCTATTTGAACACTTCCCAGATATTTAAATTTCTGTACTTGTTTGATTTAATATTCCTGATTTGTAATTTGCCTTTTGGGCTTAATCTCTTATTGATAACAGTGTACTTTGTATTCTTGTAGTTTGTATTTAATCAACCACCCACGAGGTAAAAGTTGTGACACAAGGTCGGTTTAATATGGGGAGCCCGAGCGCGTACACTCGAACTAGGAACAAAAATTCCCGAACCCCCTCAACCGTCGGTGAGTGCAACGATCCCTCTTTCTAGCGCAATGAGGGGGCGCGGCCTCGGGCAGCTGTTCCTCAAGGCCGGCACCTTTCAGTATAATTTTCCTCAGTTGCGACTCTATCCTTTGACGGAGTCGCCCCTGAGTGCACTCTGCTCAAGCACAGAGGAGCAACTGTGAGATGATCAATAATTTGTTAAAAAATACTAATTTACACACTGTATTCTTGTAGTTTATACTTAGTCCTTTCGTTTTGCTTTCCTTCGGGGTATTCTGTAGAAGCTTTTGTAGTTTCCTTTCCGTGTCAGATATCAACACTGTGTCATTTGCATATCTTATATTGTTAAGATTGTGGATGTCAATAATAAATCCTAGTAGAACTTCCATTTATCTCAGAATTGCCTCTCTGTATATGTTTTATAAATCCGGCGAGAAGACACATCGTTGTTTTATATCCCTTTCTATTTTCCTGTCCGTATGATGGCGATTTACTGCTAGTATGGATTCTTGATTATTCCCGAATATGTCAACGTTGCAGAGCAGCTCTATGTGATATACTTTCTCGAACTCCTTTGCATAATCTGCTGCTCACAGATTAAATTGATATGCTTTAAGCGATGGATATACTCTAGAAAGCCATCCTCTGTGTGTATGTATGTATGTATGTACGTATGTCCGTATGTTTGATTTGTCAAAGATGTGAATTCTGGATAATATTGGTCTTGGGAGGCAATCGCAGCATGAGGATCATTTGGGGAGTGCCTGAAAACAATACCACGTGTTAACCAAAACCTTGAGATTGAAACTGGGTAAAAAAATATTCGAAAGCCGTTGATGGTCGTGCTAGTCATAAGTCATCGTCATAAAGTATTTGAGAGATTACGGTGACATCACGTTGAAACACCAGTTCTCGTAAGATTTGTTAAGCAACGTCGAGCCTGGTCAGTACCAAATGGGAGACAGTTTGGGAATAGCAGGTGCTCTAAGCTTGGATATGCGGGTGATATAAAAAGCTTATTGCTATATCAGGCCGAAACATCAGTTCCCGTACGATCACCGAAGTTAAGCAACGTCGAACCTGGTTCGTACCTAGATGGATGACTGCTTGGAAACACAAGGTGCTGTATATTTGGATGTGCAGGTGAAGTAAGGCAAAATGGCTCGGAAATGGCCCGGTCCGTTATATTATGCGCAAACATCATTGGGAAAGATGTGAATTCACCTCTTCTGCCTCCAGCTATGGGTTAATTAGTAGAACTTGTTTCAGTAAATTGTAGTTATCTCCAAAAAATTCTGACAATCTAAAAATATTTTCTGAATTTTTTCATGTAAGTAAGTGAGAGAGAGAGAGAGAGAGAGAGAGAGAGAGAGAGAGAGAGAGAGAGAGAGAGAGAGAGAGAGTGTGTGTGTGTGTGTGTATTTATATAACTGTCGGTGGATATGTAAGTTTTTGATAGGGATACAAGAAAATTTCACATTTGTAAACGTGCACATCTTAGAACGAGGTGCTATAAGGCTGGACGTGCGGCTGGTGTAATGTATAGTGACACAAAATTATTAATCGGAAAGCAGAGTTCGATTTCCAGTTGGGTTCGTTACACTCACTTACGTGCTAATATCTTTGAGAAATATATGAATCCACCTCTTCTCACTCTAGCTATGGGTTAATTAGTAGGACTTGTATCAGTAAATTGGAATTTATTCCAAAAAATCTTACAATATAAAAATATTTAAAAATAACCAACAAGAGGTTGATAATCCGTAAAAATCAATCAATTAATCAATAAATTGTTTGAAAGTATCACATCATATTTATCTCGCAAGACCTCCAAAGTCGGCTCAGCATTTACAGTATAAACCATGGGTTGAATCTGGAGGTCTTGAAAAATTAAGATGTGCCTGAGCAAACGAGGGTGCTCATAAACAACCAACCAATCATTAATATGTATATATGTATGTAAGTACGATTTATCAAGGTCGTAACGATAAAACCGTCCTGGGGAGATGATCTCAGCATGCAACACCTTTGGGAAATGTCTAAAAACAAAATCACGATTTGATCCGGGTCTTTTGAGTGAAATTGGTTGGACGAAGCTATTCGGAAACTTGCACTATCAAGTCATCGTGGCCGAGATTTTTAGTGTACTGGCCTTGTTCAAACTGTTGATCATGCCAGATTATATGCTCTCTCCCATAAACTGTGAGTAATGACGTTCATAGTTGCATTATCTACCTCAGGTTAGCTCAGTGGGTGTTGAACAAACACAAATGTGGCTTAGCAGGCGTCTGAACCCCGTCTGCTAGCCTCCCTAGCAGACCGGAAGCAACCAGGTAGCCATTAATATGTATATATGTACGTACGGTTAGGCATTGAAAAGTCTTCATTCCGTTATTTGGTTAAATTATGGAACGTGGGTCGGATTTAGAACTTTTCTATCCTCTTTTGTATGTGTCTAGGTATGAGGAAGTGTTTGTATTTACGCAGGGATAGTGGTATTATTTTAATTTGTGAATCAATTGAAATAACCGTAGACTTTAAGAAAAAAAGTAGACAAAAAAGAGAAATAAAAATGTTTTCTCTTTATCGTTAGGGAGAGAAGAAAAAAATTGATTTTCTTTTAATTATGTACAGTTTATTGGTGAAATTTTCCAGACGTCAGCATATTTTTCTTGTTCTTTTTTTTTTTTTTTAAAAAGCTACTTTCACTATAGTTTTTGATTAATTTTTCGCGAAAATAATTGGATTTAAATTGTTATTACTTATTTATTTTTTGTGTTAATTTTTATCTTTCTTTTTAGAAAGTTTAGCTTTCTCATTGTATCCTGCATAAAAAAATCACTTTAATGATCTCCCGACAGAAACTGAATTTTATCGCTAGTAAGTAGAAATTATGAGCTGATATACATTACAAAGCGTACAATCAATGATCTTATATACATAAACAAACCACGTACAAGTGTCATATACGCAAATGATTGCTCATACACTGTCACATTCACAAAAGAAATATGTTTCCGTCATTATTGCACATTTCACATAATTTATGATTAACTTATTGAAAGAAACACACTCTGCACTCTAAAACCTAAACACAAGGAGACAACTAGAAACACAAATTAACATATATATATATATATATATATAGTCATTTAGTAACAATAACAAAGACTGTGCTTTATTCAAAGAAGACAAACAAAAAAATAGTCTGACATAATATTTCTGGAAGATAATGTTTTTTTAAGGCAAGCTTTCTTTGTAATCACAATGCTCAATATCAAGAGATAGAGCATTAATCGGAAAATTAAATGTTCGCCTATATTAATGGTCCATAGAATTTTGTAGATTGCATGCTTTTGTGATGTCAGTTTACACTCGTTGCCACTTTTGTAATACCAACGAATACTCTTAGTCACTTTCGTAATGCTCGTTGCAGTAGATACTTTGTAATCGCCTATACAACTATAGTACGCCGTCGAACAATGCTGGTGTCAGACTCCATCGAATGACACTCGCACTAATAGTATTTGCTCGATAATACTCGCTCGGAAAGTAACCCGTATAGTAATCCCAATAGAAAAATAGAACAGTGAATACGGTAGAGAATAGCGGTCCGTATAGTAATAGAGGATAGAATAGAAATGGTGGTCAATTAGACGTCAAGCTAATTCGCATTTATACATTTGCTCTATAGTCACGTGATCCACTTAATTCAATAATGGGATCGCCTGTGTTTGCTCACTGGCGACCCATGTTCAAACTCAAGTGTCGGCAGCGACACTTTCTTCCTATATAACACATGTATCCCGGTTCACATTCCCAATTTTGAGTTCAAAAGCGTCTTCGAGTGCTTGTGGGTGATGAATTATTTCCCACCCTCCAACCTCTCTTTCACAGGCGGGACGTAGCCAGCCTCTCGCTGATCTATCGCTACTATCATGGAAAGTGTTCGGACGAACTACATTCCTTGGTTCCGCCAGATCTAACCTTCACGCCCAGGACCTGTCATGCCACTTTGTAGCAAACTGCCCACATTCCCTCTTTATACCGTCGATGAGAAGTCAGTTTCACGTGAACCACTGCTCTGTGGAACCGACTCCCGAAAAAATATTTCCTTGATTACCACAATTTTAACCTTTTCAAATCGTTCCTCTCCTATCCAAATAAGCTGCTTCTTAGCGTAACCCTCTACATCGAGTGCTCCCCTGGCCTTGTACAGGTTGAACCTTATTGTTAAAAACTTGTAATAAAGCCTCGTGAAGAATGCCGAAATTTAATTTTCTTACGAACATTAGTAATTTTCTTTACAAAAATGTATTACTGGTATTTTCACTATAAACATGTATATCTATGCTTTCATAGTGTATTAACCACAGTTTTGGGGTTAACTATTTGCCCATAGATGGGGTCCTAACAGATGCTACCACACCGGGTCAGGGTGAACTTGGGAACAGCAGCAACCATGAGGTGATTCCACAATCCTCAAAACCTCCAATCTTCCGGATGTAGTTTATCGTCATACCCAAGACGAAACTACTGTGTAATATTTAACCTTCTGTTAGGAGTGAGTAAAGGAAAATCTCCTCACAAATGAAGAAGAGACTTGAAACGACAAAAATGTGAATCAGCTGATCGATGCTGACAATACCATAGATTATTATTATTATTATTATTATTATTATTATTATTATTATTATTATTATTATTATTATTATTTCATCTGTCGGTTTCAAGAGACCATGTATCTGCGCACGAAGAGTTATTCTCTCACCAGTTTCGTTCTTTTAATTTTTATGAGAAATCGGTAGCTGCCCATGTGTAGCACGTCTCCATACCACCGATGTTGTTCAAGGGAAAGGCATATGTTAATACAACGTGGTACCAGCATCGTTGAAGGAGTTGCCAGAACGAAATTGAACATGATATCGGACTGCCTTATGGACGCCAGCACCTGAGTTGAATTCAGCGTTGTCCTTCTTCTCGTCTGTTTGCCAACCATGGCTGCATATCCCAGAGTACCCTACTATTTACCCGTAGTTGGCGGTTTTGTTTGCAGCATTTTTCCTTCTCCTTGATCGGTGTTTTCGTATATGTTACATTGAAACATCGCTTCCCATACGATCATCGAAGCTAAGCAACGTCGATCCTGGCCCGTGTTTAGATGGGTGACCGCTTGGAAAGACCATATGCTTCCCAGACACGAAGAAATACGTCTACATTCTTCGATGTGTAAGAGTCAACTCTCTGAAATCATTTTCTCTATCTAACATTCCCACGCTAGCTTTAGCCAATCACAATCGACTTCCTTTGTTTTCCTGTATCTGACCTCAAATGTCAAAATGGTGAAGTCAGAGCAAAAATACAATTTTCTAAAAATAACATTCTGCTAAACAATTATTTAACAGGGAGACTGAATGAGTTTGTTGTGAAAACGGTAAGAATAAGAGGTAAAAGATACAGCTTATGATGATATGTGGGAAAAAACGGTTAACCCTAGACATGAACAAGTCAAGATCGTAGTGATCGAGAAAGAGTCATCTTATAACTTGGTTCCACACAATTAGCGCTTCGTTGGGGGTGGAGAACTATTCGAGTTGAACTTACTTCTGACTAAGGGAATTCAAAGAGAATGGATTTGGTTCGCTTCAGTGTATGCAGCGTGGCTGGTTTTAGCTGTGACGATTGGAGTTGCTAGAACGCTTTTGGACTATGTCAAGTCTGGAATGTGAAGTACTCAATTCATCACCCACCAACAATCAGAAAGAAAGGGCTGAAAATTTCTGGGTCACATAACGAGGAAAGAGTGCTTGGAAAAAATGACACTCATAGAACATGATGATTATGAGAAAAGCAGGTAGAAATAGCAAGCAACGTACTTATCTGATTAAATGTGTAGTAGAACAAAAGCAAAACAAGATAGAGGAAGTTGTAGAGAATTATAACGTTTCAAATCCTGAATATCATGACACAAGAACTTGCTTCGGAAATAGAGTCTCTTAAGCTTAAATTTACTCAAGAGAGACGAAAAAGTTACAAGAGTTCAGATGATATCTCATTTAGTTGATTACTAAATTTAGCTTCGTCTGAAAGACATTCAATGCAGTAGAGCCCCGCTGAGGATCAAAATCATCGCTCACTTAATAACAATCGCTCACTGACCTTTTAGTTAGGATCAATCATGTATCGTCTTCGGGGACGAATGCAGTTGCTATGTTATTGAGGATTCCACTGACGTGTGGGCACCTCCCATTGCACAAGTGGATAGTCGTGAGTTGCTCTGACAATTTTGTGAACCTGGCCGTTTTCACTGGAAAATATTGCACATGTGTGAGTGTCACCTTCGCCTGACTTTAATATCGTATTTGTTTATGTGAGAAGCAAATAAATACAATTACTTCTCAAATTTTGTCATTGGAATCAGACGTGTTTCGTATATGTCAGGGATACTAAATACATAAACCAATTCTGGTCCTGGGGATTCCAATTCGAAGAAGTTGAGAAAACTTTAGGAGAACGATCTAGAAATCCAACCAGAACAGGAAACATGAGATAAACCTTTACTTCTGTCCAAAAAACGGAGAGGAGTTTGAACAGAGCGAGAGGCTAACTTGAACAGATTTAAACAGTAAACCGGACATGCTTACGATGAGCAAAGAGAAAAAAACAAGCAAAAACAAATAAAACTATGAGAATTTCGTTGATCCAACTGACTTTAAAAGCACAGTAAAAATATTGGAACAAAAAGGTGACAGTAGTGACATTTATTATTGGAGTACTGGGAATCCTGAAGAGTTTAAAGAATGGAAGAGCTGGCAATCCGAGGAAGAAACGAGACATTTTTGACAATGGCATTATTGAAAAGAGCTGGATAATACTGAGGAGAGTACTGAAAGAAATTTGGTGTCAGTTAATCTCCAGTGTAAACTAATGATTACTACAGACACGAAGACTCAATAATAATAATAATAATAATAATAATAATAGTAGTAGTAGTAGTAGTAGTAGTAGTAGTAGACAAAATAATTGACGTAATTCTTCAAATGTTTTTTCAACAGTAAAGAAAAGAGAGCGATTTAATAGAAAAGAAAAAACACAGTGTTTGACAGTAATAATAATAATAATAATAATAATAATAATAATAATAATAATAATAATAAGCTTAAAGTGGAAATCTTATTATCAATATAATAATAAGAATGATCATTCACGTGATTACAGACATAATCAACAGTAAAAAAAAAAATCATATGATTACAGATATAATCACCAATACTATTATAATAATAGTTATAATCATCATTTATATTACAGGCATAATCACTAATGTAATAATAATAATAATGATAATAATAATAATAATAACAACAACAACAATAATAATAATAACGACATATATGTGCATATGAAGACATTAATAATTCCACTTGTAGTCCGAACCCTGGGATTGATTGGAAAATCTTTCGATAGACTCATTGAAGGGATTCCTTGTATCACTTTCCTTAAAGAAATAGAAAAAAAATATACTCACAAGTACAGGTGACACATGGCGAAGATATTTATCTATGTAAAATATCTGTGATCTTAGTTTTTTAAATGCAGTCATTTCTGACCTTAGATCTCTGGTTGCAACCTGGAAGGAAATGTGTATAAAACAGAAATCAAAGGAAATAATAATAATAATAATAATAATAATAATAATAATAATAATAATAATAATAATTCCGACGTGGAATCTTTCAAAGAGACTCTTTGTCTCCACTTCTGTTTTGTTTGTCCTTACTCCCCCTTACGCATGAACAGAACAACAGTAGCTATGGCTACAAAATAAATAACAACATATTCAATCACCTACTATACATGGATGATCTCAAACTCTTTGCCAAAGACGACAATGAGTTGAAGGGCCTACTTAATATTGTAAAATACTTTAGTGACGACATATGCATGAGCTTTGGATTAGATAAATGTGCTAAAGTAACATTTAAGAAAGGTAGAATTTTAGAAGCACCCTTAATAGATTTAGATTTTGCCACGAAGATTAGAGAATTGGAGCATGGTGAAGCTTATAAGTACCTAGGAATTAGTGAGGGAGATGACATGAAAGAGAAGGTAAGAAAGGAGTACTACAGGCGTGTACGCCTGGTACTAAATACCGAGCTAAACTCACAAAACCGAATATCAGCTATAAACACCTTAGCTGTTCCTGTGGTGCAATACAGCTTTAATGTACTTAACTGGACCATAGCTGAAATTAAGCGAATGGACGCCAAAACGAGAAAGCTCCTCACTTGCTACCGCATGCATCATCCCAAAGCTGCTATTGATCGCCTGTATGTGCCCAGATCCGAAGGAGGCAGAGGACTAGTTCAACTAGAACTATCCTACAAAAGTACAACAATTGGCCTCCAAAGATACTTGGAAAATACAGAAGACTGGATGATGGTATGTGTCAAGGAACATGAAAGTAGTAAGTGTCTCTACTCTGTAGTAAAGGAAGCCGAAAAATTCAAAAAAGAGCTTCAAATGGGCACAGAAATTCAAATACATCACTGTACACCGGCTGAAGCTGCAAAAAACTTTAAAAAGAATGCAAAGAGAAATGCGACCGACGAGATAAAGAAACAATGGCAAAATAAACCGCTCCATGGCCAATACTCTGTCCGTACCAAACAAGCAGACGTAGACAAAAACCGCACCCATCAGTGGCTACGTAGTGCAGGGTTGAAAGGTGAAACTGAGGGTTTTATCATTGCTGCACAAGACCAATACTTGTTAACTAGGAATTATCAAGCACATATACTAAAATACTGTGTTAGCCCAAGATGCAGATTCTGTGACAAATATCCAGAAACCATTGATCATCTTATATCAGGTTGCACGATATTGGCACCCACTGAATATAAAACCCGGCATGACAGAGTGGGCCAATATCTGCACTGGAAAATTTGCAACTCCCATGGGAAGGAAACTGGAAGAAATTGGTACGAACACCACCCTGACCCGGTTACGGAGATAGGACTTGTTACAATTCTATGGGACTACACAATACACACTGACAGAACAATCAAAGCCAACCGCCCAGACATTGTTATTAAAGACCACAAACAAAATAAGTGCCTCCTTATTGATATGGCAGTCCCTGCAGACTGCAATGTGTCTTTGAAGATATTCGAAAAACTGTCAAAATACAAGGACCTTGAAATCGAAATCTCAAAAATGTGGCACATGGGAACATCAACAATTCCTGTTGTAGTTGGAGCCCTTGGACTGGTTGGAAAAGATTCCAGTAGGCTGATTGAAGGGATCCCTGGAAGTCCATGCCTCAAAGAGATACAAAAGATTGTTCTGACAAGTACAGCCCACACTTTACGAAGGGCTTTATCTATGTAATTATTATTTTTTTTTTTGCAGTGGAAAGTGTCATGATGCCATTTCTAACCTTAGGTCCCTGGGCGGGACCCGGAAAGAAATGTGTAAACGCCAGATATCAAAGGAAATAAAAAAAAAAATAATAATAATTCAGTTCATGCAAACATGTGTTTGAGCCAGCGATTCAAACGAATATAATTAACTAAAGAAAAATTAACCTTGAGAATAAAAAAAGAAAAGAGCTTTAGGGCTATAACATTCAGAAAGTTGATGCAATCTAAGTAAGCAAGCCACACATAATTAAAGTGATCAAAGAAATTACAGTTTACGATTCAGTCATAACTTTTCTTCTCACTATTTAGTCCTGTGTGTAACGATAAAATGTATCAAACTAGCAAGGCATCTTATCAGGAGATTGGAGATTTTGAGTAGCGTGAAAGCACCTTGCTTTTGTTCCCCATTCCCCTCTGACCCAGAGTAGTAATCTCCCAGCTATGGGTAAATGGGACAAAAACAAAAAGAAAACACTATGAAAGTATAAAATATATAGCAACATTACCAACAATAACTATTAATAGTAAAATTACCAATAATAGTAAAATTACCAATAATACATATTTATAGCAAAATGGCCGGCAATATATTTTATAATAGAATTACCAATAATACATTTTATCTGTAGTTAAAGGCATGCAATTGCGCTCAAAATATATTTAGTTGAAGCCATAAAATTGTGTACAAAATATTTAGATTTCAGCATTAAATGACACAAAGGATCTGATATACCGCTAAACAAAATTGAACAATCAACTTCTTACGATTGAAATTAAATATCAACGAATCTGACCTAAATGGTTATCGGTGGCGCTGGTGAGCGTTAGGTTCTTTAAGTGACTCAGAGATCTTCTTTAGTCTTCTGTTTAGTCAATAAGCCATAATGACTTGTGGTCTTAAGCATATTCATGCGCTGTAATGACTTGTAGCCTTAAGCCAAGGCATACACAGTATTAGGACTAGTGTCCATAAACGAATTCAGAAGCTATACCGAGTTGTGATCTAAAGCCTCGTCATAAATGATAACGACTAACGGCTTTAAGACAATACCGCAAATATTGGAGACTTAAGCAAAAGCATAAACGAAAACAGCTTATGGTCTTCAACCTAGTCACAAACTATGATGACTTGTGGCCTTATTGTCATAAGCTACAAGCAGCTGAAACAATACAGACAACAGCACTGCCAAAATCTTTGAGAACACTGAGGAAAACAAAACATAAAAAAAAACAAAAACAATAAAAATACTCTTGGGCTTTGAAAAAAAAAACTGTGGAAAGACATATTAGTACTAGTTCTCAAGTTTCACGGAACATAAAAGAAAAAAATAACGAAACCGCCATTTTTAAAGTTCTAAAATTGGGTCATCTACAAATAAAAGATTAATTTAACTCTCAGACAACTCCCGTAACGAGCAAATTCGCAAAAGACTACTACTACTAATAATAATAATAATGATAGTAGTAGCAGGAGCTGAGGTATAATCATCATCATCGGCCGTAATATCTCAGAGTCGGTTAGGGTATCAAATCCAATGACGATGATAATGATACTACTACTACTACTACTACTACTACTACTACTACTACTACTACTAATTATTATTATTATTATTATTATTATTATTATTATTATTATTAGTAGTAGTAGTAGTAGTAGTCAATCTACTACTACGAATTTTCAAACATTTTTATCATCCGAATATTTCGCATAACCATTCACAGCTGTCCAATCTTGACATCGCGAAACCCAATTATTTGTTCACAGTTCATTTTTTTTCTTCTTTCAAACATTCTTTCCTTCATTTTTGGTTTATTTTCTTTATGAATAGCATTCAATGAGCAACATTTATTTCTACTTGTTGTGTAACAAAAAAAAGTGGGCAAATGCAATCCAATAAAACCACAAGGTTTTAACGAGATCTGAAAGGATCCGCATTGCCTCGCGGCAATATTTCTCACACAAGCCTTTTTTTCTGACCCCTTTGATAGTTCAGGTTTGAATGGGATTTTATTTTTTATTTTCTATCCGAGAAACGCTTACATTGTTCTTGCTCTTTGTTAAACTTCATTTTATTCCCGCTTGATTTCTTTCGTTAAAAATTGTTCTCGCATTTTTGTTTTCCCGCGCTTTTATTAGTTCATTATTTAGCGTTCCCAGTGCCGTTTGGATTGTTGACTAGCATATTTATTTATTTGTTTTTGCTAAAACGATTGCCGAATTTTTGTTGATTGTTATTTCAATTTTATTTTTTGTTACTTCAATAAACTTTGGTCTTACCACTTCTCTTTCCACTCATGTCTTGGAAGAAGAGCAGCTTTAGTTTTGTTCACGAAAAGGAAATTTAAATCCCAATATTAAATTGATACTCTGGTTCCATATCAACTCCTAGCGGAACTAAAATCTGTGGTAAACATTATTTACACATGAAAACAACGGGTTGATATTACTTGTAGAGGCTTACGGCCATAGCACACTCAAACATAGGTTCTGATACGATCATCAAAATTAAGAATCGTCGAGCCTGATTAGGGATCTTTTCTGTTAATTCACTCTAAAATATTAATTCCCCCCAAATTAAAAGAATTTATAGTTACTAAAAATCACACCAAATTCTCCCAGAGCGAGACCCTTCCATCACATTCCACTTGGGTTGCATTTGCGATCGCCCCAAATGTGGACGACACGGGTGCGCTATTTCTATGTGTGGGGTCTACATTCGCGCTCACTCCGATAAACAAATTTTTAAATTGTAAAAAATTCTTTGTAAGCACCTCGAATATCATCTGCACTTACGAAATGTGAATAACTCCCTGATTTTTGGTAATTTTTAATTTTGAGGGTTGGAGTTGTTGAGGGGCAAGATAAACAAATTCGTCGTGAGGCGCGATAGGAAAGCTGTGGATATCAACACAGAGTCCTGGGAGAGCTTAGCAGCAATACGATCCAAGTGGAGAGGAACCCTGACCAAACACCTCAAGTCAGGGGAAGAGAAGCTGACACAAGTCGCCACGGAAAGGCGGGCCTGCAGAAAACACATTGACAACGCCAACAGACCAGAGGCAGAACACACATGCAACCTTTGCAACAGAGATTGTCACCCCCGCATCGGCCTCTGCAGTCACAGACGTTGATGCTCCAGCCAAGTAGACAAATAAGATGCTACTCATGGTCAATCCTGTCCGAAGGAGGCCGACAATAACTATACAGTAATTCATTATTGGCGGCCACAATCTTAACAACATAAGATATTCAGATGACACATTGTTGATAGCAGACACAGAAGGAAGCTTACAGAAGGGAATGTAGGAAAGCGAGAAAAAAGAATCGTCGAGCCTGATTAGGGAACTTTTCTGTTAATTCACTCTAAAATATTATTTCCCCCAAATTAAAAGAATTTATAGTTACTAAAAATCGCACCAAATTCTCCCAGAGCGAGGCCCTTCCATCGCATTCCGCTTGCGTTGACATTTGCGATCGCCCCAAATGAGGACGACACGGGTACGCTATTTCTATGTGTGAGGTCTACATTCGCGCCCACTCCGATAAACAAATCAAAACAGATTTCTTTTCTTTTTTTTTAAATTGTAAAGATAGATAGATAGATAGATAGATAGATAGATAGATAGATAGATAGATATTATCAAAATGTGAAAGATAATTGTTTATATCATTTCGGCATTTTTTGGTAAAAGGAAGAGCCAAATAGGCAAGTTATAAATTGGAGATACGAAAATCAAATATCTGGGAAGTTTTTTTAACAGAGAACGGAAAGTGTGATACTGAAGTCCCAAGGCGCATTGGGTTAACAGAAGATATCCAGAAACTAAGCAAAGTATTAAGAAACGGGAAAATATTATTAGAAACAAAGAAAAGAGCACTGAACTGTTACGTAATATTAATCCTCCTATACGGCAGTGGATGCTTGACAATCTTCTCATAGATGAAGAAGAGACTTGAAGCAACAGAAATGTGATTCTACAGAAGGATGCTGAGGATACCATGGACCGAACATGGAAGCAACAACGAAGAAAATAGGAACAAAAAGGACACTTATACTTAATATCAAGAAGAGACAGTTGAAACTGCTAGGACACATAATAAGGAAAGAGGGCTTGGAAATTTAACACTCATAGGGCAAGAGGGACAGAGGAAGATATTGTATAAACTAGCCAACGGGCTTGTGTTTAGGAGAGATAAAAAAGACAATATTTATTAAGAACTACAAAGGAATGGAAACTGTGGAGAGCTATGATCAACAACGTCCTGAAGGAAAACGGCACACAGATGAAGTCCCTCTATGTCTTGGGTGATCATATCTCTCCACGAATTCCGATCACTTGTATCCCTAAGTAAAGCCTGACACCTTATTCTCCCTCGTGGCTCCGTCATCCAGTTCCACGATTACATTATGTAAGTTACTCGCCCTTTCCATCTGAGCCTCTTGATTTCAATATCTTATGTGAGTGTCAAAATCTTCAAACCCTCTTTCCTCATTATTTATTCAAGAAATTTATTCAGCGGTTTCTTCTGATTCTATGTGTAATTGAAAAATTGTTTTCATATTAATTAAAACTTCCCCGTTACTCATATATTCAGTCTATGGTATTCCTAGCACTGTTCTGTAGAACGACATCTCTGTTACTGCAAGTCTCCCGTTCATTTAGGAATAGTAATAAAAAGGCAGAGTTTATTAAGAGCTACAAAGGGCACGAAATTGTGGAGAGCGATGATCGACAAGTTCTTGATTGGAAACGGCAAATAGAAGAAAAATGCCGAAATGGTATAAACAAGTATCTTTCACATTTTGATAATATCTATCTATCTATCTATCTATCTATCTATCTATCTATCTATCTATCTATCAGGAAGAAATAGTTGATTTTTTAAGCCGCATAATGAGGAAAGAGAGCTTGGGAGATTTGAAACTCACAAGGCAGATTGAAGGCAAGAGGCAAGGAATAAATCAACGTATAAGCTACCTAGCGAGTTTGAGTAAATGGATGGCGGATCAAGGTTTAGAAGTTTAGATAACTCAAAGACACAATTTATTAAGAGCTACAAAGCACATGGAATTGTGGAGAGAGACATGATTGTCAACGTCCTAAAGGGACACGGCACATAGATGATGAAGAACCACAACTCAAGTTAAATACCGGAAAACAAGAACTCTGTACGGTACTGCATATCACATATCATTAAAGAATTGGTGTGGAAATTAGAATTAAATGGAACTTGGTTTTCGCAAAGAGAGAAGGAATATGAAAAAAGAAAAAAAATATAACAAAACAAATCAATTTGTCTTAAAGTAAGACGAGGAATTGCGATTTGGTCCTGGGACCCTAAAATAAAGAAAAAAATGGAGATTAACAATCGTTTTATTTAAATCTTAATTTCTCCTTTTTATTCTGCTTTTGATTTCATTGAAAAGCAAAAGTAGGCAGTTTTCAATAGAGTCCCAATTTCTTTTGTTGTGAGATCAACCGCGAACAAAACAAACGACAAGGAAGTCAGAAAATAAAGGAAGAAGACGAAAAACGAAACCTCCGTCAATTCCATCATGGCCATCATCGTCGTCGTCATCGGTGCCATCATTTAGTAATGCTGTGGAAAGAAAAAAGAATTAAAGAAATCGGATCTATTGAAAAAGACGAATTGTTATTACCGAAAAGAAAAGGTACACGTCAGCGCAAAATGATAATGAAATAGAAAATGCAATTTAAGCAGGGAACCGTTTCAAATTGTCGATACTTTGTACATTTTTCGGATCTTAACCCTATTCTTTGCGTCAACATGAAAAACGATTGAGTGACAAGAAAAAAGAGGAGGATAAAGATGAAGGCATTTTAGAAAAGAAAAAGATAAAGAAAACAAGAGATAAATTATGTCCGACGCGGAATAAAGCTAAATTTATGCGTGACGATACGAATATGAGAATAAAAACAAGAGTAGTAGAAAGAAATACATTAAGAATTAGTATTTTACTAAACGTAGATTGGATGTGGCCCCAGTGGGGATCGATCTCACTACAAAGTCTCAAATGATCTAAGCTTGTTAATCATTAAACAACATCGGAATACCTAAAAGACTTTCGAAGGCTGAATGTGTGGATCGGACTCAGTAAACAATTGTAATCGATCTAGCGAGACAAGCTTACTAAACATTACACCATGTTGGACATGTAAGATATATAGTGATTTACTAAGCGTAGGTTATTTGTGGCACACAGTGAGAAGCGAACTCACTACTCAGTCGTAATTGAGCTAAGGAGACAAACTTGCTAATCATTACACCACGTCAAAGAGCCTAAAATGTAAGATATATACAAGGTGCGATGGGTAAATTTTAGCCACTTTATATTTTAATTTCCCGCATGTGCCTTGTCTGTTTTTGATGTTGTAGACTGCACAAGTATGGTAGGGTCAGTTGGACACCGTCTGTGCGAAAAAGATCACCATAACGCAATTAACTCCGCCAGAAATTTGGAAACGGCATGCTGTACTAATTGTCATTCGCACCAGAAGCTCGCATACGAACATTTCAGAGTGTTTGTATGCCAATCTGAAGTCAGTGCAGAGGAGTCGGAAAGAGTTGGACGAGTCTAATGGTAACTACAAAAATACGACAGCTAAGAAAACTCACTCATCATTCTGATAAGAAAATAACTCTTGAATTTGTTGGTGAGTTCTTCACTCAACACGGAGGCCTACCCCAAATGCCTTGAGGAGGCAGTGCCTCACTGGGTCAAGAGGTTAGCTGCTGGAAGACCCCATGTCCGGCAACAGGACTCCGCACAATACCACATAAACTGGAGAACACAGTCATGACTGTCAGGCAATTTCTGCGACCTCATCACCTCTTATATTTGGCCACCTAACTCTCCAGACTGTAAACCCCTTGATTATTTTGTGTGGGGCGCAGGTGAGCAAGTGATCTAAAAAAAACTCCTTGTAACACCAAAGATGAACTGAAGGCAAGAGTTATGACAGCATTCATCAACTTAAACAAGGAAAACTTCCAGAAGTATTGCAAAAGATTCTGAAGTCGTCTGGAGGCGGTGGTTGAAGCCAACGTAAATTTTATTGAATAAAATTACTCCTTAGTATTTGAACATATTTTTGTGTATTTTTGTTGAATATATTTATTAAAATGAAATGTCAATATTATTTTCATTTCTGCGTCATTTAGACGACAATTTATTCATCGCACCCTGTATATCTATTAAAATGAGATAACAGTGTTATTTCCATTTCTGCGTCATTTAGACGACAATTTATTCATCGCACCCTATATGTATATTAAAAAGCGATAGAAACGCGATGAAACTTTCTAAATGACTATTTGTGATTTTATAATAAAGTTTCCCTGATTCGATCGCAATCGTATATACACTGAGATTTCGTCGTAGCTGACGTTTGTATGTGAAATTTTACATATATTACTGTCTAAAGAAGTACTGGATTTTTAAAAACGTATTAATCTGACAGATTTTTTATCACTTTAAACATTATTTCTCGTGGATACCCATATTTCAGTAGAAGTTCCGATTATTTTAAGCAGTATGTTTATTTTCTTCTAGCAACCTGGATATTCGAGAAAAAGTTAAAGGAAAATATGCCCTCCGGCAGCATTAGAACCTGTGTCCCACTTTTCAGAAGAAACCATTGTTACATCCAACGTGTTTTTAACCGGCTCGGTCACGAAGAGTGTCGCCTATTAAGCATATCTGGATACTGCCTTTTAAGTGCATCTTCTTCGTTTTAGATTGCCGAAAGTTCAAAGTGCTCAGTTTCGTATCTGAAGCATCAAGTAATTTCTAAAGAAGTAATGGCTTTCTCAAATTTATTAATAAGACAGATTTTCTATCATTTTAAATAGTGTGTATATTTAGATATTATTTTCAGTTGTCCTGATGATGTTCTAAATCAGGCACAAACAACCTTCTTCGAGCAGTAGACAGCATGATCTATGGCTCATTATAAGGGCTGCATTACTAAACAGATTCAAGGTAATTTTTCGTAGTAGGTAATTTTTACCGCAGCATATGCGTAAGCAACCTTAGAAATGGGGGCAAAAATCTTTTTTTTTTCATTGGAGAAATCGTTTTTTAATAATTAAAAAAACTGAAGTCTTGGTATAATATGATGACTGCGTGATTAACACGTATCGCTACGTGGGATTTATTTATTTGAAAGTAAACAATATTTTTTCTTTATAAAAATATGAATGTTTCGTGTTTCAAAAGCAAAAGATGTTTACACCTATGATCTTCCTTAGATTAGAATTATCAATGGTTTAAAATGGTGAAAACGTTATTTTCATCGAAATTTTACAAAATTCATGAAACATTGTCCTTAATCGTTGTTTATATATGTGGCTATCAATAAGCGGATAGGAGCGAACAATTGAGAACGGAACAAAACAAAATTATAAGAAAATCGGAAAGACCAAACGGGCTACAGTCTGCCCATGACTGTTCATAACTAACGAAACGTTGACAAAAATGGAATAGAAAAATATGCCGGGTGGAACAGTAAAATTGTTCAAATCGTGTAACAGCGTAATTATCCATCCCACAAAATGTTTAATATCTTAAAAAAAAAAGAAAAAAAAGGTAAACTAATTGAGGTTTTCAGATAAAACATTTAGCCATCTTGACATTATCTGTCGTAAGAATCACTGAAAAACCATTTGAGTTATTCAGCTAGAAAGAGAACAGGTTAAAATCATTTTGTGTCAACCCCACTCTCTTCCCAAATGAGAAATGGTAAGAGGAAAAAGATCATTCAAGACTTCAGTAATAGTACCAGCATTCATACTCTGGCTTCTATTGATTCAAGTACCATCAAGAGAACAGTGAATAAGTTTAAAAAAAGAGGGAACATTAGAGAGAAAAACTAGACCAAGCGGTCACAACAGCAAGAGGCATTATCATTTTAACTTAAAGCTAAAGAGATCTATTAGAAAAGATCCAAATCAATTCATAATACATTTGAAACATCAGAGAGGGGTTTCAGCTATGGCAGTCCAAATAGCAGTGAAAAAAATCTTGAAAATGAAATCGTGCGTGAAACGTGTGAGGCACCTTGGACTCCAGGACAGAAACTTAGAAGGTTAGAGAGGGCAAGATCATCTTGAATAAGTTGGAAAAGGATCATGGAATTATATATATATATATATATATATATATATATATATATATATATATATATATATATATATATATATGAACTTTATTTCAATCATTCATGAGCTTCCGATCCATAGCTATGATTAATTAATGATGAACATGTCATTTTTGTTTATGATCGATTTCATCACGATGTTTCTGTTAAACTTGGGGAGTAATTATACATTCTTATTACTCAAAGTATGGTCTAATAGTGTTTTAAAACCTCGGAGAATTCCAGTAGGATATATTTAATCATTTCTAAGATATAACGGTTTAGATCATCATTTAACAATTGGACAATTTTGCTGTTACATGATTTGAACAATTTTGCTGTTACACTCGGTACATATAATGTTCGTATATTCTTTATCAGTCAAGTGTAAAAACAGAAATACGATTGTCAAAGACAGTGAATATTCTCTTAAAGTGCTGATGGTAACGGTAATGGTAATATTCGTTCGTTCCTTATAAGCAAACATTCAGCATTTATTGACCGAGTGACCAATGCTGGTGTTAGTTGAAATTTGTAAAATCTTTTTCTTGAAACAAATTTTCAAGAAATTATATTTCTCAAGTCTAATAGCTGTTATAGCTCTTTCCAGTACGGATGAGGGTTTCCTTTCTAATCTTTTGTTTGAAATAGTGTGGAATGTTAACATCTTGTTTAAGCCATTATTTTCTCTTCAAGTTACATGTGCTATTCGTTTTAGTTGTTGAAAGTTCTAAAGTGATGTCGTTTCTGTTATCTAATACAGTTCTTTGTTTGCGATTCCATATCAGCAGTCCACCAGTTTTAAAGTAGAATGGTCCTCGCCGAGATCTACATGTTTAATTCACTCAAGGTCATTTTGAATTATTCACCTGAGAAAACTGTTGTATACAGCTGACAGTTTAGATATTTCTGAACGACTTTGGCGCCATGATCTCTTCAGATCAATACGAAAGTCTCGATCTGACGAGACTAAGTACATGACTTTAGTTATTAGGTTAACGCATGCTATTCTGTGTTCAATGTCCGTATCTCGCTGCTAACTTTGTTATAATTGATCCATAGTTATTTGAAGTGTTTGGTATTTACTAAATATATATGCCGAGGTGAAAGAAAGGGAAACATTGACTACCAAATGTTTACTTATATATATGTTTATGGGGCAAATTATATATACATAAATATAATAAAAATTTTAGTTTTCACATAGCGGATTTTTTCTTTTTCCCAATAAACTTTTTTAATTTCCATCTTTATCCTCCACTTAAAATTTAACCATATCCATTTTTTTTATTTCAAATAATAAAAGAAAAGAAAATTATTGGGTTTTAAATATCATTTATGGGGCGGATGTTACAAGCTATTGTCACAACATGGACTACATCACTAACCAAAATCTGTAAATATGGTTTCAATTCAAAAGTTTTTTTTAATGATTAGCCATAGAAAAGGACTTTAAAAAAGGCCCGATCTCTCTCTCTCTCTCTCTCTCTCTCTCTCTTGCTCTTTAACACAACTACTCTCATCTCATTCCTTCCCCTATATTTCCGTCTCTTAAATACGCAGGATTCTTTGTCCTTTTCTTTCTTTTATTTAATTTCTTTATTTATTTCGTTAAATGTCTGGTTCACGTTACAACAGCCCGTTCCCGCCACTGACGCCTCCTGTTACGCGTTAAAAAAAATTGAAGTGAAGGTAACTACATGTTATTTCGTTTCATTCTCTAAACAGATTTAATGCCGTTCAATTTCTTCCCACCAACATTAACTATGCATTTTATCTTTTTTTACGGGAATCGACCTTCCCGCGTATATCTGTTGTAAACGTTGCTGTGTGAAAATATGAAACAGATGCTAAGGATATCATGCAGAGATCGTGTGAGAAACGACAAAGTTTTAGAGAAAAATGGAAACAAAAAAGGAAACTTATACTTAACACCAGGAAGAAACAGTTGGAATTTCTAGGGCACATAATGAGGAATGAGGGCTTGGAAAATCTGTTACTCACAGGACAGATTGAAAGTAAGAGGGGCAGAAGAAAACAACGGTTAACCTACATAGCGAGCTTGAATAAATGGATGGCGGAACAGGGTTTAGGAGAAATGATAAAAAGTCAAAATTTATTATGATCTACACATAGATGTTTAATTTTTCGCAAGATCTTTATTTCATAAGGATTATTGTTCGTCTACATAAGTCTATCGCTAAATCCGTTGAGTCTGTAGATGCGGAGATGTATCCATGTCATATTTAACATCTAATTTTCAACATGAACTTCTTTCTTTCACTTGATCCAACGCTTCTGCATGGGTCATATTGATTAAGCATGAAATGAGGAAGATTTCAAGAAAATCTCAGTTTATAACTATAGAGACTTCATCTTCTATGTACCGTGCCACTGCAGATTACTATCCCTTGTCGCCCATAACAGTGTTTTTTCTCTTTGAAAAGCTCCCAGACCCGAGTCTTGCCATCCATTCACACAAGCTCGTCGTGTAGGTGTACCGCTGCATTACCCATCCGTGTTGCTATGGATATGCTCTGTGTGGGTCAAGTCCTCCTTCCTTATAATGTGTCTATTTCTGATTCTGAGTTTGTGTTCTTTTAGTAAACATTTTTGTCAGCTTTATCGGCGTCACACACACACACACACACACACACACACACACTTCTAAGCTGTCTCTTCTTCTAAAATTGCCTATAGCATACATATAATAAAAAACATTTATCGTATATATATATATATATATATATATATATATGTTTTGTGCGAGTAGCTTCTTTATTTTCAGTGTATATCTGTTATTCCTATATATTTTAAGGCATTCCTTTGAATCTTTCAGTAGCCCCATTTATATATATATATATATATATATATATATATATATATATATATATATATATATATATGCACATTTCATTAAAAACGACTGACAAGGTGCTTTTATTTCGTTTTTTTATATAATTTCTCGTGCGATCTAATAATATTTATCTATCTATCTATCTATCTATCTATCTATCTATCTATCTATCTATATATATATATATATATATATATATATATATATATATATATATATATGCACATTATGAGACTGTGGGTATATCCATGTATAGTTTGTGATACAGTCTCAGTAATTCACACCTCCCATTGATGCGCCTAAAAACGTATAACATTTATTTACGAAACGTAGTTTTAACTGAAGGTCAACTGTTTGGAGTAATCAGTGAGCATCAAAAATGATTTTCAGGGGCAGCTTGTTAATCCTTACACCACAACGCAGCGACTGCAAATATAGGTATTATCCCCTCAGAATGCCTTAAACTGCCAAGATGAACGTCTTAGTTAACACGCATGTACCTGCGAATGCCATCATCTTATCATTTGATTCAGTTCGCGCGTTTACACTTGAAGGTCTCTTTTGGCGAAAAGAGATAAAACATCCAAAATGAAACTGGAAGAGTTAAAAATCTAATTAAATGGCGCAATAAAAATGCCGCGAAATGGACAAGAGACATAAACAGTAAAAAAGTAAAGAATTAACGAATAAATTGAAATAAATGCAAGAGTGAAAAATGGTAACAAATTTAAAACAAAAGAAAAACTTTAGAAGTCAAAAAGTCACTCATAGCTGCGGGCTTTTTCTGCCATTTTGAAACTTGGTTTGTTAGAATAAAAGCAGGCGACTGAAAGATGCTGGTAGTTTTGTTAATTACAATGATAGTTGCGATCAAAATTGTCACCGTTGTGAGGATGAAGAAAGGGAAGTAGGCGACTGCAAGAAAAATAGTGGGTGAGATGCTGATGGTTGGATGTGGGGGTGAATAGGGCCATTGCCGCAGCTTGTCAGGATTGTGATTATGATGATGAACTTGTAACAAAGAAAGTCGATATTTTCAATTTGGTCGAATGAAAAAGCATAAAATAATTAGGATGAAGGTTTAATCGAAATACATATTGGAAAATGCATTGGCATTTGGAAGTGTCACCAGTAAGAATATATATAACGTGTTTAGACTAGTAATAGTAATATTAACCGCTTGGTAAGTGTAATGGTAATATTAGCTATTTGGTAAGGCTAGTGTTAATATTAGGTGTTTGATAATGATAATGATAATATTAGCCTTTTGGTAATGGCGTTGTATAGTAGCCGCTTGGTAAGGGTAATGGTAATATTAGACGCTGTGCAATGGTTATATTAGGTGCTATATAAGGGTAAATATAATATTAGCCGTTTGGTGAGGATAATGGTAATATTAGCTGTTTACTTATACGAAAATATTCATTATTCATTGCTACTTTCGGTTGAAATTTATAAAAACTTACTCTTAAAACAAGTTTTCAGGACAATAGGTTTCTCAAGTACACTAGCTGTTCATTGTCATTTGAACGGGGAATTTTGTTATTTATAAACGGTCATTATTTTGAATGAAAGGGGCAAAATATTACATATAGATGTTCTTTTCTATTAAATATATTTATTCTTACAATCTATCTATCTATCTATCTATCTATCTATCTATCTATATATATATATATATATATATATATATATATATATATATATATATATATATATATATATATATATATAACCAAATAAAACTAACACGAAGCCTGCTAAAGTGATCTAAGAAAATAAAAACAGAAGGAAAATCAATAAATGAAAGAAATAAAGACAAAGCGATAAAAAGGGAAAAAACAGAGACCCTCCCCCACAAAAAAAGAAAGAATCAAAGAAACAAACACAGAAAAACACCTAAATAATACATGTAAAAAAAAGATGATCGGTGATGAAATAAACAAGACAGAATTATATTTTACGATACCAAGCTACTCTAAAAGAGGCAAACTTCAGAAAGCTACTAAAGTTTCACGCTACGGTAACTTTCAGGCGATAAGAGCGTTCTTGTTCCCTGGTTATCTGAGAGCAGTAACAAAGACATTAGAGATAGGAATTAATTATTTTTCTTAGTTTACAAAAGTGTTATTTTTACGCTATTAATAAATTAATTAAAAAATATCCTGACATATTCAATCAAAATTCGTATCCATGAATATCATTTTTGTGTCGCCACGTAAATATGCCATTGTTTGAAGATTGTGACAGCACACTTTCTGGATGGTTTTATATATATATATATATATATATATATATATATATATATATGTATATATATATATATATATATATATATATATATATATATATATATATATTAAGCATTCCCTCCCCCAACACCCCAAGCAAGGCGGGAAGCCACTAGCACGCAAAGGGTTACAGAGAATTGGAGCGAGAGCAAAGAGGAGTGATATAGGAAAATATGAAGAGAAGGTTAGAGGACAGATCAGGGCATCTGGTGATGTCGATTGGCATTACATTTAAATAGTTGGAGATTATAGCTATCAGGGAAAGAAGAAATGGAGAGGGAGTTCCACGGGCGAGAATTGCGAGACATGAAGCTATTGGAGTAGAAGAGACGGTTACATTTAGCAGTTTCGACAGTGAAAGGGTGAGAGCGAGATGCCAGCCTAGTTGAACGCTAAAATTCATGAAGTATGGGAACCAGCAAAAGCAGCTCATCGGAGCAGTTACCGTGAAAGTATTTGTAAAAAAGACAGAGGGAGGCAACGGCACGTCTGTGAGAAATTGACTACAGACGAGATACCAGATCAGGGCCAATTACATTGCATATCCGTCTTTAGATATTATCAAGGATGTATGTAAGGCGTATCCAAAATACCAAAATAATGTTACAAAATTGGGGGCGGGTTCCGCACAACGAGACAAGAAGAAAAGTTCATATAAAGTCCATGAAAAGTGGATAGGTATCGGTTCCATGGCCTGCACATTCCCCCGACCTCAATCTTTTTGTTTTTATATATCTGTGGCGCCATCTGAAACGGTTGGTTTATGCAGGAAACATTAATAATGAAGAGATGCTTCATCAATACGTCATGTGGGAGTATTTGAAAGGGTCCACCGGTCAATGATCTGACGGGTGCATGCGTGTGTAAATCAAGTGTATGGCATTTTGAAGATTTGTTATGAGTTGCTGTGCTTTTGGATATATGATTATATGGACATTTTAGCTTGTTTTGGTGCCAGAAAACATCTCCAAAGTTTGTAAAAGTATTTTTGGGAATGTATCTTAAACTGTACATTTAACAATTAATAACATTTTCCGACGTTTGTATATATGGACTTTTGTCCTTATTTTGGTGTGACGAACCAATACATACATATATATATATATATATATATATATATATATATATATATATATATATATATATATATATATATATATATATATATAAAAACAATGAATTATTTGTTTTTAATCCGACACTATTTCGTATTTCTGTAACATTTCGTTACATTCCGTGGGAACACGAGTCTGAGCAGGCATACATGTTTTTTGAAATGAACGTCACGTGAAAGTCTTATTAAAGAAACTGTTCAATGGTAAAACATACTTCTCTTGTAAATGGTTTCTCAGATCAATACATGTAAGGCAGAAGGCATATTTTATTAGAACGTCCAATTTCTGCCTAACTTAATCTTTAATTTGACTGTTGAAGCAACATGGATATCTCATCAAACGTACGCACCACTAAAGTAAGCGTATATATATATATATATATATATATATATATATATATATATATATATATGAGAAAAATATTTTTATGGTATACTATAATTATGGGTTCTAACCAATACATATAGCATACATGGCCTGAAGATTGTGTCAAGCATGAAACAGACAGTCGCGGCTCGGTGTTGACTTCAGTGTCCAACTTTAAATATTTACATACGCCGTATCCCTGATATCGAGCATTTTAGCCCATAAATATAGCATACTTTAAAACTATATTTAGTCACACAAACACACACACACACACACACACACACATACACACACACACACACACACACACAAACAAACACACACATATATATATATTATGACAATATATATATATATATATATATATATATATATACATACATATATATATATATATATATATATATATATATATATATATATATATATATATATATATAGTCAAACCTAATGAGCCAGACAAACCTACCAAGGTTTGACTTAGGCAGATCGTCAGGGTCAGCTGGCTAAAGAGGCAAAAGAAAACGGCGTATATATAGGCGACAATCCAGAATTCGAAGGTTTTTCGACACGAGTATAGTCACCTATATATATATATATATATATATGATGACAAAATCCTTGGCTAATCCATGATTATTGTTGAATATTTATTCGGAAAACTAGGTTGAATTTGAAATCCAGTGCACGTTAGTGACTCCAGTGCAAGAATCACCAATCCTTTAAACCGCAGTACCTGATAATGATTCTTAGTGCCTCTGCCCCAACCTTTTGCTTTGTATCTTACTACGGTTAAATGACGCAAACAATAAATGCTGAGGTGTGTGGTTGAGAACACTTTTTTCTCATAATGTGTCTTACTCGTGTGTTAATAAGACAGTACAGGGTGCGATGTATAAATTGTAATCTAAATTACACAAAAATGAAAATACACTGACATTTAATTTTAACAGATATAATTACCAAAATTACACAAAAAATATCTTTAAATACTAAGGAGTAAATTTATTCAATTAAATCGCCATTGGTTTCAACCATACCCGACTTTGGAATATCCTGCACTTCTTCTGGACGGTATCCTTGATTAAGTTGGTGAATGCTGCAATAATCCTTACCTTCAGTTCCTCTTTGCTATAGAAAGTTTTGTTGGTCTCTCGTTTAACTGCGCCCCACAAATAATAATCAAGTTAGGTGGCCAGATGGTAAAGGGTGATGTGGTCGCAGAAATTTTCCGTCTCGCATGACTGGGTTGGCTTGTGTGGCATAGTGTAGTGTCCTTTTCCCAGATACAGGTTTTTCCAGCAACCACACTCTTGACCTAGGATAGCACTACCTCCTCAAAGCATTTGATGTAGACCTCCATGTTGAGTCAGGTCCTGTTGAAAGATGAATGGAAACATAACGTTGCCATGAATAGTGATCACTCTAGACACCTTCGTAATCGCCATTAAACTCATTCAACTCTTTCCGATTCCTCTGTAATAACCTCAGATTGACACCTAAACACTCTGAAATGTTCAGATTGAAACTTCCGGTGCGAATGTCAAGCAGTACAACATGCCGTTTCCAAATTTCTGGCAGAGTGAATTGTGCTCTCTTTCTCATAGACGGTGCCCAACTGACCCTACTATACTGTGCAGTCGACAAAATCAAAAACAAACGACGCGTATGCATGAAATTCAAAATCTAAAATGGCATCATCCTGTATATTCGAGAATATCAGATTAAAAGTATTAAAGAATAATAAACAAATAAACTATCATAAAAAATGATGACAAAAATAAGAAAATGCAAATCAGGGAGATTATATCCGTGGCTATAGAGTGATAAGAATGAGTATAAGGATACTAATGACTATACTAAATATTAGTTGTATTAATTAGGAAGAGAAACTTAAATTACCTAAATTAGTATCTATATCTATAATTCTCAAAAAGTGTGTGTGATCGGATGTTGCTTATGCGTTTCTACAGTTTTCATCCGATTTCGATGAATTTTTTTTGTTTGATAGATAATTCTTCAATGCCGGTTTTGAGTCCAAATTGACTGGAAACAATTACAGCCTTGAAGGTGAAAAATCGAAAAAAACTGATTTTTTACACTTTGCGTAAAAATCAAAGGCAAAATTTAATGTCTGTAAAAAGCTGCGTACAATCAATTTAGAGTTGAAATCAAACGCAAACATTTATTAGAATTATAAAAAAAAGTATATTATAAAAAAAATTATGGTATATTATTATTATGACGGTCCATATGAAAAGGTTCCTTCCTTGCAAGATTGAGAACGCAAAAACAGCCCTTTCCTCCCCCCACCCCATTCAAATTGTTATCCCCCCCCATTTGCCTCAGTTGCACCCAGTTGTTGTTACTAATATTGATTTTCGGGTGGGCTGACTTTAAACTTAAACTGTTCCAATTGAACGGCAAAAACTTCCCAGTAATGAAACACCAGCTCGAAGACGAGTTATAGTACTAGTATTATATATATATATATATATATATATATATATATATATATATATATATATATATATATATGCAGACACACACACACTAAACACACACATATATTTATATATGAATAAGAAGAATAAATTTAAATTGTAATATATGTTTAAGATTTATTTTACTGAATCTGGAACAGATATTAGGAGAAAAATAAGAAAATTGAAAAAGAAGAAAATAAAGTACAAAACCTTTATAATGAAACGATAAAGAAACAAAAAAAAGTAATAAAAAACAAAAAAAAACAAAACAAAACAAAACAAAAAGCCAGACGACAGGCCAATAATAGAATAGTGGATCTCAGATGGAATAAGCTTTGTCCTAATGAGTTTGGAATAAGTGGAGAGTTGTCATTAGGTGATTCGTGGCCAAAGGAAATCCCGGTGAGATTAATAAAAAGACAATTTTCTTCTGGGGAAAATATGGTGGAGGATGCGGGCCCGATATCGCAGCAGCTGATCTCAGCCGGGGTCTTCTTTTCTTGGCTCCGATGACGACGACGCCAGCGACAATGGCGCAGACGACAGAGTTACGAGTTAAAAAAATAAAAAAAAGATAAAGAAAAGAAAAAAAAAAGCCAGTCAGTCTTCGAGGGAAGATTCAGGAGATAAATGTGGGGTTTGCAATTGGACAAATATAATGTATGCATGCATTGGTAAGTGAAAATACTCACTCACATAAACAGATATTCAAACGAACATATGCACAATTTAATAAAAAAAAGTGTACCTACGTAAAGCTCTAGTTCACGCACGACCTATCGTCTCTTATATGAACGTACTTGTTAACGTACACTTTTATTCACTACAATAATTAGTTTGAAATATTTTCTATTATTGTTAATAAACATATTTATCTAATACAGTGATTCAAATACACCGTACCGCGGCACACTTGTGTGCCGTGCGATCTTCTTAAGCCTGTCTCGAAATATTGTCATGGCATGCATATATATATATATATATATATATATATATATATATATATATATATATATATATATATATATATATGTGTGTGTGTGTGTGTGTGTGTGTGTGTTTGGAAGTAGTAATTGTACAGCTTTAGTATTTGAATAAACGATTAAGTTATAAACTTTTGTTTCAAATAAATCTTTTTACTATTATGTTATTTTAAATACTTTGTTTAAATATTCATTTTTTAAACCATTTTTATTTTTTTAATTTCAATTAAAAAGCGTTTCTCGTGATTGAGGGCTCAAAATAAGACATTCGACGGTTACCCATTTTGCATTTCAATACAAAAAGTGTATCTCACATTAATTAAAAAGGCCTTAACAGTTTTATTGCAATTTGAAGTCGTCTCACAATATTGCAATTTCAAGTAGTCTCACAACATTGCATACAAATAGATATATTTCTAATAATAAGACTGAACAAGTGTAAAGTTCAATATCATCAAAAAATATACAGACATATGCATATATGGAAAGAGTGCACAGTACACTTCGACGTGGTATAATGATTAGCAATCTTAGCTTGCTAGATCAATTACTACTGAATTGTGAGTTTGTTCCTCACTGGATGCCCCATACTTTCAGCCATATATAAGCTTCGCTTAGTAAACCGTTATTCAAGAGTGCATTGATTATTCCTGAGTTTTGGTTGGTCTGTCGGCTGGGTTTCGAATACACCAACTCCATCCTGTGCGGAAGGGTAAGACACCACCCTCCCAAAAGAAAGAGACTACTTTCCAGGTGTATACTCTACACTAAGGTATAATTTCAGTCATTGCCTTTTTCAGCATTTCTCTTTGCTGTTTTTTTTTATTTATTTACACAACCCCCTACGTTGTCAGGTTGTGACACAAGTTCGGTTAATGTGGTGAGCCCGAGCGCATACACCCGGGCAAGGAACAAAAATTCCCCGACCACCCGCAACCGTCGGTTGCGGTGGCCTCGGTGCAAGCACCGATCACTCTCTCTAGTGCAACGAAAGGGCGCGGCCTGGGCCAGCTGTTCTCCAGCAAATAGGAGCTAACAGTTGCTAACTAAGGACAAAGATCGCGCGACAGTGTTATTTTTCTTCAGTGTCTTGTTTGGAAGGTCCTGTTGTTTTTTTTTTTCTGTGTCTGCCATCAGCACTTTGTCATCTACGTATCTTTGTTTGTTCAGTCTGTACCCACCAATAATAAATCCTGGTAGGGAGCCTATTGCTCTCAGTATCACCTAATATCTTATAAACAGCAAATCATCCTATTTCGGAGACATATTATTAAAAACTCTCCTATTTCCTTTAGACTTAAAAGTATTATTTACTATCATTATTATTATTATTATTATTATTATTATTATTATTATTATTATTATTAAATTATTACTAGTATTACTATTGCTATTGTTATTATTACTATTATTATTCCTATTATTAATATTATTATATATTATTATTTTTTTATTATATTATTATAATCATATTAATATATTAATATATTTATATATTAATATATTTTACATATTAATATTTTTATATATTTATATTAGTATATTAATATTTTTATATTATATTTGTATTATATATTATTATTATTATATATTATTATATATTATTTATAAATATTATTATATTAATATTATTATAATATTATTAATATTACTATAATATTATTAGTATTATTACTATTATTACTAAAAGTATTATTTACGAGAAATATTCGTGTATCAGCATTTAGTTTTTGTCAGAATACCATAAAACAAGAAACAATACTCTTCCATATGCCATACCCTTTCAGGACGTGAGCGATCATGGCTCTCCACAATTACCTGTGGTTTATAACTCTATTTTATTAAATCGATATCACCCCATGCAAGGCAGGAAAGTCACTAAGACACAAGGGGTTACAGGGTGTGGAAGAATTAGAAACAGAAACATTAATAATGAGCAGGAACAGAAAAGAGTAATCAGGAGGACAATAGGTAGCGATTGACATTGCATTTAAATTTTTTGAAAATTAAACTTGGCTGGAAAGCATGGAGACGGGAGTTTCACAAGCCAGAAGTTCAAGAAAAGAAGCTGTTACCATAGAATTTACGGCTGCATCTAGCCAGCTCAAATGTAAATTGATGAAATCTATTACAGCGCTTAAATTTTAAAAGTACCACAGTGAAGAGCTCATCCGAACAATCCCCATGAAAGTATTCATAGAAAAGACACAGAGAGGTTACCTTACGGCGGCGGGATAGTGACTAGAGCCGATCCGCCAGATCTAGACCAATAATATTGTCAATTTTATTTTTTATCAAAGAGCTCACTGGACCATATCTGGCTGCAATATTCTAAGCATGGACGAACAATAGACTTATAGATATGTAAGATAGATTCTGCAGAGATTTTTGCTATATCTCCTAAACCCTGTTCTGCAAGACATTCTCAACAAGCTCGTTAGGTACGATCTACGTTGTTTTCCTCTGTCTCTCTTGCCTCCAACATGTGAGTGTCAAATATTGAAAGCCTCCTTTCTTCATTATGCACCCTAGAAAGATAGAAAATTGTAAAGGCATGGGATTATTATTATAGTAATTATATATCAGCTCAACTTAAAAATTATGGCGTTATTTTGTTTTTTAAAGTGCATTATCAGCTCGAAGAACTAATTTAAGGTGTCACTAATTTCAACTGATCGCTATACAGAAAATAATTATCGAAACTGCTTCCAAGTTTTGCAAAACTGCCAGCCGTTCTGCGAACAAAAGAGGCCCGGTTCAGTTCGAGAGAGATCTTGCTGGGTTTCGCGAACAAAACGGCCTGGTCGTGTCTCTGGCGAATTCTTAAAGAATTTATAATCAACCTTCGGCATCGTTTAAGTTCACGCCACTTTGCGATTTGGGGTTTCTTTCGAAGAATGGCGGGAAATGAATTATTCAGAAAGACTACTCCATCTTTCCTCGCCTTTTCTTGCATATAGATAACAATTGTTGAAGGGGGCATACAAAAGCCTACGAACATTTGCGCGTAGAAATATGCGTTTCTTTTACCTGTTGTTACGTACATAAAAATGTCAGTAATAATAATAATAATTATAACAATAATGATATTTATAATATTAATGCTAATAATTATGATAATAATAATGTAACAGGCATGGCACTTATGGCTTCAGATTTTAATTGATTGGAGGTGCTATCATACAAATGCTTTGTGTTGGTGAATTAATATTGGCAACATAAATTATGCCGTTCAGCACTAACATTTTCCTGACCCTAATCACTGTGCATTTCTGCTCATGGGAGGGAGTAGTGTGGTATCGTAGTCAGGTATCGAGCGTTTTTCATTTAAGTTTAAAGGATGAGACAACCAAGGCGAGGTAGTTGGGGACACACTCAATCGGAAATCATGTAATCGAAGTAACTCCACCTGAAGATATTCCTTCAGGTTCCAACTTGGAAGGTTATGGCCGCTCTTAACCAACAAATGTCAGCATATCGCACATAACTGGCTGTGAGGCATATGTCTGGTATAGCCTTCTATCTTTTAAGTCACGTCAGATCATTCGGTGGTTTCTCCTACAAAAAAATAACCCTTTCAGTAGCAGGAAATAATGTCGTGTGGGAGGGTTCATTTTATGCAGAAGCCAAGGATAATAGCTATACCTATATCCATATCTATCTATCTATCTATCTATCTATCTATCTAGCTAGCTAGCTAGCTAGCTAGCTAGCTAGCTATCTTTACACACACACACACACACACACACACACACACACACACACACACACACACACACACATATATATATATATATATATATATATATATATATATATATATATATATATCGACAGGATCTGTCTCTTTAATTTGATAATTGCATTTTTCCGATTTTCGATTCCGTCGGGATCAAAATTAGGACTAAACTGTCCGAAGTTCAAATTTTGTGAGCCGACCCGAACCTACTTGAATCAATTCTTGCTGCCTATATATATATATATATATATATATATATATATATATATATATATATATATATATATATATGTATACACACACACACACGCACACACACACACACACACACACACACATATATATATATATATATATATATATATATATATATATATATATATATATATATATATGCGCGATTGTATGGAGAGTTGTTTGCGACCTTAGGTTTCAAGCTTTCACCTTCTTCAGACAAACTGTCCATATAACCGCATAAGTTAGCTCTATCAGGGATATTGAGTACTTTCCGTTAAATATCGCACAGACACACACACACACTCACACACACACCATCACGCACATATAAACACACATAAACACACACACACACACACACACACACACACACACATATATATATATATATATATATATATATATATATATATATATGCCGTTGCATCGATAGTAGTTAGTAACACCGTGTTTCACGCTTTCGCGATCTTCACACAAACGGGCTTATTTTTTTAAAACGTGGATCTACTTAAGCTTTATTTGTGTTCGATTATTTGTGTGTGGTGGAGGGGGAAAGTTTTTTATCTTTTGTGTTTCTTTGGGATGAAATGCACATATACATAGACACACATACATACAGACAGGCGTAACCATGTTATTTCGTACATACACGCCCATATTCATAATCATTGCTTAGGCGTAGTTACACATTTATACGTACGTGCACACCTATTTATGCAACTTTCATTCAGTCTATTTTGGTGTCAAGATTGTAGCGTTTCATATGTAGCAATGTTCAATTCTTGCTGCCTATATATATATATATATATATATATATATATATATATATATATATATATGCGCGGTTGTATGGAGAGTTGTTTGCGACCTTAGGTTTCAAGCTTTCACTTTCTTCAGACAAACTGTCGATATATATATATATACATGCACACACATACATACACATAATGGCAGGTGGCGATGACTGTTTTTTTTCAGGTCGGCTGTTTGCGCTGGAAGACATACTCACATGTACTCAGACATACACACATATGTAGACGCTTTGATATGCGTTAAGTTGGGTTCTGTCTGTAGACATGGTGATGATGTTTGTATTTTTTAACAACAATAACTATAAACGACTATCCATGCAACCACATATATTAGCTCTATCACGGACATTGAGCACTTTCCACTAAATAGTGCGTGCGCGTACACACACACACACACACACACACATATATATATATATATATATATATATATATATATATATATACAGGTAAGACTAGAACGAATAGAGTACAATTCTAAGGTTCGTAACATTTCATTTAAAAGCGGGATCAATACAAAGTAGAGCAATATTATTTATATTAGGTTATTACACCGAAAACACGTCAAAATCGCTACACAATTGCAGTCGGGTTTCGATGCGTATCAATGCATTTCATCAGGCGATTGTAAATTACTGGCGAGTGAATGATTTATTTAGATTTAAAAGCAAAGTACAAACTCTTTTATGAGAAAATAAAAAGTGAGGGTATAAGGTTTGTGGGATTTACTATGATCAACCAATCAAATATGACCTAACAAATTACCCAGAGATTGGCAGCCAACGGCAGCACTGACATAATCAGGAGCGGATGTTAATGGATACATACATTATAACAAACTAGACAATGCCATTTCCTAAGAAATAAAAATGAAGTGAAGAGGATATTTAACAAAATGCTAAATAATTTCCTACATAATTTTTTTTTATTGTTGATAAATAAATAGCTTCTTTAAGATACGAGTAAATAATTTAAATGTATAGAATTATTTGGCAATTTAATACGCAACTGTTGAATAAAGATTCTTCAGATAAGATTTTAATAACAATAACCAATCAATGTAAAATGTCAAAAATACCAATCAAATATCAATACATTTTACTAATACTACCAGGAGATGAATCAAAATTATTAAATCCAAATTAATCTTACAAATAAGAAGATAAACCATATATGGTGCAACGCAGTACAAGAAAAAGCATAATCAAATTCAAAAGTTTAACGATATTGTAGGTATGAAGGTAAACTATATTTACAATTTACGGTTAATTCATTCCTTTGATTTAATAAGAAATTTGATAATTTCCAGTTTTGATACCACCTAGACTTGAAAGAATTCTTAATACTACCAATATAGATTTGTGTCAACCGTCGGATTCTCTGTTGTAGACATAGTACAAAGATAAACAAGAAATTTAGTTAAACATTTGTTTGGCAATGGGCATTGGTTAGAATTCCTACAATTACACTGGCCAGTATCAATAATAATATTTTCCTTGGAACGTGTATTATGGCCTAGATTATTAAACTGATTTACTCATCTGATATATATATATATATTTATATATATATATATATATATATATATATATATATATATATATATATATATATATGATGTTGTAGTTTGACCGATGTTTATCATCGAGAAAATGTCCACACACAATTCAACATTAACTACCCGGTCCACCCAACACCAAACTGCTGTCAACAACTACTATTGTTTCACTTAGATACTCTATGTATATTTTGTAAGTACATTTTTCTTCTCAAAAAATGGAAAAAGGAAGTGACGTTTTACATCCGGGCTTGTCTACAAACAGGATTGTTCATAACCATTTCCAACCCTCACCCGTAGATGTGCAGTTAAAATTCACTGAAACCAAGTTGCATCTTTGTTGTGAGTAAAATGGTTTTGTCTATATGATAAAATTATAATAAATAAATAATTATCGCTCTACTACCTGTATCGAGCTCTTTTTTTAATTAACGCTGCCAACGTTGGAATTTATATATTACTTTCGTTCTCATCGCACCGGATATATATATATATATATATATATATATATATATATATATATATATATATATATATATAAAGACACATTGGAAGTGATGATGTTCAAAGTCAACTTCCACCACCCGGAGATGATTTGATATGCCACATATTAACAAGAAAGGCAAATCCATGGCTGGCTTTATGATCCACTGTCGTTCGCACAAGAAATAAGTCCAGTGTTATGCGGGGGAGTTTAACTGATGGACTGGACATGTCAGTGATGATCATACTCGCTTTGTGAGTCGACAGTCACTATATATATATATATATATATATATATATATATATATATATATATATATATATATATATATATATGCAAATGTCCGCTCAGTTTCGACGTATGTTCTTTAGAACTGAATCATCCGACTATCTACACACAAAGTTTTTATTTTTGCGTCTACCCACACATACGATTTTGATTTTCTGGTTTGTTTCTAGCTTTTGGCTGGGATCGCTTCAAATAATATTAAGCCCCAGACCCGTGGAGAGGGCATCCGCCCAGGCAGTACTTCTCCTTCTGCAGGTATCTCAGGCGTCCTCAAAATGGAAGTGCCGAGGTGGCTTGACCAGTTTTTCCACGTTATAGCAGTTAAAGTCACTTTAAGCCTCAGCATTGTGTCACATTCGGTAGCGATGTAGGCGCGCTGAAAAATAAACATATGATTTAGATAATAAATAAATATGATTTAGTGAAAGGTTGTGTAAAACCACCCCCAATTTTCTGAAGAAATATTAGTGTAATGGCACACAATGTAGTCTCCAAACAGCACTCGTCATGATTGAATTCAAAGTTTTCCTTCTCCTAGACTAATTGACCACTAATGCCAGAGAGTAGAGTCATGCCGAGCTATTTAATGCATAAAAAAATAATTCAAATATTTTATAGTGCAACAACCTCCGCGGAAATTTGAACTCGGCTTCCGGAGCCCTTTCTCTACACCGATAACCACTACACTACGCGTACGTACATATGCATGTATAGGAGTTTTTTTTTAATAAAATGTACATCTGGGGAGACGTGAGTTATTTTCGAGATCATTTTTATCATTGTTCACAACGCAATAATATTAATTGCATTGATATTAACATATTAATTAAAGTAGTCTTATATGAACATAGAATTACGAAAGCAAACAGAAAATGCACCACTTATAGTCAAATATTCCTTTCACAAGATGTTTCTGTCTCGCTCTTGTTTCCGATACAGTCAGTGTAATTCTGAAAGCGCAAAACTTGCAAGTCTTCAAATCAGATTCAGAAGTTTGTATCTTCGAATCAGGCCTCGCTCATAAAAATCCTCGCACTGTCATTATCATTGGCATACGCGCACGCTGATCATACTGCCATGCCCCCAATAAATACACTCAGACGTCCATGGCATCAACATAAAAAGCACTTATGAAAATTTTCATTTTGAATTCATTCAGACCTCTCCTTTCCCATTTCGTTCATTCCTATTTTATTGATAAAATTGTTCGATCTTTTATTCTCCATATGTCTCACCCCTTCACCTGTTTCGTGCCAAGTAATTGATTCTTGCCTACGACCGCTAAACTTTTGCCTGGCCATTTTGCTCACGTTGTCATTCCATTGTTTGTCTCGGCGTTAGGCCATGAATATTTCAACCGTTCTTATAATCAGAATGAATTGCGTGCAAATTCTTCGCTTCAATTCTCGACAAAATGGCTTCCAATTCTCTCCTTCTGTTCCCAGACCTTGCTAAATGCTTCTCTACTCATTTGCATGTTTTATAAGCAGCGGCACCAACTTTTCAGAACAGACTATCAGATGGATGAAACGGAATTTTAAGCGGTAGGGTTGAGACCACGCCAGAGTCACCTGGTGGCATTCGGTTCTTCAAAATATAGCCGCCAGCATCTAACGCTCCATCATTTACTTAACCTCTGAAGGCGGTCTTAGTTGAGGAAGGATGGCAATTATTAGAATATGTACGGAATACTTTCAAATTGAGAGGATAGGGCAGGTGACGATATGAAAGGTTTGGGCAGAATGTGTGAAAAGTTAAAAATTCGAGTCTGAGGAATCGACAACAATGAAAGAAGTTCGTCGTTGGAAAATCCATTAAAATAGTTCTTCAAATGAATATTAAACTCCAGTACAGGACGCGACATTATTTAACCGCTGATAGACGCTATTAATATCTACTATGGTAAGATACCGCCGTCAACTAAGCGTTCTTCAACGCTTCCATCATCACCACCTCCGCTTGATTCACAGTGTAATGACCAACACTAAATACTCAAAATTGCAAAACTTAACAAAGTGGATGATAATAGTAATATTAACCGTTTCCTAATAAGGAAACATTGGACATTAAACGGACTTTATTTTATTTTCTTGCAAAACTACTATTAATGAAATATGGGATTATTAAAAATATATCGATGGAAATAAAAACAAAGGTGACAAAATCTGAAATTGACAAAATCTAACACCTAGTTACACCGGACATGAAAAAGTTAAAGTTAAACACTGAATATTTAACATTTTGATATAAACTTTAGCCGGCGTTTGTCTTATTATTTAATTCACCTTTTTTTTACACTTTTGATATAAGACTGATTGCAATGGGTTCAACACATTGACCAACTATAGCGATTCGCATCACGCCGCTCAACACGCTCAGACGGTAATAGTAATGGTAATATTAGCCGATTACTTATAAGGAAACATTCGGTATTCATTGACTGGAGGGAAAATACAACTGTTGGTTGAAATTTATAAAATCTTTCTATTAAAATCACTTTTCAGGATAATGAGTTTCTTGTGTTCACTGTTATCACACTTTCCAGTATTGATGAAAGCTTCCTTCCTAATATTTGTTTTATGTGGAACGTCAACGTTTTGATTATGTCAATATTTTATCTTCAAATTCAATGTGATACCATTTTAGTTATTATTGTTGTTGGTGTGATGTGGTTTCTGTTATTTATAAAAGTACCATGTTTGCGAGTCCGCAGCGCAAGTCCACGAGGTTCGAACGAGAATCGTTTTCGATAATATTTAAAGAACTCATTCCCTCGAATACATTTTAAATGATTGATCAGAAAAAGTGGTTATATTCAGCTAACAGTTCAGATATTACTGAACGAGTTTAGATCCATGGATGGCAACTACATAAAAGTCTCGATTAGATGAGGCTATTTAAGGACAAGATTCGAGATTTAGTTTCATGTTTTGTAGCAAATTGCGGAGTTGGGCGAAACTGATCTAGCGCAGTCTGTTTTATCTTCAAATTCCTTTATCACGTATAGTAAATTTTCAGTTACTGATTCGTAAACCTAAGTATTTGAAGTGTTTAATTGAAGAATTGACACATTTGTACTTTTTTGTTGTTTTCTAACATGTTGACTCAGGGGTTTAATATTATACATATGTAAATATTATCTGATGGAGTATATCTGTAGAATATGAATGCTAGGTTCAAACACTTAAACATTTTCATTAACTTGATGAATATTTATGAGCGTTCTTGAATTTAAAAATTTCGAGTAACTGTAAATGTATAAATATATACATAAATAAAACCATCACATTTGCCTTGATATAGTCCGTAAGATGATGACTGTCGGCTAAAAAGTAAGTATAGTTTTCCTCTTGTCTTTTCATATATATATATATATATATATATATATATATATATATATATATATATATGTGTGTGTGTGTGTGTGTGTGTGTGTGTGTAAAATGTATATGTATATAAATACACGCACACACCACATATATATATATATATGCAATTTTTTATATATATTATTTATATATTATATATGCGCGGTACTTATTGGAAAGCGCTCAATATCAGTGATAGAGCTAACATATTTAGTTGGATTGATGTGAGTTTATATATATATTTATATATATAATGTAATACTCTTCGATAAAACGATTTGAGTTCTCTCAGTCACTGGCGTGTTTATCTAAAAATAAAGGCGCTTAAATTCACCTTCAACCCTGCCGTGCGCCAACGGCTTAGGGTTAGATTCTCCGACTGACGGCATTTCAGGCGGGTTTCGATCCTAGCTAGAAGCAACCGAACGTCTAGCAACGCTGATGAGCTCTGATACAGCGAAACAGTTTGTCTGTGTATGAATATATATATATATATATATATATATATATATGAATGACGTCAAAATGAGAATCTTGTTTTGTCCTCAGATGGATTTTATAAAGGCAATTTGATCGATTTTATTTCACAAAAAGTATTTGTAAACAGAAGTAAAAAGCTTCATTAGATTATTTTAATTTAATATGCTTATAAGTACACATCAGGCGAACTGAGAGTTAAGGTAAATTTTTAAGAATGCTGTGTGACGTAATCTAATGTTTAATGATCGACAGTGAGTAAATGTTTTTATTCCTGTTGTTTGTCTTTTCAATAATGTAATTATTATTTATATTATTTAAATTTGAGAAATTTGTTTATGTATTAAATATTTTAAGTAATAAAATGTCTTGAATTTAATCGTTTTCTTTTAATTTAAAAAAATGTTTATAGTCATGTATGTTGGCTAAACATTACATTAAAGATCGGCGAATGTGTGCATTTAAAAGCAGTAATTCGAGCTTTGCTTAACTGGAAATCCTCTATGGATTTCGTTAATCGGACTGACTTCCTCATCTTGGTTGCTTTCCTCACAACGTTTCGGCCGTCTGATCCTCCGGCCTTCTTCAGGTGCATCTCGAACTCGGGAACCGTCGGTCTGGAATTTCGAACCCAACCCTTTATTGTTACGGGGGTACCATGTTCTCGTTCCATTAAGGCCATCGCTGCTGCTACTACTGCTTGACGCCATCGTTGCTGCTGCTGTTGCTTCTATTATCGTTGTCACCGCTCTTGTTTGTCGCTGCCAATGCCTTTGCTCGGGAGAACTTGCAATCACTGTTCCAACGTCCTAGTCGCCTCGGCCATGTGTCACTGGGACGATCGTGTATGAATTTTTGGTATATTTAGACCCTAGTTTGTTATTCTAGGTTCTCTCTTACGATTAGGGGTGCCCAAATCGTGTTCAGTTCTATACTTGGTCTGCTCAGGAGGTTGGTATGTCCTAGCATGTGAGCTGTTTCTTTGAGTTTTCTCACTTTCCAGTGGGGCTCACTGTTTATTATTTTAACTTCATCCCAGAGAGGGCGATGGTCACCCTTTTCCTTCCATACATGGTAGGCTATACCCGACTTTTCCGTCTCCCCTCTAGTCACTGCTTTTCGATGTTCATCCACCCTTACTTTAAGGGGGCGGCATGTTTCGCCCTTGTAAACGTTGTGAGGAAAGCAACCAAGATGAGGAAGTCAGTCCGATTAACGAAATCCATAGTGAAAACCCCTCATCCCAAAAATATAGACAATTACTGGAAATCCTCTGTGGCTCAATGTTTATAGCACGACAGGCGCAATAGTGGTTCTCTATAGGATACAGGTTTGTATTCCTGCCAGAGAACGCATACTTTTCTCGAACATTCAGAAACGTAAATGTAATTAATACTGATTAATTAAAGAACAAAGCATTAATAATCGTATGCATAAAAAGTGACGTGTTTGTATATATATATATATATATATATATATATATATATATATATATATATATATATATATATATATATATATATATATATATATATAATTATGATTCTGTGGTATATAAGGTAATCATCTTATTACTGTAAGTTACTGGCTACCTGAAGATTGTGTGCAAACACATGAAACTTAAAGTAGTGTCCCGTCATTGCCTGCCTAATTATTGAACTCTTCGACAGAATTGAGTCACTCTCAGTCACTGTGTGTTTATCTGAATCTAAAAATAAACACGCTAAAATTCACCCTCCTCCCGTACCGTACGCTGACGTCTTAGTGGGAGAAGTTCGGGCTGACGCAAATTCAGTCTGGTTTCGATCCTAGCTAGAGGCAACCGGACGTCTAGCCACACTGATGAGCTGCGAAACAGTCTGTCTGTGAATGACAAATATATATATATATATATATATATATATATATATATATATGCAGACTAAAAGCATTTTACAATCAGGCAAAAAGTAATTGGTAAAAATCTGGTATCACTTTTAAACAAATGCCATCGTAAAGGTATTTTTTTAATTGATCTGCGGAACAAGCTTGTTGACATTAGACCACAACAACGATGTATGAGAATTCAAGAGTTCAGCTGCTAGTCCTAAACACCTAAACAGGTGAAGAGAAGCCTTGAAGAAATAAAGATTTAGTTTTACAGAAGAATGCTGAGCGTATTAAAGGGAGAGCATGAGACAAGAGGAAATTCTAAGGAAAGTAGGAACGAAAAAGATATATGTGCTTAAAATCAGTAAAAAGGAAGCTAGCATTTCTGCAACAATTAATTAGGAAAGAGCGTTTGGAGAATTGAACTCTGAAAGAACATCTTGAAGGGAAGAAGGATATGTGAGAAAGTTCTAGTAATCTAACTAAACAACATGTCTAAATGGATGGATTGATTAATTTTTTACGGCTTCTCAACCCTTTGCACGTTTTTAAAGACAGAACTTATTTTAGATTGCAAGAATCTTTTTAGATAATGATTTCGGGATACAAGTATTACTAATTAACATGTAGCTGGGGGAGATGAGGTGGATCCATGCTTTTCCCACGGGCATTTGCGCGTAACAGAATATAATGAAACCAACTGGAATTGCAACACTGCTCACCGATTAACAATTCCGAGCCATTGTCCATTATACCACACATTTCCAAGCTGAGAGCATCTGGTATTCCCAAGCGGTTACCCATCTAGGAAATGACCAGACTTGATGTTGCTTAACTGGTGATTGTATATAATGTAGTCGTATAGATAGCATAACAGACAGGTTTAGGGATAGTAAAAAGACACACATTGCCATGATTGTTCACATCGAGAAGGGATACTTTACGTAAAAGAAGAGATAAGACCTAACGTATTCATTTTAATTGGTGTTAATATTTGCAATATCTATTTAGTATGCCAACAAAAAAAAGTTCTTTCAACATGGACTTCAGAACAAAGACCTTGTTCACTTGGTCTTTGTCGCATAATATTCTGACTTCATATAAATCAACAATCATGTTAAATCTTTCTTCTTCCCCAGAGTCAGATCATGATTTTTGGAGTGGAATTATATGAAATCGTATGAACCTCATTAGCAAACTTTCATTTTTTTAATTTTTATTTTGCTAGATATATCATAGAAAGAAGGATTTAATTTAAAAAAGTTTCGAAAAAATCGTTCATCCTACTTGAATAAGGGTGTGTATATATATATATATATATATATATATATATATATATATATCAAAGGAATATATATATATAAATGTGTAGTTGCGTATATTTGTGCATGTGTTTGTCTATGTGCGTGTGTACGTGCTTGCACCCGATTGTAATTTTCAGATTTGATTATTTTGACAAAATTGTCACGAAAACATTGAAGTCTTTTCATTCCAAATGAAAGAAATAATTCTGCCATTTTTTCCCTCAACTTCCTATTCACAATGAATGTTCCCGCGTTAAAAAAAATTTTCCTTGATTAAACACCAAGCTGTTGTATGAGAAAACTGAAATGAAAAATTATGACACGCGAGCTTTGTAAGCTTTGGAAACTTGTGAAATGAAAAGGAATAATATATATATATATATATATATATATATATATATATATATATATATATATATATATATATATATATATATATATATATATATATGTTCAGAAATACTTGGGCTGTTAACAAGTAATTAATAAAGAACTGTAAAACGATTAACTTCGGATGAAACAAGTGGATCTTTGCTTATATGTTGTCAACATGGAGAATTTTAAGTTAGAATCAACAGTGATAATTTAAAAAAAGTCCTTCAAGAATTTAGTGGTTATTTTACGAAGGTCTGTTAAAATGTTCTCCGACTTCTCTTATGCACCGTTTCTCTTCAGGAATGGGTGGTGGTATTATGGAAAGCGCCAAGCGTGAGAAATCAAATAGCCGTGTTGGAATTCCAGTCGAGTTCGTTAAATTCACTTACACTCAAATACACCATCTCTTCTTCCTCAAATATTGTCTGAATAATAGAACATATAGCTCGATAAATCCTTGTTATATCCTTAAAAAATCGTTGATGTAATATTCCCTCCCCTCCCCTATCCCAGAAAAAGAATTATTCTTATAGTCCAAAATAAGTTTCGGCTTTAGATAATCCGCAAAGCCACACAAAAACAAATCAATAAATATTTCTCTTCAGGACCAAGGTGATTATAACTCTCCACAGCTTTCTGTATTTTGTAGCTTTAAGGAACACTTATCCCCTTACTATCACTCATTTTATGGTTCATTCCCGCAATATGTCTTATGTGTGTTAAATTCTCAAAGCACTCTTTCCTCATTCTGTATCCTAGGAATATCAACTGTCTCATTTTCACTCTAAATATAAGAATATTTTTTGTTTCAATGTGCCACAAAGCCTCCTCGTTGCTCCCATGTTCAGTTCATGGTATTCTCACCATCCTTCTGTAGAACCTCATTTCCGTTGTCTCATGTCTCTTCTTAATGTTCATCTTCATTTGTCCAACAATAACTTGCTACTATCGGGATATTGATCATTTGTTGTTTTTCTTATATATAAGCATATCTTGCTGTACTGTGTTCAATTCTCGAAGGACTCATTATGTGACCCAGAAATGTCAACTCTGTCTTTCTGATTCTCAGTGTCGTTTGTGTCCATATTTTTATTAAAACACTCTCGTTTCTCAGATGTTTTGCCCATGGTCTTCTCATCATCCTTCTGTAGATCCAAATGTGTCGCTTCTTTCTGACAGCAAGAAAATAAATTTGATTAAAACTAATTTTTATATTCTTCTTACTATTATAATTTCTATTGCAATTATTATTATTATTATTATTATTATTATTATTATTATTATTATTATTATTATTATTATTTCTTCTAATACACATTTCCCTCCGTGTCCCATCCACAGACTTACGGTCAGAAATATCTTCATAACATCGTCTACTGATCATTTTTGTAAAAAAAAAAAATCAACAAAGAAACGAACAAAAACAAAAAAAAACTAATATTACACATTTTACAAAGATAAGGCCTTTCGTAAGCTGTGGGCTGTACATGTGAGTACAATGTTTTGCATTTCTTTAAGGCATGGGCTACCAGAAATCCCTTCAATGAATCTATCTGAACCTTTTTCAATTCATCCGAGGTCTCCAGCTATAACTGGAATTATTGATGTTCCCATGTGCCACATTTTTTAGATTTCCACTTCAAGATCCTTGTATTCTGATAGTTTTTTTGATCTTCAATGATACATCACAATCTGCAGGGACTGCCATGTCAATAAGAAAGCACATTCTGTTGCTCTGTTTTTTGATCACCCTGTTCAGTTTTAAAGGCCAAATTTTTCCGCATAAGGAAACGGCTAATATTATCGTTACCACATTGATATATTTACTCATCTAATAGTAAAGTTCAAAGTATCAAAAAGCGGTATGAATCCGTCATGATAACCAAATGTCGAAACTATCTAAAGGGCTCCAAAATACACATTTGAAATGGTGTGATGTGGAAATAGGAGTTGGCTTTAAACATATGTTACTGTCACCTTCAGGTCGTGTGACCAATCCCTGGGTCAGGTTCTGAAACACTAGTTCAGCAGGAAGGAATACTAACTCGCATCACAGAGACAAAATAACATAATAATCGACAGATATCGCATATCAGTTAAACAATAGTCTTCTGATGATGGCCAGAGTGCACATGACCGAAACTTCGTGTCTGTAATATATCTAGCGAAGGTAATGACGTGCTTTAACGATAAACGTAGAATTAACTTTCTGACTAGTTTAGTATGTTTGTCAATGGTTGTGCGAGTGGTTTAGTGAGAAATCACAGAGCCGGGTTCAAATTCCAGTCGGGTTCATTACATTATCTTACACGCAATGGATCCTGGAATTTGTGTTATGTAATGGATTGCAATTACGGTGTTGTTACACCGTCTATTTGTTATATAGGAATAAAGTGTCGCTGTCGACACTGGATTTTGAACAACAGATCACCAGGCGATTCCATTTTGAATAAGATCACGTGATGGTAAAGGAAATGTATATATAGGAATTAGCGTGACGTCTAACTGATCATCATTTCTTTTCTATCCTCTATTACTATACGGATCACTATTTCTACACTATCCTCTATTACTATACGAATCGCTATTCTCTATCCTATTCACTATCCTATTTCTCTATACTGATCACTATACAGACTAATATTCGGATCACTATTCGGCGGTTACTTTTCGTGCGAGTATTATCGAGCAAGTACTATTAGTGCGAAGGCGTCTGACACCAGTATTGTTCAACGGCGTTACGATAGTTGTATCTGCGATTACAAAGCCTCTACTGCAACAAGCATTACGAAAGTGTTCGTTGACATCACAAAACTATTATTATTAGAAAGAACTTTGCATTAACTCAAAGAAGGCAGAATGTCATGTTCATCATTAAGAAAGACAATTCAAAGTGTGACCTTCAAAATGGAGACATTAGCAGGTACCCTAATTTGAGCCTATGGAGAGTGTACCAGCAGGCAACGAAAAATGTGGAAGCGACTCCCAAGAGAGTGCTTCCCAGATCACTGCAAACATAACATCGTCAAATTTAGAGCCAACCGTTATATTCTTCACATATGACTCTAAACCGTGCGTCTCATTCCGTAACCCTCTACCTTGACTGACCCTTGGGCCTCGTACACGGTGAACATCATTGTAAAAAAACAAACAAAAATAATAGTATAACTAAAATCCTTGAAAATAGCTAAAAGTTTAGCTAAAAGCATTCGAAATGAACTAGCATTTGGAATTTTTTTTACATTCATTAAATCCAGAAAAGAAATACTTGTTCGCATACAAGCAAAATATAATTTAAAAACTTAACTAACGTATCTTGTCAACTAAACTAAACGTGTATTAAAGAGGGGTTGCTGCCTAAATACACCGCAATACAGGGTGCGATGGGTAAATTGTCGCCATTTTACATTTTTAATTTCGCGCATATGCATTGTTTTTTTTTTATTTTATCGACTGCACAGTAGGGTCAGTTGGGCACCGTCTGTGAGAAAAAAAGCGCCATAACGCAATTTACACCGCCAGAAATTTTGAAACGACATGCTGTAATGTTTGACATTCGCACCGGAACCTCCAATACGAACATTTCACAATGTTTATATGTCACTCTGAGGACAGTGCAGAGGATTTGGAAAGACTTGGATGAGTCTAAATTGTGATTACGAAGGTACGACAGCTCGGAAAACTCACTCTGATAGTTCTGATGAGAAAAGAACTCACGAATTTGTTGGTGACGGCCTAAAACTCAAGATGGAGGCCCAGTTCAAGCGAGCATGTAGTGTTGCCCTGGAAAAAAAGGGCCAATGCTAGAGACCATATGCCTGGAAACAGGACTGTACACCATGCGACACAAGAAGGAAATACCAGTCATGGCTCTTAGTCATTTTTTTGCGACCACATCCTCACCTTACATATGGCTACATAACTCCGCAGTCTGCAGCCCCTTTGATTATTTTATGTGGGTCGCAGTTAAGTGAGGGAGCAACAAAACTCCTTGTAACACCAAAGATGAAGGCAATGATTATGGCAGTATTCAGCAACTTAAACAAGGGTTCTTTCCAGAATAGTTGCAGGAGATTTCGAAGTCGTCTGGAGGCCGTGGTTGAAGCCAATGGCGAGTTCATGGAGTAAAATTACTCTTTAGCATGTCAAGATATTTTTGTGCAATTTTGGTATATGTATCTGTTAAAATGAGATATCAGTGTTATTTTTATTTTTGCGTAATTTAGACGACAATCTATCCCTCGCATACTCTATATGCGTGTTAGTATGATTTAGAATTCGAATAAACAGGGAGAAACGAGGTAAAGTGGAAAATATTTTTACTTACATTCTGAGCTGAAAACGTCTACCTGATACGAAACAACTTATATATAATACATTTTATTTATGAAATATATATTTTGGGGGTAATATGAATGATAAAGTGGATATTTTTTTTTCTTGTGACGCGTTTTGTTGTTTAGGACTTCATCGGACTAAATTTGTTTACGTTGTTGCGACTACACATGCGCACGGACGAGAGATGCTGGGAATAATAAATGTTCTTATTTTTGGGTACATAATCTAGACAATTTCATTTAAATTCTTTTTCCTTTTGTTTCCATCACTTTTGTTATGAGATATTTCACACTGTGATAATAGAAGTTCTGCCAGGAATGGTGAGATGTTGTAAGAGCAAATTTACAATGGATGATCGAGCGATCAAGTCATTCACTAAATATCTTCGTTTTAGTGAATTCTTTACTCCTTTGATCAGAGTAACATCATTTTATGAAACTTGTGGACAGTCTCGTTACGGTGAGCAACTAACCCATTTAATGTGTTACTATGTAAAATGTCCCTTTTGTGTTCATATAATCTCTAATTTAAATTCCTTGAGATTTCGCCTACGTATTTTTTTGTCATAATTGTTACCGGCGATAGAGTAAATTTCGCCTTCAAGTTTTAGCTTATGGTTTTGTTTAGTATTGTGTAATTATTTTATTGTTTGGGATTGAGTTTGGCAGGAGGGTCCGTTTTTCTATGTTGGCATATTTTATAAGCCTTTTGTATCGCATTGAATATAAAATAGGGCATTGAAGAAGCTTGATAGATAGTATATCGTTTAATAGAGACAAGGCCTCTACGTACACCCGTTTGCAAACATATTCGTGTTCGCTATCTTTAATGCCCATCATACCAGCTGGCTTAAACTCTCCGTCACTGATCTCGCTGGCATCCAACCCCTTACCTCCTCAATCATTCAATCTCTCACACAAGTGGTTGACTTCCCTACGGGTTTCCCCAGTAACCCTGATGAACGCTCTTCTCTTCGCGATCTCTTGTTGTACTACTGTGTTCTGCCCTCTTGGCAGCTCTGATCATGCAGTAGTGTCTGTAAACATTTCCTTCAGCTCTCCCACCGTCCAAGAACCTTCTACCAACAGAACATCCTTCTGTTATCAACGAGCAGATTCGGAGTCGTTCCATGATTTTCTTCGTGACGTCCCATGGAAAGAATTTTTTAATCATTCTTTTCGCAATGCGCGCCTGAGTTCTCCTGGGTAAAAGCCGGCATCGATGCTTTCATTCCAGTAAGGAAATACGAAGCTAAACCACGTTCATCTCCTTGGTTTTCACCCGCTTTCTCGGCCCCGATAACCCACAGGAATCTCTTTTTCAGTGCGTACCAGAGCAACACGTCTGATTGCAACAGATGTCTCTTTGTCTTTGATCGTAACGAATGCAAGCGTGTCCTCAATGAAGCAAAGTTACTGCTTGCTGATAGAATGAAACAACGTATAGTATCTTGTAAGTTCGGTTCCAGAGATTATTGGCGGCTCTGCGGGAAAATGCTGATCAACAGCAAATCCTTAATCCATCCCTTATTCAATCAATTAGAATTTATGCCATCTACAGCAGATAATGTTGAATGCTTTGTTAGGAAATGCTCTTCCAATTCAGCACTCGACGCATCTAGAGTAACCACACCCAATTCTCCCTAGAACTGAAGCCAATACTGAGTGATATGCACATAAACCCGTCTCTGGTCTCTGAGATCATTTCTAAATGAGACTTCTTCTGAACGGGCTCGTTTCCAGATCCTTTCCCACGAGTGCAGGTGTCCGGCAAGGATCTATCCTGGGTCCTACGCTTTTTCTGATCTTCATCAATGTTCTTCCCAAGTAGGCATTTATGCAGATGACACTACCATTAACTCCTCTCTAAATAGCAAATCCATGAAAGCTGACAAAGTTAACCTGGATGCTGCTCTTGAAAAGACCTCCAATCAGTGGTTAACTGGGGCAGGAACTAGTGTTTAAATTTTAATGCCTCCTAAAGTGCTTTCGTTTAATCACCATGCAGAAACTTCCGACTGCCATCAGCATGGCTGATTCTCGACTCCAGGAGAGCGTCTCACTGCGCCTTCTTGGCCGCATGTTTTCAACTGACTTGAAGCAGAATGACTACATTGAATCAATAGCTGCATCTACTGCAAGAAATATTTGTTCATTGTATCCTGCCAGAAGTTTTTTCTTTTTTGCACATTTATAAATCTATCCTTCGTCCGTGCATTGAATACTGTTGCCATATCTGGTTTGATGCTCCTGTTGTTCATCTCGACAAAAATTCACAGAAGGATCTGCAATGTAATCGATCCTAAAATGGCATATCGACTTCAGTCACTTTTTCACAGACGTGATGTCACTTCCGTTGATTTTCTATAAATATTTTCATGACACCTAATCTGACGAGCTTTTTACCCCGGTGCATTGAAAACATGAATTTAAATGTGCTACTAGATTGGTATCTAGGTCCCACCTTTATACTGTTGAAATAGTTGAATGTAACTGCCACTTCTACTGCATCAGTTTCTTTTCTCGCACTTCCAGACAGTAGAACTCCCTTCGGCCTACTTGCTTCCCTGATAAATACAATTTTCAAAATTTTAAAAGAAACGTCAATCGCCATCTTCTGTTAACTTGAACCCCGTTCATTTTTTATTCTTTCCTCAATCCTCCCTATCCCCATTTTCTCTCACTTTCATTCTCTGTAATACCCTGCGTATTAGTGGCATTCCCGCCTTGCTTGGGTTGAAATAATTAAAAAAAGTATATATTTCTCCCCTTTATGGTAATTCTGAGTGCCCCTAACTAGAATCCGATGATTATTCCGGATTTTATTTGTTCTGATGGGAATAGAACTTTATGAAATCATTTTAGTGGAACAACTACATGGTATCATTCGAAATGCGATTTGCAGGTCGGGAGCACTAGAATCAAGAAGACGCGGAAGTTTAAATACCTGGGAAGCGTCTTGGCAGAGGGCGGTAAGTGCGACACTGAGATCCGTAGATGCATTGGGATAGATAAGGACACATTCCAAAAACTGAGTAGAGTATTGCAAGACAGCAGGATTTCTTTGGCAACAAAGAAAAGAGTATGAAGCTGTTACATGACATCTGTTCTTTACGACAGCGAATGTTGGACGATTTTCTCAAAGATGAAGAAGAAACTCGAGGCGACGGAGATGTGGTTCTACAGAAGGATGTGTGAGACCTTAGAGATGTTTCAAACAAAGGGGAGATTTGTAATTAACATCAGGAAGAGTCAGCTGAATTTTCTGGGACACATAAGGAAGGAGGGCCTGGAGAATCTCATGGCTCGAATAGAGGGAAAGAAAGACAAGGGAAAACAACGCGTAACACACCTGGCGGGTTTAAGCAAGTGGATGACAGAACATGGTCTAGGGGAGGAAGCAGAGGGTACTTCTTGAGAGCTGCAAGGGATAGAGGGTGGTGGAGAGCCATGATCGCCAACGTCATGAAAGGACATGGCGCATAAAAAGAAGCTGCATCACAAGAATACCACGCATCACACGAATAAATTTTCCATTTTGTCATACATCTTCCCCCCACAAATCTTTATTTATATATAAAGAATTATGTATCTATATCCCATATATATATATATATATATATATATATATATATATATATATATATATATATATATATATATATATATATATCTTATGAAGGAGCACTTGTAAATGCAAAATCATAAAATATTGATGCAGATATAATCCTCCCGAACCCTGTTCTGTCATCTATTTATGCAAGCAAGTCAGGTAGGTAATGCTTTGTTTTCCTCCTTGCCTTCAATGAATCCAGTGAGTATCAAATTTTCATATATATATATATATATATATATATATATATATATAACTGCCTATGTATATATATATATATATATATATATATATATATATATATATATATATATATGTGTGTGTGTGTGTGTGTGTGTGTGTGTGTGTGCGCGCACGCGCGCGCGTGTGTGTATGGCCGGTGCGATAGTCACTTACACATCTAACACACACACACATATACATGCATCTAACACACACATAACGCTAACACCCACATCCACAGACATATATCTAACGTTTACGCACCTCAAACACACACACATCTAACACCATGCGCACACGCACGCATGCACTTCTAACACTTCCACGGACGCATGCACAGATACATCTAATACACACACGTCAGTTCATACATCTATCTCTCCCCACACAGCTAACACATACATATCTAACATGCACATCTAAGAAATACATACACGCAACTAACATACACACATCTCTGACGCACACATCTAACACACACATATCTATCACCCATCATTCATTACACACGCATATTTCTAACATAGAGCGATATCTGATACACGCATACACATATATAACACATTCATACACAAATCTAACACACACACACACACACATCTAACAGATATACACGCACAAACAAATCTAACACGCACATCGAACACAGAATGTTTAAAAGTAACATAAATCTGTATTTAAGGATTGGCTCTTAAAAAGAGAATTAAATAAAAAATGAAATATTCTCAAAGAGAAAAAGGTTGCTTTTCGGGATAGAAACTAATTGTTCTGTTGATTCCTTTTCGTTTTTTTTTTCATTAGTTATCTTTCACGCTAGTTTTCGTCTTTGTATTTTCTTTCTATTCAGATGTTTATTTGTTACGTTTCGCTTCTCCAAACACTCATTCGCTAAACTCTTCCATTCATTTATCGACAACGTAGTTAAAGACACGCTATGCTGACTGTTCACGAAGACCGTTACCACTTCATAGTTCAAACCCCATAATAGCACAACTAATTCCCCGAGGGTGGGAACCAAGCTTCTGTCATTGTAGTGAAAACTTCGACCCTCAGGTCACTATTTTTATTCTTCCTGCTGACCTTGGGCATATTCCCAACCACCCACACAGCACATTTCCTAATTTTCAACAAGAACACGAAATATGTCAAGGGTTCGTCCCTGATTACGACAAGGCTCCTACTTATTCCAGC
>OZ038482.1:56364778-56477278 GCA_964036315.1 Acanthosepion esculentum | reverse complement strand
GTAGTGGGTATGTGCATGTTCTAATGTAACACTGCATAGCAAATAAATCATATATATATATATATATATATATATATATATATATATATATATATATATATATATATATATATATCAATGATAAAATGATAAAATATAGTTTTAATTTACGCTATTTTTATGTATTAAAGTGTTCAATATCAGGGAGAGAGTGTATGTGAGTATAAGTTGGCATTTAAGTCAAAACGATAATACGATATATATATATATATATATATATATATATATATATATATATATATATATATATATGTGTGTGTGTGTGTGTGTGTGTGTGTGTGTGTGTGTGTGTATGTGTGCGCGCGTGTGTGTGTGTGAAGAGTACGGGACAAATACCTCACACATTTTAAAAATTGACGAAACGACCATGGTAACTGTTATTACACACACACACATACATACACACACACATATATATATATATATATATATATATATATATATATATATGTTATTTAAACAAAGGGCTACAGTTTTTATTCATTTGGTTTTAAAAAGGACATCCTCCAAAGCCTGACCTCTATTCGCTATACACTGTTGTAGACGATTTTTTACCCCATCCGGAAGTTCGAGCGCTTCGTGGTCTTCCAGGTGCCTTTCTTTTTAAGCGCTGAATCTGTGGCCTTGGAATATTCAACTGTCGATTTTCTATGCAGAACACTATCATTCTGATATAACATGAAATGAGCACGATAGCAATTACAAATTCACAAGTCTAGCAATTACAAATTGTGTAGCAATTACAAATTCACAAGTCTTAAAAAATGTTTCAACAGCAAGCGCCTGCTCTGCACCGGTCCAAGCCATAATGATAACGGACGCTATCTGAACATCAAATGTTAAGACATTTTCTAGATGTATGCACCATTGCTCCTTGAGAATTTCACTAAGCAAAACACAAGTGATAGATTAAAATATGAGAGGTACTTCTTTGACAACACCAATATACTATTCACGAAAATAATTAAGCATTATATAGGAATAAAGTGTCCCTGCCGACAGTTGAGTTTGAACATGGATCGCCATTGAGCAAGCACAGGCGATCCCATTATTGAATTAAGTAGACCACGTGACCATAGAAGAAACGCATAAGTAGGCGGTCGCGTGACGTCTAAATGATCTGCACTTCTATTCTATCCTCTATTACTATACGGTTCGCTATTCTCTATATTATTTCTCTGTTCGGATCACTATATGTATTACTGTTCGAGCGAGTATTATCGAGCAAGTACTATTATTGCAAGTGTCATTCGAAGGCGTCTGACACCAGTATTGTTCAACGGCGTATTATAGTTGTATATGCGATTATAAAGTCTCTACTAAAACGAGCATTACGCAAGTGACAAAGAGTATTTATTGACATGACAAAAGTGGCAATGAGTGTTCGTTAATATCACAAAATAATCAAACACTTCAAATTCTTCAGGCCTTTTACATTAAAATCAATCATTCAGCATTCAAAAAAATTATTATGAATATAGCAACAAACATATTAAAGTACATATAATATTTATATACTAATGACATTTTACATTTCTTACACTGAAACGCTTTTTTGTAATAAAAATATCTATAACTAAAATAAATTTAAACATTCTAAAATAACTATAACAGGGCGCGATGGATTTTTAAAAATCACCCTGACAACGGAGTACAGACTTTATCGCAGTTACAATATGTGTGTCTTTGTTATTTACCCCGCCCTCGAAGATGATAATAGACAAGTTCAAAAGTACATGGGTAAAAAAAATCTACGACGCCTTCCTTGATGAATTTCTGCCAGCATACTTATATTTATAAAAAGAAGCGAAACACTTAACAAAGTCAACCATCCAGCACCCAACAAAATTTATTACGACTATACCAACAACATATTAAAATGCATATAACACTTATATACTAATGTCATTTTATATTTCTACCGATTCCCAGGAAGGTCCCTTATAATGAAACGATTGTCTTGTAAAAAAAATCCGTAACTATAATTGATAAATTTAAAATTTGTAAAATAACTATAGCTCGGCGGGTTCGCTCGTGCTTAAAAAAAAACACTCTGACACTAGAATACAGACTTTATCGCAGTTACAGTAGCATATTTGTCTTTTTAATTTACCCCTGAAGTTGATTTTAGAAAATGTCAAAAGTACTTGAATGAAAAAAAAATCTGTATAAAAATAAGTAAACGCAATATGTCTATATTATTTAATGAAACATGTTTAAATGAAGATATGCTGCCTATATATATATATATATATATATATATATATATATATATATATATATATATATATATATGAGGTAACCAAAAAAGTTATGTCCGTTTTTAAAGGAAAAAAAGAAAACGCTTCACAGTATATGTAACTTATATTTAGTCTTCGAAGTAATCGCCATCGGCATCCAGCACCTTCTGCCAACGTGTCTCCAGCTGTTCAATGCCCTTGTGGTAGGACTCGGTGGGAGGGGTTGACGCAAAGACGTCCGTGAGGGCTTTGCGCAAGTCTGCTTCATTGGTGAAGGATTTCCCACAAAGATGATTATCCAGGGAGTGGAAGAGGTGGCAATCGGATGGCGCAAGATCAGGTGAATAAGGTGGATGGCACAAAGTCTCCAACCCAAGTTGCTGTATGGTATCCCTGACCACTCGCGCGACATGAGGCCTGGCGTTGTCATGGAGGAAAAGCACATCTTTGCGATTCACCAGTGCTGGATCCTTCTGGCGCAATGCACACGTTTCAATTGCTGCGAGTATAGGTCTCCAATGACCGTTTGGCCCATTGGTAGCAGTTCATAATGAACCACTTGACTTGTCCACCAGACATAAAGCATAATCTTGCGTGGGTGCATAGGCGGTCTTGCGGTGTGAGGGACAGCATCCTGAGCAGACAACCAATGTCTGGAACGCTTGGGAGTTTCGTACAGAACCCACTTTTCATCACTGGTAAGCACTCGATTGAATAAGGATGCGGTACGGTGGCGAGAAAGCAGCGATACACAGACTGCCACTCGTTGTCCCTTGTGGACCTCCAACAGCGTTTGTGGAACCCACTTGCTCAGTTTGTACGTCTTACCTAGGCGGTGCAGATGAAGTCTAACTGTTTCATCGGAAACGTTGAACTGTCTTGCAAGTTCACCACACATTAGACTACTGTCCTCTTCAATGGCCGCCATCAGGACTCCGTCATTCAAGACCTGTAGTCATCCTCTGCGAGGCTCATCATGGAGAGACAAATCTCCCGACTTGAATTTTCGAAACCAATGCCTTGCAGTACGTTCATCTACAGCACTATCCCCAAACGCTTGACATATGCGGCGACTTGATGCAGATGCTGATAAGCCGACTTTGAAGTCGTAAAACAAACAGCCCCGAAGGAGATCTCTAGACACTTCCATCTCTCTCACAGCTGTGAGGCTTATAACTGATGGCCGGGCACGGTGCGCGTGTTTTTTATATAACGTCTGATGTTCCTACTTCCGGCTGTCCGAATTTGAAAACAATTGCTACACGCATTTTGTATATATTTCAAGTTCATTCAATGACTAATCAAAAAACAGACAGAACTTTTGGGGGTTACCTTGAATATATAATGTAAATCAATTTAAACTCGGTGGGTGAAAAAACATGGATAGCACAATTTTCAAATAAATTGACAAAAATGTAAAAAAAGAAAGCACAAGGAACCTCCGAACAGCGCGAAAGTAATCGTCCAGTACCTTAAATCTCTGGTACAAACAACAAAAACAGCGAGTAATATGATAAAACGAAGCCAGTTCACCCTGATGATCCCATGTGGTGAAGACTAGGTATGTAGTACCTGGCTCATTCGTATATATATATATATATATATATATATATATATATATATATATATATATATATATATATATATATATATATATATATATATATATATATATATAGTGGGGGAACGCATATTCGTACACATACAAATTTTTTATTTATTGAATTTCCAACTAATGAATAAACATAATTTTCATACAATTAACTATACACAGATGCATAAGTAAATATACATAGAAAAGAGAAAAAAATGATTTCATAGAATTAAATCCCATTTATCCATTTTAATAGGTGAAAAATTATTCGTACAATGCACATTTCAGATTTTAAAACTTATGTTGCTTTAATACTCTAGATTATACAAGCGAAATATTCTTGAATGTCCCAATAATATCATCAGTAGTTATTTTTAGTCTAAAAAATACAAGCAGAACATTCTGTAATTGATATTGGTGCAAGAAAGTTTTCATCATGACAAGAAGTAAAGAATCGATTGTTAAGCTCTAGAAAGAACGTAAAACTTACAGGAAAATCTCAAACAACCTGAATATTCCATTTACTGTTATTACTTCATTCATTGCAAGGTATAAAAAAATCTCAAAACTGTTGAAAAGCAAAGAAGAAAAGGTGCGCCACGGAAGATGTCTTCAAGATCTTCGAGGAAATTAATGCATCAAATTAGACAAAATCCAATGTTTATTCTTTAAGATTTTCAGGATGATTTGCTTTCACTGAACGGACAATAAGGAATGAAATTTATAAGACCAATCTAAATATATTATTACCTCGGTAAATTCCACTGCTATTGAAAAGACACAGGTTGAAATTTGTTCGTCAACATAGGCATAAGGAAAAATCGTATTGGGAAAGAGTATTATGCACAGACTAAACCAAAATTGAGTTGTTTGGACGTAATTATCGAAATCATGTATGGTGCAAAGATGGCGATACCTTTAAACAAAAGAACGCAGTTCTAACAGTGAAAATTAGTGGGGGCAGCATCATGTTTTGGATGCTTTTCTGCAAATGTCACTGGCAACATATCAGTAATAGATGGTAGAATGAATGCAATAGCATATCAAAATATTTTGGAAGCAAATTTAAAGATTTCGGTTGAAAATCTTGAACTTCCAGCAAGATAATGATCCTAAGCACACTGAAAATAGTATAAATATCCTGAAATGTTCAAATCAGTCCCCAGATTAAAACCCAATCGAGAATCTGTGGCGTTATTTGAAAATTCAAATTGAGAAGTACATGAAGATGTTGGTTGAATAATGGATATCCTACAAAGTATTAAATGAAGATTATGAATCCTTTTTTTAGTGTATGAATACTTTTTGTTTCCTGTCACTGTATATAATGAAATAAAAGGTAATTATTGATCAGCCTGTACATTTCATGTGAGCTATCAAGCCAGCCTATCAGCACGCCACTCTAAGAAAATAATATCAGCCCTTGTAGTTGTCATACGTATGCATGGCAATTACTTCAGTGCTAGATGCGTGGAAAATTACATTTTCAATTGTAGTCATTACAGAGTTGTTAGGCTATGTTATCTGCTTAGTTTTAACGATTATATTATTTATTTTTCTAATTCCATGAATCCTTTAGAAGGATTATTATATATGAAATAATTATGGTAATGGAGGAGTTTTAAAGTATTCACAATTCATTTTCCTTCATCATAATAAAAATGAGGACTTCTTGTATGTATCGTGTTCCTTCAGGACGTAGGTGATAATGGCTCTCCACAATTTCCTATCCTTTGTAGCTCTTAATATATTTTGTCTTTTTCTCTCCTAAACTTTGTTCCGCCATCCATCAAGCTCGCTCGGTGGGTTAAGCGTTGCTTTCCTTTGTGCCTCTTGATTTCAATTTGTCCTGTGAGTATCAATTTTTCCAAGCCTCTTACTTGATTATGTGACTTAGAAATTTTAATTGTCTCTTTCTGATACTAATTATAAGTGTCCTTTTTATTTCTATAAAACTTCATTGTTGCTCACATGTTCATTCCATGGTATCCTCAGCATCTTTCTGTAGAACCACATTTCTATTTCTTTTTTTTTTATCTGGGAGGAGATTGTCCAACATTCAATGCCATATAGAAGGACAGATATTACATAACAGTTGAATAATCTTTTCTTTGTTTATTTCTGTAGATTCTAAATACTCTTAAATAGAATTTGATAAACATTTATGAAGTTAATTTGTTATGGCGTGAAATTTAGAAACCATTTTTATTGGTGGATTTTTGATAGTTAATTTTAAACCCTTATCAGTACGATTTAACATGATACCGAGGAAAGGCAGATATTTTTTCTGTCAGTTTCTTATCTTTACAAGAATGAAGTTTCACAATAAGAATATCTGGACCATGTTTCATTTAATGTTACATCGGATTGAGGTAATTATTCGAGCCAAAGATAGCAACACTAGTTATTCCCTACTTTGACGTTCTTTTATTTTCTGTAATAATAAAATTTCCTTCATAACTAAATAGGTGGAAGTTGAAATTATCGCTCTTTTATTTGTCTTTGTTTTTTACGATAAGGTTCACCCATTACAAGTCCCGCTGGCTACTTAAAGTAAAGGGCTATGTTAGGAGACAAATTGTGCGGAGAGTACTGAACGATAACCGTTAAGAGTTTCCTTGGAAGTCGGTTCCACAGAACAGTTGTTCGCGGGAAGAAGCTGTTCGGAGTGGAACTTAATTCTCACCGATGGAATACGGAGGAAATGAGGATTGTTTACTACTATGTAAGTGACATAGCGTATCCTTCCCGTGAAGGTTTGAATTGGCGGGACAGGAAATGGAGATAAATTGTTTTGCATGGCCAGCATCATTGTATTTAAGATACTCTGTCACCGAACATACAGCATTATCGGAATTGCAGTAACGCGTTTTCTGGCGTTCAAAGATCAAACAGTCTTCTGAGAAAAGAAAAATTCTTATCAGTATCGATTCTGGAGTAAAATTAACAAAAGCCATTTCTTAAATTAAAACGTTATTTTTTAAGTAGACATTATGGTCGGGCCTCTGACGATAAATAATGAATGCATTGAATGTATCATTTTGTAACAATTAATTCTCCGTCATAATTTTACCTTTTTAATGTATAATATTGACTCCATCAAGAAAAACGTTGTCTAAATAAATTATTTCTTGCAACGAAGCTAATCACTTCTCAGATTTCCACCTTGTAATTTATTTAACGTATAGTTTATATATAGTAGGCATAAGACGCAACACTGATTTGTGACATACAACTTCGTACTCTTCAGACCAAAATCCACACAGCCGTTATCAACGTAGATCAATCGACACTGATTATATTTCCTCTTGAAATATACTACATTTTAAAAAAATATACACAGAAACACACAAAATGGCGGAGATTTGTTTTCATTGATTGCATCAATCAAAGTGGCGAAAGAGTTTTTATTGAGTGTTTAACTAATTTAAAAGAGTTTCAATGAAATTGTTATTTCCTTTCATTAACGAGTTAAAGGCAAAATAACAGAATCAGTGAACGGAAGAAAATGGGAATAGGAAAGTAAGAAAAATCGTAGGTGCATTTGAAAGCATGTAATATTCGTCATTCAAGTACAGGAACCAATCGCAATGATAGTATCTATCTATCTATCTATCTATCTATCTATCTATCTATCTATATATCTATCTATCCTCACTCTGTTCATATCTGTCAGTCTATCTTTCTTTCTTTCTATCTATCTATCTATCTATCTATCTATCTATCTATCTATCTACTCGTGCATGTCTTATTTTGTTTGTGTGTATGCAGTTTTTCAGGTAACATTTTGTATGCATATGTGTAAATGTAATATCTACATAAATACGTATTATATACACAAATGTACTCAGTATATTCATTCTTATCGAAAATCCACTTGCATTTCTATGCACAGATCTCACGCACATATATTTTACGTATTTTTGCATATTTATACGAAAACATTATACACGCATATCTATCTATCTATCTATCTATCTATCTATCTATCTATCTATCTATTCTCACTGTGTTTTTATCTGTCTATCTATCTGGCAACACATTTCAAGTGTTAAGTCAGCTGTTACTAATAAGTTGTTAAACTTTTACAAGGGTCCGGTTCTCGATGCGAAAGGCGAAATGAACGTGATTACTCAAAGCTCCATTCACCAAATAAACCTGTTACGTTCTTTTAGAAAAAAAGAAGAAAATTTAGTTGTCTTGACCAACATAATACGAGTTTTTCACGACTAGATGTAGCGCGCTTATTTCTTTTTGTGGGTGAATAATTTCTGTTTTTCATTCAAACTCTAAAAGGGAATCGGAATTCTATATAAGTTTCTTTCTTTTTTGCTGCTTTTCATATTTTTCTATAAACTGAATAAATTATTTTGAAGTAAGTACACGTCTGCTCGCGTTTACACGACGGAAAATGGTTACCTAAGAAAATAGCTGCCAATATTCAAATCTAGCGACTTGTTTTGCTTTTAAATATGAAACTTCGAATATTGTAAGGAAATTGAATATATAATAGGATGTACTACAAAGCCAAAGTCATGTACTTAAAGTCTCGTCAGATCGAGAATTTCATATTGATGTCAGGCATGGCACCAAACCCGTTCAGAAATATCTAAAGTATCAGGTGCATACAAGCGCTTTCTTTGATCGATGCTCACAAATGGCTTCGAGGAAATGAAGCTTGTAGATTTTTAGCGACGACCATCTTTTTTTCAATCTCGGTTACAGCCTCTACAGAATCACAAACAAATAAACATTACCAAATAAGAGAAACCACATAAACAGAGCGCTTTTACTAAAATGCATAGCACATATAAGCCGAAGAGAAAATAATGACATATTCAATAGGTTATCGTTCCAAACTAATTCACACAAAAATTTAGTAAAGAAGCTCCCATCACTAATTAAAAGAGGTATAACAGCTAGTGGACTTGAAAAACCAATTTTCCCGACAGTAGCACTGGCTGTTGTGCCAGTGAATGTCAAATGTTACCATATAAAGAAACAAATACTATTAACATCATTATCATTACCAGCACTCTCGTTGTTTAATATTTGTGCAAGAATTAGTACTTAAATTTTTAAAAAGGTTATTTAAATTTTATCTTTGGTTTAATAAATTGAAACGAAAGAAATTTAATGTAAGTAAACATGAAGAATTTGTATAATTCTTGAATTCAATACAAATAAATTATTTAGCAATTGTGTTATCCATTGGTCAAATCAATTGACATCTGTTTATGCCCTGAGGGTATTTAATCGTTACGTTGTGCCTATAATAACATCTATATAAACCAAGATAAGAAAAATAATATTTTTTTCATTTTTTCTTTGCTTTTTTGTTCTTTTATTTGCTTAACAATGATGCCCAAGGTTTTAGCCGAACATTAGCGCCCGAGATGGGTCTTTAGAGAACCGATACGAAATTTATAATTTACTATTTGAAATAATGTAGTGAGGGTAATAGCGCATTGCGGTACCTTCTGGGGTTATTAGTTTTGTCTTATCACCAAGGTGGGTCGAATATTCCGGGCACACTTCTATCAATAAACAAACTTTAGAAATATTAATGTGATTGTCACATTACAGGGGACAGTGCACACTCAAAGTTACAGGGCTGCATGGCAACTGGAAAGTTAAAAAAGATTCTGACTGATCTCAAGTAATTAAAAACATATTTTTCACAATGTTCGCAATTACTTACTTCAGTATTTTGGTTGGCTAAAGACAAATGTTTCTTCTTTGGTGGAATGTGAAGGACAAACTCTCCAGTTGCATTTCTGGCATGAACCCGAGGATTTTCTCTCAACATGACACAAAGAATATCTGTAACAGCGCTTTTGGGTAGATTTCTTTGTTTTTATATCAATATCTTCAATTGTTGAGTGAGAAATTTCAATTCTACATGCACACATTTTGTTTTGAATAGCAAGGCCAACTCCATCTACATTTCGTGCTTTTACAAGTAAGTGTGTCCGCGTTAAGTCACATGCAATCTCTTGAAGGAAAAAGCCTCCGTGCAAGTGATACACCTTTTTTACAATTTTGGCAATGCATGAATGTCATATAATCGTTGATAGCAGAAAGGTTGAGAACATTCATGAAGTCAGCAAGAGGCCAACAAATTGTTTTGAGTTGCACTGAATAAGAATGTGAAAGCTGATAGACTGTATCACTTCGTTCTTTGGTACTGTTGTGGAACAGTATCATGTCAGGTTTCCCCATTAGCATCGTCAGCATTAGCATCCTTATGCATTGTTAAAAGAAGAGTTGACACATTTGTTTTTCTTTGGAATAAATGAAACCGCTGTCACATTTTGATCAAATGGGAAGCAGCAACTGCCAAAAGGAATGCCTTTAGCATTGGTGAAGCCTTCTGGGATGGATCGTTTGTTTTTTCTAACTGTTTCAACATAGGTCAACCGCTTCCGATAAAGTTCTTCGACGAAGCCAGAATCTGTAAAGTAATTACCAGCAGCGATATTTCTTCCGCTTCTATAAAATGGCTCAACTAATTGCATAACTACATTGGATGCCAGTCCGACTATAGCTTTTCCATCAGCTCATTTGCCTGTATATGGTATTTCATCACAGATATGTCCAGTGCTACACTCAACTAGTAGAAAACACATCATATCTGGCTTTGAAGGTAGATATTACCTGAATGGGAATCTCCCTCCGAAGCGAATGAGCTGTTCATTGATACATAAAAGCTATGAAGGATTAATGTTTTTTTGTGCACTGTGAAATGAAAATAATCGCTTAACGTACAGAATGGAGCAAACATAAAACATTACCTACCCTCCTGCCGAGTGTCTAAGTTATCAAAACGAATGCATTGAGTTATTTCTTTGAGATTATCGAAGCAAAAGCTGGACTCGAAAGAGTTCCATCTTTCCTCATCCCCCTGATGTTTTTGTGATTCTCTTTCGACACTCATATAAAAGATCAAGATATGCGTGAAGTTCTGTCACTCTAATAGTTTACCAGTTTGTTTTCTTGCATTTCCAGTACTTGTTTTTCCATTTTACAACTATTTCTATATTTTCAGAGGTCAAAAAAGATTCAAAGCTTCTTATGGAAATTATTTTGTTTTTGGTAAATTTCTTGTAGCATCCGAGACGAAAAACTATAATGCGAATCGAAATATGTTTTTTTTTGTTAAATGTGTTATTGATAACGGATACAAACTTTTTGGAGCGTGCAGTCTCAAGGCTAAGGATGAATATCTTTGAAAATTTAAGTGAATGCGTTTTTTACTAATATAGCAATTTGAGAATTTTTGTTGTAGGAGTTTATCAGTCAATAAGTAGAGCAATGTCCCAGTTGTTATCCCGAAAATTTTCACGTTGGTTCAGTTCTTTTAAATCGAATATGTGGTGCAGTTTAATTTATATTACAATGAATCATTCATACAAAAAGTAAATTAGTAAAAAAACAAAATAATTCCCAAGCCTGAAGATGACTGAATGTACAGTCGAAAGTACTGGTGTATTTAAGAAGGACCTAATACAGCTTATAATTGAAAAAAACAAACAAATATCATAACATTCATCGAGTGATTAGTAGGTTAATGCATCTTTAAAAGTTTGTTAGCGAAGTGATTTCGCCATTTTATATCATTAACTTTTCTAATTTACTTTTTGTATATATGTATATATATATATATATATATATATATATATATATATATATATATATATAAAAATTACCAGCAATATGTACTTATAGCAAAATGAACAGCAATACGTTTTATGTGTGGTTGAAGGTATACAACTGCATTCAAATTATTTAAATTTTAGTATTATTTAACACATAGAGGTGTTGATATGCCATGAAACAAAATCAACCAACATTTTCTGGTAACTGTACTGAGGAACATCTCTCTATGGTATCTAGAGTTTATGAATTCAAGTTCAGTACTAGATTGGCATCAAGTTTTTATCCTTTTGCAGTTGATATGGCGAGATGTAACCGTAAGTGTCATGTTTACAGTTTCTTCCTTTACACTTTTCACTTGTGAAACTCTTTTCCAGCTTTTTGCTTCCCAGTCAAATTTGATCTTCAAAAATTTAAATGCAATATCATTCTTTACCTTCATTTAAAAAGTTCCTGTTTTTTTATTGGTCTCTTTCCTAAATAATGTTTTTTCTTTTTCGATATACGTTTTTACCATTCAGTAACCTTTTGTGGTTTAGTGACTTTATTATCTTACTTGCAGTGAAATGATAAAAAAAGAAGTTGTCATCACTGATGAGAACAAGAAATTAAATCTTTCATACTTTTTTCCTTTTTTTTTTCAAAGAATGAATAAAAAAGATACACCATAATTCTGATTACGGCCACTATATGTAATTCTTGCTTTTTGTTATGGATTTTATACCTTAAGAAAATATAAAAAACATGATCGCTTTAAAAAACAAAATCAACAAGAGAAAGAATATATCCTACTGGTCGAACAATTCTTCGAAATAGAAAAGGATATTTGATATTGTGAATGTTACCGCTCCAAAGCGAGCATAGGGTGAAAGGCATAAACGTTCATGAATGTATTTGGAAATCCATTCATAAATTTTCAAGGTAATTAAAATAATTCTGCCATATAAAGGCTTCGATTGTACTCATTATGATTGAAGTACTTGGAACTCTCCCCAAGATTATTACAAAAAAAGAAAAACGAACTAAAAAATCAATTGGAATATTTCGAAGTAAAGGAACACTTTGGTAGGGAACCTGAGGAGAGATCTTGAAAATATTTCGATAACGTGATCTTCAGAAGGATACGCTTGGCGGGAAAACACAAGAAGTAAAAAGTAATAAAGATAAACACAAAAAGGAAGTAATAACTTCTCATCATTACCTTTTCTTTCTGTGTCATTAATTCCACACAATCATTAAAATCTTCATTATTTTAATTTCGCTGTTGTTTATATTTTTGATGTTCTCTGCGATCATTTCTTAGATTTTAGAATCCTGAATTTCATATATATATATATATATATATATATATATATATATATATATATATATATATATATATTCTCTTTTCTACAACCAAAAATGGAAAACTAAATCATATATATATTTTCAGATCCAAAATAAAAAATAAAATACAAAACTTAAAAAAAGAAAATAATTTTTTTATCTTTATTTTCGGAACGTGCAAGTCCATGTAAAATAAAATAAAACGAATAAGATTCAAATAAAACAAAAAACAAAGCAAAGAAAAACAAATAAAAAGCAAATAAAAAAGTAACTTTTCAAATCTTAAAAGAGGTCAATGAGTGCTAGAAGATGCTGTGAAACTTCTCCAGAGGATTTTCGAGGAATCGGTAAACATTATTGATTCGCTGAGATTGCTAAAGCAAGTTTCGTCTTTGTTCTTCGGTAACGAACGGTTTTGGAGGCCCACTGGCGGTTGTCGGCACCGTTTGCCAGTGATTAGGACGTATTCACGAGACAAGAGGACATCGGCGGGCGGTAGCGCTGGAACGGAGATGATCTCAGAAATGCATACAGCGGACGATCAGGTCTTGGCTATTCTGGTTTGGAAGCTTTACTGATGCTGCGTTGGTCGATACAAGGCAGCAAGGTCTAAAGGTGGAAGAACGAGGAGTCAAAGAAGGAAAGTGAGGTTTGACGGGCTGTGGAAAAGGCGGTTTGTATTGGAATAAAGTAAAATTAAGACGAAAAAAGCGGGAAATGTGTGGTTAGGTGGAATAAAAAATGGGGAAGCATGTTGAGAAAAGTGTGTGTATGTGTGTGAGTGTGTGCATGTTTGTGTGTGTGCGTGTGTGTGTGCAATCAGTTGAGGGATGCGAATAAAGAGCTAGCATTTGGAAGATCGTAGAAAAGATAAAAGGAAGAAAGCAAAGATTTAAAGGAAGACACGCTAAAAGGAATATATGAGAAGAGAGAGAGAGAGAAAGAGAGATAAAGAGAGAGTGGGGGTGAATCTATAAATAGAATATATACGATGTATAAGTAAGTGCCAAGAGGGATAACAACGAATATAAGAAAAGGCGATTCTGACAAAAGTAGATGCTGATTGGGTATTAAAAAGATATGAATAAATAAAAAGAGTCAGCAAACAAGAAATAATAAAAGCAAAGGAAAGAGAAGAAAGAAAAACAATTACGAAGTGAATATTAGAATAGAAGAATAGAAGAATAGAAAGAATAAAATCAGAAATAAATTGAAATATTGCGTTCAATGTTTGTAAATTGTATTATCCAAGGAAAATGCCCTAAAATGTGTATTAAAAAAGCAGAACATAGGAGGAAACAGAAAATTAAAAGATTCCCCACCAATACTTGTAACATCAAGCATTCCTTATCAGTAAAGGACCTACATTTTTGTGTCCCTGGAGTTTGAACAGATATAGCTCCCCTCTACAACCAACAAAAATAGATTCCAGGATCCAACCTGCAAAATATAGTCGATTCTACCAAGCTCAGAGTCCGTACAGTTAGGTGTTCGACGCTGCAAACTCTCAATAAAATTTTGAAATTTGACTAAAACCGCGGGATTTTAGGCCATATGAACTGGGCATTGAAGCATATTCTACGGACAACATTAGCTACTTCAATCCATTGGCTTATTATTCTATCACTAAATCACTTTATGACTTAATATAAAAATCACTTAAAAAACATCCATTTTGTTGAAAAATTCATATATTAACACAAGAAGCTTCCTCTGGGATTAGGGCTCGTGAAGCGTAAGTTTCATTAATTTCATAATAGATGTGACCCATTTCCCCATACAGCAACGTGTAAAATACAATTTAAAATTATAGTCGTAGATATTCTCAAAACTATTTTAATAGTTTCCCCTGAGTTGCTCATTACAGAGACAAGAGAAATCATTTCGCGATAAGTAGGAGCCTGAATGTATGCGAAAACATGAAAAATAAAACACTTCAAGGAAGAAAAAAGAAACAGAACCCTTGATGGTTCCCTGCATCAAACATCGCTTCATAGGAATTAATGTTTCATTACAGATTTCACACTGAAAGAAACTATAATCTTAACGCTCTCATTACCTAGGCAAAAGAATCAGCAAGTCAACTTCTTCATCTATGTGTCGTGACCCTTCAGGAAGTTAGCAATCATTGTCCTCCACAGTCTCCTGTCCTCTGTAGCTCTTAATAAATTCTGTCTTTTTGTTATCTCTCCTAAACATTGTTCTGCCATCTAGAAGCTCGCTAGGTAGGTTGTGTTGTTTACCGCTGTACCTCTTGCCTTCCATCTGTTCTGTGATTATTGAATTTTCCAAGTCCTCTTTCCTCATTATAGTAATTTCAACTTTCTTTTTCAGATGTTGTCGTTGCTCACATGTTCGGCCTATGTTATTTTCAGAATAACCATATTTCTGATGCTTCGAGTCTCTTCTGCATCTGTGAGGAGATAGCCCAGCACTCACTGCCATATAGGAAGATTGTTATTACGTAATATTTCAGTACTCTTTTCTTTGCTTCCTTTGGAAGGCATCTTTTACTATCTCAATACTGTGCATTCGGATTTCAATGCTGTGCATTCCGTCCTCTGGTAAAACAGTTCATTTTTTATGCTGTTGTTGTGTGTTGCTATTTTGAGGATAAGGTTAGCTGTTTTAAATTGTTTGTAGTAGATAATTAATTTTATTTTTTTATTTGAGTCAATTGGGGTAGTGTATTTCTTTATAATATTTTTAAGTGAAAATTCATCTTGTTTGTAGTTGATGTGCATTTGGTTTTTGTAGAAAATATTTGTCATTTTTGACTGTGTGTTCACTATCATTGTTATTTACTTCCGGGAGAAATAGTCTAATTTGATGGTCTATAAGGTGGTTAGGGAAGCCATTGTTAATTAGTGTCTGTTTTACATTATTGAATTCTTGAAGGAAGAGTAGTTGAGAGGATGAAATCTCGTGTGCTCTTTTTAGGAAGTTTTTTTTATTGCTGCTATTTTGTATCTGAGTGGGCATTCACATTTAAAGTTAAGGTGGTAAGAGTAAGTTCGTAGGTGAAGTTAAGGACAGAGTTTTTTCAACCTGCCATATATTCTACTTGTTTGCAAAGCCTTAGTAATTTTCTGCATTGACACACGAAATATGCCAGGCTCTGTATGAATTTTATTTATCATTAAATATAATATATATTTTGTATTATTAAACACCTTTTGAAACTTTTCAATGTTTTTATGTTTTTGGCGGCCAGAATTTATTTTTTGTCGCCAGTTAAAATACAAATATTCAAAAATCAGTGGACATATTGATGCGGGTATTATAGATGCATTTTTTACCGATGAATATTCAAGATGCCATGAAAAGACGTTATGAGCAACGACGAAGGTTTAAGGAAATTAGGGACAAGAAGGGAACATATAGCTACTTTTAGCTGGTCTCAGCTTAAATACTAACGGCAAAGCTGCTCTGTATAATCATCTGAGAGATCCCTTTCTGCTTTCCATCAGCGGGACTGGTACTAACCTCCAGGAGAGTGACTCTTTGTGGCTTCTCGGTTGAACACTCTCGGTTAGCATGAAGTGGAAAGATTACATTGAATCCATAGCTCGGTCATCGGCTAAGAAAGTTAGTTCACCGTGTCGTGTTAGACAATTTTTCTCTCCAGAATCTATCTTACATATTTATAAGTCTACCATTCGCCCATGCTTAGAATATTGCTGTCACATATGGTCCAGTGGTCCGGTATTTAGGGATTCTTGATAAAATCCAGAGAAGAATCAGCAATATTATTTGTCCTGACCTGGCGTCTCGGCTTCAATGACTTTTACACCGCCGTAAAGTTGCTTCCCTGTGTATTTTCTATAAATACTTCCATGGTAATTGTTAGGATGAGCTCTTTGCTATGATACTTTATTTTATTGTTATTTTATTCCCCTCCCCTCATAGCCGTTGAATTGTAAATATGGGGACTAGTTAGTATTTTCACAGAGACAGTGAGGTATTATGGTGGTTGTAGTAAGAAAGGTACGTATGAATGTGTTGTTTTGGTGTAAGGAATATTGTTCGTACGATTGGGTCAGTGTTTGCGGCTAGCTAAGTTATAGTTAAGACAGATGAAGACCGTCCTTTTTTCCCCAATCCCCCCTTCGGCCTTGTGCCACATTTCTGTAAATTATACAGAATAAATATCGCTCTTTGATATGGTACCTAGACTTTATGAATTTAAACGTAGTACTGAATTGGCAGCAAGGTCTCATCAATTTGCAGTTGAATTGGCTAGATGTAACCGTAAGTTCTAAGCTAAAAGTTTCTTTTATCGCATATTTCTATGGAGGAACTCTCTTCTGGCTCCATGCTTTCTGGACAACTTTCATCTTCAAAAATGTAAATGCAATGTAAATCGTTATCTACTATCTTCCTGATTACTCCTCTATTGTTCTAGCTCCTTGATAATGTTTCTGCTTTCTAATTTTTCACACAGCAATTCCGTGTGACTTAGAGGCTTTACTGCGTGACATGGGGGGAATAATATTAGAAAAAAGAGATGCAGGTTGAAGCATCAACAAAACTGCTTTACGAGTTTATATGAATAGATAGCAGAACCAGGACATATAGGGAGAGTGTTATAACAGTCGACAGAAAATGTGGCGCCGAATTCTGAAGCATTAGAAAATGGGAAGATTTCGTTAGAAATAAAGTTCTAAAATTCTATGTAATATCAATATTCCCACTGTATCAGGTAAATCAATAAAATTTGTCGAATCTTTTTCATACCAAGGAAGCGAAATAATTTCTACTTAAAAGGATGTAAAAATTCGCATAGCTGAAGCTTGGGCTGCCTTGAGTAAAATGTCTGTAATCTGGAAATCTGATCTACCATAAAACCTTAAGCTGTAGAGGCGGTGTTAATGTATAGGGCCACTACCTAGAAATTAACAAAAAACCTAGAGTCTAAGCTTGATGGAACCTACACTCGGATGCTGAGAGCTAAAATTAACATCTCTTGGCGGCAACATCCAACTAAATCACAGCTCTGTGGACCCATCATTGATATTTCTACAATTTTACGTGAACGCAGAATGCGATTTGCAGGACATTGCTGGGGAGCAAAACAAGAATTCGCGCGTTATCAACTGTTCTGGACACCTAGCAAGACGGGTTGAACGCCCTGCAACCACATACACTGACCAGCTATGTTATGACACAGAATGCCACCCTTATGCCCTTCCGATTCTGATGCAGGTTCGTGATGGTTGGGATGATAGACTCATGAATGTCCGAGCTAGCTCAACCGGATAATAATATACGGCAGTGAATGGGGTACAATTTCTTCACAAGCAACAGGGATGTGGTTCTACATAAGGATTTTGAGAATACTACAGGCAAGACTTGTGAACAACAAGAACTTTTAAGAAAAATGGGAATACACACGACACTGGAATTTGTAATCAGAAAATTAGTTAAAATCTCTTGGAAACATAAGAAATAGGTGGCGGCTTGACGAATGTGCATTTTGCAAACAAGTGAAGCAAAGGAAATGTTGGCAATATCATAGATGGAGCTTATGAGGAACTAGGAATTTTTGTGGCAAATTAACACAAAAACGACACAAGAGATCCTTTATATTTCTGTATATAATGCTGAAAAAAGGCTTGAATCTGACACTCACAGGACATAACGAAGACAAGTAGGACAGAGAGAAACAACGAATAACCTATTCAACAAATTTAAGTAAATGGATGTCACACCAGGGAGCGTGAAGAATAATAAAAAAAATCAAACCTAGCTAAGTGCTACAAACAAAAGGAAATTGTAACGACCCATGATCTGAAGGGACACGGCACACAGAATAAGATCATGATAATATTCGTTATAATTTTCTGATAAAAATAATAAATGAATAACATAAAAAATATTAATGAGTAGAATATCAGCATGAACAGCAACAACAATAAAAGTGATGAAATGGGTAAAAAGTTAAATGTGGATGTTTTGCAAGATAATTGTATATTAGACAAGTTAATATTTATCATCATTTTATTCAATTAGCGCATTTTTCGCCGTTCAGGTCATCAACTGTGGTTCATAGTGATATCAAAAAAAGAATAGTGAAATGACTTGCCGGTTCATTTTGCTCTGGGGATATTAAAGTTGCCCCGCCCTTCTTCTCAAAGGTGGATTTGTTTTTGAAGTGGTTAAAGAGGCAGGGCCTAAAAGACAACAGGTAGTTTTCCTTCTAGACTGGTAGCGACCCAAAACTATAGGACACAGCTTGGTCTGCTATTTTACCTATAGATGGGCGGAAAAGAGATGGATTCATACCTTTCCCAAGATTATAAGTACAGAAATGAATATACGTCCTGGGTATGACGATAAACTACATCCGCATCATGGGTATGACGATAAACTACTTCCGCGTCCTGGGTATAACGATAAACTACTTCCGCGTCCTGGGTATGACGATAAACTACATCCGCGTCCTGGGTATGACGATAAACTACATCCGTGTCCTGGGTATGACGATAAACTACATCCGCATCCTGGGTATGACGATAAACTACATCCGCGTCCTGGGTATGACGATAAACTACATCCGCGTCCTGGGTATGACGATAAACTACATCCGCATCCTGTGTATGACGATAAACTACATCCGCGTCCTGGGTATGACGATAAACTACGTCCGCGTCCTGATTATGACGATAAACTACATCCGCGTCCTGGGTATGACGATAAACTACGTCCAACCAAAAGGCCGTCAATCCGATCAATCGGCTGGTCATGTCATGCCCCATCACATCTAACCCATCCCAAAACAACTACAACTTACAATTAACTTTCCCTCCTAAACCCTACACTAAATATACTTACCTTACCCCTAAAATGTGATGGGAAACAATGATGTTGTCAGCTATACGTTTTTGAAACGATGATGTTGCCAGCTATACGCTTTTGAAACAATGATGTTGCCAGCTATACGTTTTTGAAACAGTTGCCAGCTATACGTTTTTGAAACAATGATGTTGCCAGCTATACGTTTTTGAAACAATGATGTTACCAGCTATAAGTTTTTGAAACAATGATGTTGCCAACTATACGTTTTTGAAACAATGATGTTGCCAGGGATACATTTTTTTGAAACAATGATGTTGCCAGCTATACGTTTTTGAAACAGTTGCCAGCTATACGTTTTTGAAACAATGATGTTTCCAGGGATACATTTTTCTGAAACAATGATATTGCCAGCTATACGTTTTTGAAACAATGATGTAGACAGCTATAGGTTTTTGAAACTATGATGTTGCCAGCTATACGTTTTTGAAACAATAATGTTGCCAGCTATACGATTTTGAAACAATGATGTTGCCAACTATACGTTTTTGAAACAATGATGTTGTCAGGGATACATTTTTTTGAAACTATGATGTTGCCACCTATACGTTTTTGAAACATTTGCCAGCTATACGTTTTTGAAACAATGATGTTGCTAGTGATACATTTTTCTGAAACAATGATGTTGCCAGCTATACGTTTTTGAAACATTTGCCAGCCATACGTTTTTGAAACAATGATGTTGCCAGCTATGCGTTTTTGAAACAATGATGTTGCCAGCTATACGTTTTTGAAACAATGATGTTGCCAACTATACGTTTTTGAAACAATGATGTTGCCAGGGATACATTTTTCTGAAACAATGATGTTGCTAGCTATACGTTTTCGAAACAATGATGTTGCCAGCTATACGTTTTTGAAACAATGATGTTGCCAACTATACGTTTTTGAAACAATGATGTTGCCAGGGATACATTTTTCTGAAACAATGATGTTGCCAGCCATACGTTTTTAAACAATGATGTTGCCAACTATACGTTTTTGAAACAATGATGTTGCCAGGGATACATTTTTCTGAAACAATGATGTTGCCAGCTATATGTTTTTGAAACATTTGCCAGCCATACGTTTTTGAAACAATGATGTTGCCAGATATACGTTTTTGAAACAATGATGTTGCCAACTATACGTTTTTGAAACAATGATGTTGCCAGGGATACATTTTTCTGAAACAATGATGTTGCCAGCTATATATTTTTGAAACATTTGCCAGCCATACGTTTTTGAAATTTATGATGTTGCCAGCTATACGTTTTTGAAACAATGATGTTGCCAGCTATACGTTTTTGAAACAATGATGTTGCCAGCTATACGGTTTTGAAACAATGATGTTGCTAGGGATACATTTTTCTGAAACAATGATGTTGCCAGACATACGTTTTTGAAACATTTGCCAGCCATACGTTTTTGAAACAATGATGTTGCCAGCTATACGTTTTTGAAACAATGATGTTGCCAGCTATACGTTTTTGAAACAATGATGTTGCCAGCTATACGTTTTTGAAACATTTGCCAGCCATACGTTTTTGAAACAATGATGTTGCCAGCTATACGTTTTTGAAACAATGATGTTGCCAACTATACTTTTTTGAAACAATGATGTTGACAGGGATACATTTTTCTGAAATTGTGCGTTGGGGTGGGGGTAAAGTTTATCCGAAACCTACCAATTCCGGTCGATTTTACATAGTGTTCCTTACCTTGTCGGTAGAGCAATCTCTCTCTCTCTCTCTCTCTCTCTCTCTCTGATTAATACAAATAAAATTCGTCACTTTGCTAAGAGATATTATAGTCAGAACCTCTGTAAATTCGTAGATAAACTTTTTCGTTCGGTCCACTTGTCAGTAGTATTCATCGATTTTGTCAGAAGTATTCATCGATTTTGTCAGAAGTATTCATCGATTTTGTCAGAAGGATTCATCGATTATGTCAGAAGTATTCATCGATTTTGTCAGAAGGATTCATCGATTTTGTCAGAAGGGTTAATCGATTTTCCCATTTCTGTTTATTTTTATGATAAGTTTGACGTAATTAATGCAATAATTGGTATGCAACTATTATTAGGATTAAGATACTTTTGTCTCTGTGCACTTATGTGAGTGGTTCTACACGCGTGTGTTTGTGTCTGTGTATGTGCATAAGTGCGCGTGTGCATTTACGTATGTGACAGATGTATGTATATATATATATATATATATATATATATATATATATATATATATATATATATATATATATGGGTGTATGAAGGATTGCATGAATGTGCAGCATTTTGAAAGAACTGACTTGAAATCGTACAGGGTGTAGGCACTTTATAAAGGAGGGATGCAATGCTTTTGTGGATGAAAGTCTGAGGTATTCGAGTGCAATCTCCGAAGATGCACTCATTCTGATTTGCCAAATAATATACAGAGTTGGAAATGGTGTATGTGTGATGGAAAAGTTGTGTAAAGCGTCTGAAAAATCATCACAACAACCAGAAGCAAGCCAACAATCCTACCTTGTCGCATCGTCCTGCGAGCAATAATTATTTTGTTTGTAACAAGGACTGCAGATCATCAGAAAGCACATAGTGGTGCACAGGAGTGTTGTAGGGCATGCAGATCCAATCGATACAATCAAGAGTTTCTTTCTGTCCTATATGCATGATACCGATAAAATAAAATGCTGGTCGCAGGAGTCACCTTAGAGGGCATGGACGCCGAAATGAGACGGAAGCCATTACAAGTGGTGTGATGTTTGAGGAAGCGGCTCTCATCTGAGTAAGATGTGCCAATCACCACAGACACACACACACACATACACACATGCACACACACACACACTCACACGCAGACAAACACGTTGGTATAACCCAAGCGAGTTCTATTAACACAATATAGAATTCGAAATATTAAATATTAAATGTTAAACTCACTCACAAAGAGCGCTCAATGTTTATTTACATTAAACAAAGCAAAATTTATCTTACAACTGGAATTAAGATACCATTAGTTTACATATGTATATATATTTTTTATTCGTGATCTTATAACAGTTATTTTTATTTATTGCGTTTCTAGTCTTTACTGTATATTGGATCGGAACAGTATTTCGAAGCGTTTATAAGGGAATTTCAAAGACAATATTTCGATATTTATACATAGATTTATTAAAACACATATGTGCCATTTAGTTCCATTAATTAAATGGCGTTTACGGCAATCAGTCTTTGCAATAAAGTACTCGATATTAGAGACAGAGAAAGATAATATTAGTGCAAATAAAAGTAATTTGTCTTTTTAGTAATTGTTAAATCTACTCCTCAGGAGGTTTTACCAATTAACAGCCATGTTTTATATATACATACACTCTGATATATATATATATATATATATATATATATATATATATATATATATATATATATATATATATATATATATATATATATGCCATACTACAATATGTTTGTCAACGAAGACTCGCACTACACCTTTCTGATCATAGCTCAATTAGGTCTCATTGAAATACTCATGGAGACCTACCGGACCCTATTCATAACATACTTGTTGACAACACAAATATAATAGCATCATCTACATGCAAAAATAAAGGCTAAAAATAATGGTGGCCTTATTAATAAAAACAAAAAAATTACACTCAATAATATCAACTATGAATGTGGACACAATATTGTGACGGTGTTTTGAAAATGAAAAAAATATGTAAATACATATATACAACAAACTATTTCTTGTTAACAGTTAATATATTTCAACCTTGAAAATGGCTAAATATATAGCCGAAAGCGCTAGGATAAAAAGAACAATTGTACAATTTTTATTTAATTTTTCTACCGAAAAGAAAAAATAGATCACATGAGAAATTGTATAAAAAACTAAATATAAGCACCTTGTCTGTCGTATTCAGTGAAATGTGCATGAAAGAAGGATTGATGCCTGAACACACACATACACACACACACACACACACACACACACACACACCCACACGCACTACACACACACACACACACGCACAGAGAGAGAGAGAGAGAGAGAGAAAGAGAGAGAGACACACACACACACACACACATATATATATATATATATATATATATATATATATATATATATATATGTCAGGTACCTCTAAAAATTTTCTGAAAAATTGAACATGTTATTATTAAAGGGAAGAAACCAAAGTATTTTTATTAAATGTTTTAATCCTTTGTAGCACATTCGAAATTTTGGTTAAAAATTTGTTTTTTTTGCGTCAGCGGTGGGCCAAAGATTATTATGGGAAATTTATCATCTTTTTTGCGGTAAAAAGTACAAGGTTTTGGAAATTCTTGTAAAAATTAAATAATTGTCGGATTTTAATGAAATTTTCAGAACTTATTCCCAAAAGAATGGAATTATTTTAAAAATATTTTTCTTTAGAAAATCTTCAAAAATATATATTTTTACATCTTTTACCCCAACTTAGGTAATTTTATGAAATTTCAGGACCTTCATATTTATGTTAATTAAAGGCAGGGATCCTTGGAGAATTTAAATCGTCAATTTGTTTTTAGCAAACGGAAACACCATTTTCAATTTTTTGCAAGTTAACATTTCTAAAATTCAGTAAAACTTTGGAGAATATTTTCCTAAACTTTTACAATTACTGAGTACTTGGAAAATTTTAAAAAAAGAGCTCACATCATTTTCCTCAATTATATTTTTCAGATAAAATCTCCGTAGAACAAGATTAGATCTGTCAACACCTTGTCAAATACGTCAACCAAGCTACTGTCCGTTAAAACAGCTACTGTAAGGTTAAAAAATATTTTTAACTTAATGTATAATAATATTCGTTTCAAATCAAATTAATTATACATTGAATCAATTAATATTTCTTAAATAAAGTTTCAAGAAAATATATTTTAGTTTTGGTAGAATTTTTAATTAAGATAATTACATTTCTATGAAAGACAACTAAAAAAAAATCTAGAAAATTTTAATTAATTTTAAATTAATTTTTGAAATTCAGCAAAGTGTTTTGGTTATTGGGAATATTAAATTTATCAATTAGCTTGAAAGTAAAAAATAGAATAAAAGCTTCAAGAAAGACTTTGAGTTTTAAAAAATATTCCTTTTAAAATTTTGATATCGTTTATTTTTCTGTTTTTGTTGAGGTACCTGATATATATATATATATATATATATATATATATATATGTGTGTGTGTGTGTGTGTGTGTGTGTATATATATATATATATGTTGTATCAAGTCTTTGTTCAAATATATATATATATATATATATATATATATATATATATATATATATATATATACATTAATACATGAATTTATACGATACTGGGAATATCATACTAAATAACATACATGTTTAAAAAAGCTTTCCTGGCTTCGTACATTTAGTTCAATATACACACACATGCATATGTCTGTCTATCTATCTATCTCTATCTATATCTATCTATCTATCTATCTATATATATATATATATATATATATATATATATATATATATATATATATATCAATACAAACTTGCTGAGTACTATGTTAATGTGTCTGTGGTATCGTTTTGTACATCAAATGCACTCGTCATATAAGCACTCACAATCGGTTATTTTTAAACATTTTCACTGTAAAAAAGTTTTTTTGTACTCCCACCCCCTTGCGACTTTCCACACAGGTATCGAAAGCGGATTTTAAACGGGTAATTCCAACATTCCACGTGTGTTATGGAAGAGGGACAACGACCATTTGATGTCTTGTATTGGCGCCAATGCATTGCGCCGCACGAAGTTTTGTTAAGGCCTGCGGCACGAACAACGTCTCAGAAAGGGATACGTGACAGGAGAGGAAACAGAAGACAAGAGCTGAGAAATTGCTGCTTAAGCGGGGAAATATGCCGAGGCCTAAAGACGACGATTTTGAGATGGTGGCGGAATCATTCTGAACGCTGTGAAGGAGAATTTGTTTAAAGAAGAAATGTTAATGTTAGAGGCAAAATGTTTTTCGTTGATCGTCATTGATTATTTCAGGTCCGATTCTCAAGTTGCACTTTGTGGTTCCTCTTTCTTTCTTTAGTGGCATATCAATTCCTTATGGGTCATTAATTTTCTTGGGGGTATTAGTAATATCCTTTGCAAATATGTATTGCTGGTATTTATTTTTCTGGTAATTTTTTATTTTTTACAAAATTGCACTATTGGTAATTTTTTACTATGAAAATGTATTTTCATACATTCATTGTGTTTGACACCAGGATGGAGGGTTAAATGTTTCCTCATAGTTTGAACCTTAACCGGTGGTACACTTCCGGATCAGAGTGGACCTGGAAGCAATAGCAATTAAGAAGTTGTTCCAAGCTCCTCAAAACATCCAATCTCCCGATCAGAGGCCTTGCTGCCGGGTGAAGTTAATCGTCATACTCAGGACGTTGAGATTCGTGAGAGTTCTGCCATATTCTACATGACTTCTTTTGTAGAAAAGTATCCAAGCTCATTGTTACATGGATAAGGTTACACTGTAAATACACTTTGTTTAATTGATTACAACCGGTAAATAATGGCGTTGATTATGATTATAATGGCGTTGTTAAGATGATTATCCAGACTGTTGGAAAACTGCTCTGCATTTATCGCATTGCGAAAAGGATGATAACAGATTGCTTGTAATAATCATTCAAATGAAAAACATGAAATTCACGATAAATATTTCAATCAATAGAATTACAAGAAACCTGAGAAAACTTAATTGTTTAACTTATGAAAAATAATATAAAATCTTAGCAGTTTAAATTTTTATTACAACGAAAAAAATGGACATTAAGATTTAGAATAATGAGGAAGAAAACGTAAAATGTCAATAGCCTTTGGTGACTCGAAAATAAAAGCAGAGAAAAGCGAATATATTTATATACATATATACACATGTAAGCAAATATATGGATAGAGATCCGACAGTATGAGGAAAAATATGAAAAAACATTATGTTGACTTGAATATCGTTTAATTATGTTTTAATAACTATGTCCTGAAGAAGGTCTACTAGACCGAAACGTCTGAAACATTACAACAGTAAACTTGCATATTCGGATTTTGTTTTTTCATATTTTTCCTCATATATACATACATATATATATATATATATATATATATATATATATATATATATGTGTGTGTGTGTGTGTGTGTGTGTGTGTGTGTGTGGCTATACTATTGACGGTAGGGTGTCCAATGCTGATCTTCTCTCAAAATAAAACATTGGTCAAATTGAGATTTTCCTGATGCTGTTGCAACTTCGCATGTTGCAAGTATGGAAATAACTGGAAATATTTGTGCTAAAGTTGTATCAGAAAGTTTGAAGTTATTCGTATTGACCGGCTAAGAGACAAAAGACAACGGTGAAAGGCATCAGCAAATATTCCTCTTGCTATGTCCCGAGATCCTCGCTGTTGCACAATATGTGGACTTGTATGCAGACCACTATCGGGACTGAAATGTCACATATGAAACAAACATAAATACTGAATGATGCTTGCGAATTCACATACGTCGAAATCGACGAGAGAGTCCATTATATATATATATATATATATATATATATATATCAGGTACCTCTAAAAGTTTTCTGAAAAATTGAACATGTTATTATTAAAGGGAAGAAACCAAAGTATTTTTATTAAATGTTCTATTTGCGCGAAAATAAATGTACAGTAAATACACACACACACACACACACACATATATATATACATATATATATATATATATATATATATATATATATATATATATATATATTTTAAGATATTACAACGAAAACATGCCAAAATCGCTACACAATTGCAGTCGTGTTTCGATGCGTATCAATGCATCTCATCAAGTGATTGTAACTTACTGGCGAGTGAAAGATTTATTTAAAATTTAAAATCAAAATACAACCTCTTTTTTTTTCTCATCTTACCTTGATATATATATATATATATATATATATATGTATATATATATATATATTTATATGCAATTTTTATATATATATTATTTATATATTATATGTGTGCGGTACTTATTGGAAAGCGTTTGATATCAGTGATAACATACTTAGTTAGATTGACGTGAGTTTTGTGACCCTGGATTAACGCTATTTGCGATCGTCAGACGCGTGTATATATGTCTGCGTACGTATGAGTGCCGTTCCAACGACAATTATTCCTACCACTACAATAAAACACCTATATACGCAACCATAAAGAAATCCAAATTTTAAAAATAATCAGTTTGTCTGACGATCGCAGAGAATGTGAAATCCAGGATCACAAACTCATATCAATCCAACTATATATATATATATATATATATATATATATATATATATATATATATATATATATATATATATATATATACGAGGGTCATTCAATAAATAAGGTGAATTTTTGGGTATAAGGATTTCTAATACAGATAGAAGCTATTTTTTTAAATTATTTTTTGTTTTACTTCTTTTTCACATGGATTTAATTTCTTTTGCAGATTAAAAAAAAAAAACTTTGAGAGTTTTAGCGATTAACAAAGATGGCCGACTAAGAAGCATGCTCCAGGATTGAACAGCGGTCAGTTATCAAGATTTTAGTTGCTGAAGTGTGCAAACCAGTTGAAATTCATAGGAGAATGTCAACTGTGTATGGTGCCACATGTTTCAGCCAAAAAATGTCTACAAGTGGGCTAAATTGTTTAAAGAAGGACGGAGCAGTGTTGAAGATGAAGACAGGCCTGGGAGGCCTACAGAAGTGAGACCTCTTGAGGTGATCGAATCAGTCAATGACCTCATTCAGTCTGACAGAAGGGTGACAGTGGATGACATTGCAAGGACTTTGAGCTTATCTGTTGGGACAAACGCAGGAGTCATCAGTCAGAAGGAGTCATCTTGCATCATAACAACGCAAGGCCTCACACAGCAGCCCAAATGGTGCAGACAATCAACGAGCTGGGCTGGGAACTGCTCCGTCATCCCCCTTATAGTGCAGACCTTGCCCCTTCAGACTTTTACCTGTTTGGTCCCTTGAAAGCATTCACGAGAGGCACGAAGTTTAAAATTGACGATGAAGTCAACAGTGTTGTGAGCGACTGGCTGAGACATCAGTCCAAAGATTCTTTGCTGAGGGAATACGGAAGCTTGTGCACAGATGGGAAAAGTGTGCGACTGTGCTGGGAGACTACGTTGAAAAAAAAAAGTAAGCTTCTATCTGTATTAGAAGTCTATACCGAATAATTCAACTTATTTATTGAATGACACTCGTATATATATATATATATATATATATATATATATATATATATATATATATATATATATATATATATATATATATATATATATATAAGGAGTATATCTTGAATGAATAATATAGACATATTGCGTCTACTTATTTTTATACTGATCATTTCTAGTTGTCTGATGAGTTTCTTGATGTTAACATGAAATTCGTCAAAGAAGGCGCCGTAGTTCATTATTAACCTAAGTAATTTCGATCTTCTTTTATAATTATTTTCAGGAGTGCAAAGAGAAATTTATTGTAACTGCGATAAAATATATATTCCGTTGCGATAGTGATTTTATGACCGCGCCAAAGCGCTCTGTTATAGTCAGTTTAGAATCGTTAGACTTAACCGTTGTAATTATTGACATTTTGCGAAACAATCGTTTCAATATAAAGGTGCTGACCAGAAATTGGTAAAAAATGGCATTAAATGTTATATGCATTTTGAAATGTTGTTGCTATATTCGTAATAAATTTTGTTGGGTATTGCTTGGTTGATTTTCATATAGAGGACCACGAGAACTTCGTGGAGTAGTATATTAGTTTATAATGCAAATATTCTGTACAAAACCGTATTAACATTTTCAGGATGAAAGATCAACAGTCTGAATAATACAAGTAGGTTAGAAAAAGCGGTCACGATGGTATATATATATATATATATATATATATATATATATATATATATATATATATATATATATATATATATATATATATATATATATATGTATATATATATATATATATATACATGTACATATATATATATATATATATATATATATATATATATATATATATATATATATTAGTTGGTACGGAATTAAAGTGTATATATATATATATATATATATATATATATATATATATATATATATATATATATATATATATATATATACTCGCTAGCACGAATAAAAAAACAGACTAAAGAATATATATACGTATGTAATTTATTCGAAAATTATAACATAAATATGTAATAAAATCACTACAAAAATAGCCATTTTGTTTCAACACTTCTGGTATCTTATCAAGTACTGGTGTTGAATGTAGAATAATCTAGGTTATTCTACATTCAACACCAGCACTTGACAAGACACCAGAAGTGTTGAAACAAAATGGCTATTTTTGTAATTATTTTTTAACTTATTTATGTCATAATTTTCGAATAAATTATATTTGCTCTACTCTGTATTGAGCACTCTTTTAAGAATAGTATTTTTTGGGTATTGGAATTTATTCTGTATACACCAATCCTATACTTGTATATACATGTATATATATATTATTTTCGGAGCTTTTATTTTCATACCAACAACCGTATTGGGGATTTTACACAGCATTGAATCGTAAAAATATATGTACATAACACGCCCATCTTGAACACGAATGTCATAATTACCTCCCTCCTCAAAACGCGTTTAAAAGTGGTGGAAACTGTTATTTTGAAAAAAAAAATGATACCAACTCGTAATAGCATTAATTATGAACACGACGACAATGTTTTGACCGTATTTGGAAATTACGAATATATCCACTTTCAGCAACTTTAAACTCTCTACTGTAGCACTTATACACCATTTATTATAGTAGTATAACAAGAAATATTCCTTGAAAATGGCCTAACAGTTTAATCGATGGCGCTCGGAACCAACAAACTTCTGGGCAGTTTTTGCATTCATTACGTATACAAGAGAAATATAATAAAAATTAATTCCATCAGTTTTGTTCATCGAAACACATACGCGCACGTTCAGACACACGCGCATGCGCGAACGCACACACGCACACACACACATATGCTTATATTTGCATTTTCATGGTGATATTTTACAAGGAATTCGTTTTTAGTTGGCGATTTCTATGTATCATAGTAAAAGTTTTGTCATGTAATATTCTTAATCTGTTTAATAAAATTTAATTTTTAATGGTAAAATAAAAATTGTTTGGAATGAAAATGTAAATTGTAAAAGCATGTAGTTTAATATATAGAAAATAAACCCATATAATCGAAGGAACATTGGGTAGTAGTATGTGTCAGGAAATTCCTGAGAAGCACCTGTTTCTACTTGACGCAAGTTGAAATGCTCACATTATTTAGTATTGTTGAATTTATCGCTAACTTTTTTTTATCGAGTATCGTTGAATTTCGCAAGCCAATCAATGAAATTTAAATAAGCTGATTTGTTTGGAAATAATACTCTGACAAAAACCCCGCTTCGCGGTTTAATAATTTCTTGAATTTAATTTAATTTTATAGGACTTCATGGTAAACGATATTTTTTAATGTAATTTTTTTTTTATTTTTCCTTTTTAAAAGCGAAGAATAAATTGTTCCGATTTTCTTACTCTTGAGCACGCAACATGCAACAGGCCGTGTGTAAATATTTCTTTCTGGAGTTAAATTCCAACTTTATGAAGCGTTTGGTCTTGCCGAAATTGAAACCAGTTAAGTAAAATAAATGTGGCTGATGAAATGCTTTATGAAGTTCAATATCTGTTGAAAGGTTTGTATGGGTGGCGGCAGAATAGCATTCGCGACTGCGGTTAAGTCATGTTGATGTCCAGTGTAGTATTGGGAGAAAGGAGAATGACCATGTGGTGAACTTATTTTGTATGTTCTTGTTATACATAATAAATGGTAATATTGGTTTTTTCATCGCGCGGAAGCATTTATTGATCAAGTAGGTCTTAGAGAGGATGCAAACAAGAAGGAGGCTTATACTTAACATCAGAAAGAGGTAGCTGAAGTTTCTGCGAAACATAATGAGGAAGGAGGGCCTGAAGAATTTGATACTCACGGGCCGAATAGAGGGAATGATAGACAAGGGAAAACAACGCATGATATACCTGGAGGGCTTAAGCAAGTGGTTGACAGAACGTGGTCTAGGGGAGGTAGCAGAGGGAAGGAACTTGCTGAGAGCTGCAAGGGACAGCAGGAGGTGGAGAGCTATGATCGCCTACGTCCTGAAAGGACATGGCACAAATAAAAGTGTCTACTAACGGTGGAAATTTATAAAATCTTTTTCTTAAAACAATTTTTCAGGAATCGCTGTCATCTCTCTTTCCAGCATTGATGGGGTCTCTCTTTTCTTCAAAGTAGTTTGGAAATTCAACATCTTCATTATGTCATTATTTTCTCTTGGTTTTACATTGGTTGTTTCGGCTCTTGACATATCTTAAGAGATGGCGTTTCTGTTATTTGGTATAGTTCTTCGTGATTCTGTAGAGAAAGCCCACAAGATCTAAAAATGACTATATTCTCCAAGACAATTATTTTTCCTATCGCACGAAGCCATTTTTAATCATTGATCTAAGAAAGAGGCTGCATACGGCTGAAATATTAAATATGTTTGAAAGTGTTTGGTGACCATGCATTACATACATATGAAAGTTTCAATCTGACGAGGTTATATTAGAACATGGTTTGATCTCTTAGTATTTACTATAATTAGCTTAAATTGGTCAGTACTAAAAAAAAATTCTTATTTTCTTAAAAATCATGAATTACCAAATATTTGATGTGTCTTTGTAAACATTTAATTGGTAGATTTTATGAACATTCAGTCGGAGAGTACGAACAGAACTACAAAAATGATGGCTTTTGATAACAATTGAAGTACATGTGTATGTAAAATTTATGTTTGTGCTTGTCTATCTGTGCAAATACACACACAAATATATATATATATATATATATATATATATATATATATATATATATTGTATATATATACATATATATATATCATTATAATTATGTTATTTTAATAGAAATATGAACATATTAACAACACAGTTACAATTCAATATATCTTTATAATTGAGTTCAAGGCAATATTGTCATACTTTACATACATAGATTTTAACAAGAAAACGCTGTCTGCAAGCGATTTTGTGCCATATTTTATATTAAATACAATAAAATGGAAGTTAATATATACACACACACACACACACACACATATATATATATATATATATATATATATATATATATATATATATGAATTTTCTTTTTAATTTGGATAAAAATGCATGGCATATATAAGAGGCTATACGCGACAAATAGAAAGTATTTTACGTGCATGAATTGTTGAAAGAACATGGTAGAGAATAACTTAATAAATAGACATACACACACACACACACACACACACACACACACACACACACTCACAAACACACAAACACACACACACACATATATATATATATGCCAGGATTAGTGGATGTTTTCAAAAATATATAAGGCTCACATATAGATATGAAATGAAATAGAAATGACTAAGAATGTCTGGATGGGTTGAATGAAATGTGGCACTCATATATACAGAACCATGCTTATAAAGGTAATGATGTAAATGTCTATATCTGAATGTATTATGCATATACACACTATGTAACTTGTATTTTGCACCCCAACACATATATATATATATATATATATATATATATATATATATATATATATATATATATATGCAGATTTATACATACGCAATGTACTTATCCATATATACATACATATATACATATATATATATTAATATCATTTCATGCATATCAAATATATTTATATACTTTTATGTAGTATACATAACAAGTTTATATATATCAAATATATATATATGTAAGAATACATAAATATATATATATATGTGTATATATATATATATATGCATATATATATATATATGCATATATATATATGCATATATATATTTATATATTTATATATATATATATATGCATATATATATATATATATATATATGCATATATATATATATATATATATATATATATATATATGTATGTATTGCGGATATGTACGTATGTTTAAAAAAACTATTTTTCATATCTATATTTAATTTTGACAGCATGGAAGAGTTACGCATATATTTATTTGCACGTAAGATTTGGATTTGTGTGAATTTCATAGGCGCATATACTTACATCTATAGAGATATATACTTACATATATATATATATATATATATATATATATATATATATATATATATATATATATATGTATATATATATATATATATATATATATATATATATATATATATATATATGTTTTATTCATTGACACACACGAAAATATATCTATTTATCTGTATATAATTATTTAGGTAAGTATGTATTTGACTTGCTTCCTGGCTGGTTGGCTGGTCGTGCGTGCGTGATGGTTGGATCTGTCACACTCGGGTAACAGCAGGATATCTTTAAAAAAATTCTGCACAATTACATATATATGCCGGTCAAAAAGGTGGGAAAATCACAAAGAGCCAAGCTTCCAAAAATCTCCTCCTATTTTCGATGTCTACAATGCAAAAGGGGTGGAACATCCTTGCAACGACCCCGGGGCGGACAAGCTCACTGCAGAGAAAGGGCTACAAAGAAGGACGAAATGGAAAAAAAATATATCATAACCTATTATTATTATTATTCGTAGGTAAAAATATAAAACCAGAAAACGTGCATCTATTATTAGTATTATTATTATTGTTTTTATTATTATTATTATTATTATTATTATTATTATTATTATTATTTTTATTAATAATAATAATAATAATAATAATAATAATAATAATAATGATATTCCAAACAGATATATTTAACGTATTGTTAGTTCAGAGTGATATTTATGATGTTGATAAGAATCGTGATCGTGCTGATAAACGAATTAGGAATTTGAACAACATAAATATAAATATAAATTTATAATTTTTACACACACAGGCACACAGGCACACACGCACACACGCATATATATATACACTATCACACATATATACATATACACACATATATATACACACACAATGACATATATATATATATATATATATATATATATATATATGTAATAGATTAAAATAAATTGTAAATATCATCTGTTAATACTAGCAGTTGATATACTAAACTATATAATTTAACGAATACCATATTTAAGTAAATGTTTGATAATAATGTGGTCAATAGACTAAAACTATAATTATTATTAAATTAGTTTATTGACGAAATTCTGAGTCGGCCTGTGATAAGTATCGAACATTATTTTATATCATTCAATAACACCCACGCACGATATATATATATATATATATATATATATATATATATATATATATATATATATATATATATATATATATATATATATATATATATATATATATATATATAGGCAATCCGATTGCCTCAAGGTGGGATCGAAACCCGACTGATTTGGAATCAGTATGCATAAGCCATTGGCGCACGGCAGAGATGAAGGTGAATTTAAACGTACTTATTTTTAGATAAACACGCAAGTCTTAACGAAGAGTCTTTCATCAGCAGCAGTAATAGTTAACAAATTCACTTTTCTCCCATAGAGCTCAACCGAAATAATTTTTTCAGGGTATGTATATATTGTCATTTACAGACAGACTGATTCGCTGTTTCACAGATCATCAGTTTGATTAGACATCCAATTACCTCAAGCCGGTATTGAAATCAGACTGATTTAGTATCAGTCAGAGACTCTACCTCCAGTTCATCAGTGTATCTAGACATAGTTATTTATATATAAAGCTTATATGGATAAATAAAGTATTTGATGGGAAGTTATATATATATATATATATATATATATATATATATATATATATATATATATATATATATATTATGAAATTGACAAGTCCGACAATTATTTAAAGACATTTTTATGTTTACCTTGTATCTATAAAAAGAATGTTAAACATAAAAATGTCTTTGTATATATATATATATATATATATATATATATATATGGATAGATAGATATAGATATGTATATATATATATATATATATATATATATATATATATATATATATATATATATATATATATATATATATATATATATATTATCAGACAAAGAGAACTGTACCAAATAATCGAAACACCATCAATACGGGAAATAGCAATAATAGTAAGCGATTTTTCTGAAAAAATTTTAAAGTAAGATTTAATAAATTTCAACATATTGGTTACTCAATTAGTAACGAATGTTTCCTTATGAACGACTAATAATTACCTTTAATATTATCATTGCCATTTACCTATAGGCAAAATAATAACGTCTCTCTCTCTCTCTCTCTATATATATATATATAGAGAGAGAGAGTGAGTGAGAGAGAGATAGAGAGAGAATAGATAGATAGATAGATAGATAGATAGATAGATATGATGGACTATCCCTTCGTATTCGATGTATGAGGGTCAAGCATCTCAGTTCTAGGAACGGACAGCCCAGACGCCAGCATATAGTAGTGTCTGGACGTGATAAAAATCTGATGCAATCACAGATGACGCAATATTTTTCATGGTCAAACAAATTTCATCATACAACCGGAAAATAGATTCATATTATTGCACATCATTACAAATGACCTAATCTGAGGAGAAAAGAGACATCGATCACACCCTGTCATTCCAGTAGGTCTAAAACTGACCGTAAGATGAAAGAAAGGAAACTAAAGCAGTTGTTTTAATTAATTTGCACAATGGTGTATGTACTTGACTAGGAAATATTTTTCGTTAGTATGTAAAAAGTTATTTTTAATTTTCTAATTTGGCATAAACTTCTGCAATGACCTAATATATACAGAGTATATATTTTGAGATGGCATAAGAATATATTTAAATTTTGATAAACAATTATTGCATATAAAATTAAATTTTATAGTATACAATCGTACAATACATAAACACTGAACATTTTATCAAAGAAGGTGCTCAAACTGTTCTCCATCACAAACTTACCAGGATCCATCTGAAACATACTAGTAGAAAATAGAAATATAATGACAACATCCACATGTAAAAAAAGGATTAAAAACAATGGAAGCCTTAATAATAAAAAAAGAAAAGGCCACTACTTAATAATATTAATTACGAACACGACCACAATATACTGTGTTCGGAAAATAAAACATCTCTATAACACTAAAACGATACACATAAGCCACACACCCAATTTAATTGAAAAAATAAAATCATCCTTGATAATGGCTAAAAGTATAGCCGAGAGCCCTCGGAATTATAGAAGATTTTGACAGTTTTACACACTGTATACCAAAAAAGAATACACTTGTTCAAACACAAGAAAAAATAAATAAAAAGCTTAATCGTAGTACGTTGTCTGTCGTCTTTAATGAAACATGTATAATTGAAGGATAGCCTAAATTCATAATATATATATATATATATATATATATATATATATATATATATATATATATATATATATATATATATATATATATATTATTTCAAATGATATTATAATGGATACTTGTATTTGAAATAGTCGCCCCGTTTAATTTAATACTTTAGACAGTGTACCTTACCTCTATCGGAATGCGTTTTCGAGAATTAAAAAAGAAATACTCTCCGACAGGGATTGAAAAAATGTTTCCTTTTGTAGGAGAAAGTACAATTTGACCCGTTTACGATGAGTGACACAGTTCACGAAGTTAAGTTTTCCTTAATAGCGAAAATAGATTCGGATCAAGTGGTGGTTTCTCCTACAAATGTGGGTGCATATTCCAGCCCTGCCGGAGAGCACAATTTCCTTATTAAGATTTCTCGACTATGAAAGCCGATGGACATAATACACACTGTTTAAATTATGAATACAAAACGAGGCGTCTCATTTAAATACGAATATACACTATAATAACTTTTGAAGTAATAAAAATATGGAATTAAAAAATATATCTATTAATTTTCTAGAACTATATACATTTAGACATATATAGAGGTGCGCACACGATGTGCGTGAAGAGAAAGTATTGGAAAAATCTGCAATTTTATATACTTCTAAGATTCTATGAGCAAAACTTAACTTTTATAGCTTACAAGACTTCTGTATATTGAAAGACTCATAAAGTCCATAATGGGCGTCATCCGTCTGGCGCAGGTCAGCAAATGATAAGCATTTTATTCTCGCCAGTCTGAGGCAACAATTTCAATCCGACCGCCCGTCCCTGACGTATTAGTAAGAACGTAAAGTTGGCGCTGATATGAACTGTAAGATTGTATCGAGGAAATTGTATGGCCATACCTTGGAACAAAAAAAAAGATATAGCTGAAAATTAGATACAGGTCTGTGGGAGTTGCACTTCATACGGGTGGTACTGGTAGGAGTTATGAATATAAGCGAAAAAGAAAGATGGCGGCTATTGGTTCGTTGATCATGGGGACGAACCCATGTGTAAAAGCAATAAACCGGACAACGTAGGTTATGACATTTTGGCATGGAAAAGGTCATTTCCGGTTTATTGCCAGACTCGGCTGGATATATTCATATTTGGATTCCTTATCAGTCTAGATTCTAATCGTTTCGAAAGGGAAAGATGCTGAAAAGTTGTTCGGAGAAAAAAATGATTACAACGTGGATTGGTAGGGAGATAATTAAGCGATTAGAGAGAGGGGGAGTGGATGGAGAGAGAGAGGAAGGGAGAGAGAGAGAAAGAGAGATAAAGAGAGAGGAGGGAGGGAGGGAGAGAGATTGAGGGAGGAGCGTGAGAGAGAGAGAGAGAGAGAGAGAGAGAGAGAGTCCATACTTGGATCATGTGTGTGTGTTATTCATTGTGGACAGTTGATGATCGAACAGCAGTGCGAGAATGTAATTATTCTTGCTGACAAAAGATCACACAGTGCATCTACCATCCTTTGCTAGTATCTGCGTCTCTATCGGTAGGTGCTAGGGACTATTTATTTTAATTCTTTTCCCTTGAACCTACTTGGCAGCTGATCTCTCCTCTGACCTCGCATTAACAGCTTAGAAACTTACTGGTCACATTCAATGTCCCAAAAGCGAATCTATCATCATCAAGAGAACCCTGAATTTTCACCTATCGCGATGGATGGGTGCTCTCAGGTAGGAAAACCCACGCCTTGAGCGCCTATTGCGACTTAAACTCAACCCAAAGCGCAAGTAGAACTCATACATACAATCCATCGCTAAAGATACTGGAAAAATGATCGGTTCACTGTACCGTTCCAGTATCTTGCATGACCTGTGATCTTCTATCATTACAAGAGCCAGATCAGGCCGAGAATGGGGTATTGCTGCCATATAAGAAGAGGAATTACCAACTCTTCACTTTCCAGTTTCGATAGAGTCCAAAAGCAATTCTGCGTTCGTTTGGGTGGTGAATTATTTTCCACCCTACATCCTCTTTCCCCATAGACGAAACGTCGTAAGCCTCTAGCTGCTCCATCGCTATTTCCGTAAATCCACAAGTTCTAATCATGGCTCTCCACTACTTCCTGTCCTTTTAGCCCTTAGTAAAGTTTGTCTTTTAGCACAAGCTCGTTAGGTAGGTTATGCGCTTTTTGCCCCTGTCCCATTTGGCGCCAATAAGTCTTGTGAATGTCAAATTCTTCAAGTCTCGTTTCTTCATTCTGTGGCCTAGACACTTCAACTCTTTCTGATATCCTTTTTGTTTCCATTTTCTCTAAAAAACAAAAAAAAAAAACGTCGTTACTCATGTGTTCAGTCTCATATAAATTAATGAAGACAAGAGATGTGATGAGGAAGCTCGAGGAGCCTACCTGATGAGCTTTTGTAAATGAATGGCAAAATAAGGACTGGGAGGGATAGGAAGGAGACGGATATTGCTTAGAGCTAAAAAATTGGAAGTTGTGGAGAGCCATTATTGCCTATGTCCTGAAGAGACATAGCCTTTAAAAGAAGGCAACAGATTTCAACGTGTTGCTTCGAACCGGATTTTGTATAACTAATTCCAATAAGAATAGAGAAATAAGTGTATGTGTGTAAAAGAGACATGGCAGAGAATGAGAGTCTGTGCGAAAAAGAGACAGTGATAGAAAGAGTGCGTGTGAAAAAGATATATAGATAGAGAGAGTGAGTGTGTGCGTGAAAAAGTACCAGTGTCTCTTTTTCTCTAACAGAAAGAGTGAGTGTGTGCGCATGAAAGAGAGACACTGCTAGAAAGAGTGAGAGTGCGTGTGAAAAAGAAACATTGATGGAGAGAGTGAGTGTGTGAAAAAGTGAGAGAGAGAGAGAGAGAGAGAGTGAGTGTGTCTGTGTATTAAACTCGGAGTTTAAACGAACGATGAACAAAAAAGCATGAATGAATATTTAGAGGAAGGACAAAAGTATTTACTTTGCCCTTCGTCGTCTTTGTTTCTAAATTCGCAGTGCCTTATTTCTGATGGAACGTATGGAATCAGCGTGTGATACACGCTCTGATATCTCGCATAATTTGCGTTTCTAGAAACATAATAACAACACCACAGGTCGTAGACACTAAATTTGTTCTTGCTGGGCTTCCATAAAAACAAGAAGACTGAAAACATTTTCGGGATCGATAACATTGACTCGTGATAGTCTGTGAATAATATCGTATGTGAATAATAAAGGCTTAAGGCTCAAAATTAGTAATTGCTAGACTGTAGAAAAAAAAATCAAACAGACGCTTACGGTTCACGCTGAAATAAGCAGTCGAATTATTTTTTCTGCGGTATTCTTTTTTTAAATTTTACAAGTAGGAAATATAATTATATTTAGATAATTAGGAAGACTGTAATAAATTAGAATCCGAAAACCCATTATTAAGTGGATATACATTTTATTGCAAACCCCCAAATCAAATTTCCACTTAATTTGACGCGTTCGCTTTCGGGAAAAAACACGTATGGATTAAATAGCAAGGTAGACTGGTCTTTCTTGACTTAAGAGACACCTAGTCTAAGAGAAGTTAACACACTTAAAAACTATGAAGAATTCAATGGGAAACCACGCCACTGGTTCGCAAGAAGTGATAGCAATTTACCGATGATAAAAAAATGCTATCAGCGGCGAGCCATGAAAGCTTTGTCCAAAAGGGACGCGATATTAAAAAAAAATGACCTCGATGAGAAACAAGCCACATGATAGCGAAATATCCAAACAGATAAAATAGCAATGCATCTTAACGAAACTACAATTAATCAGATATTTAGAGAAATCCCAATTAAGGACAGGCGACATGAAATTTACAATCATTTTTTATATCGTCTAGACCAGACTTTTTTTTAGCCGCGGTGCACATGGCTCCTAGGGGGTCCATGTAATATTTCCGTGGGTTCACAAGCAAAATATAACAAACTTGGGGTCAATAATGATATTTTGGTGGTCCACGAAGAAAGCCAACATAGAATATTTTTATTTGATATTAAAATTAAATTTCTACTGTAATTTACACTATATTGACATATATATATGAATGATTCTATCTTACTTTATTTCTTACGTTATTGCTTTTCCGATATCTTATCTTGTTGAATCTGGATTTAGTCGTGTTTCTCAACTGTTATGAAAAGTTTGCAATAGACTTGACATTGTGAAAAGAGGTGATCTTCTTCTATCATTAACATCGATGGAACCAGATATGAATAAACTCGTTGAGCATCATCAACCACAGGGATCTCATTGAATAAATATAACTTTCCTTTTGTTCTAATCTCACACATAAATTGGTTTATTAAAATTTTTAACCAGTGTGTATAAATAAATGCTGCAGTGGTTTCATTTGCTTGAAGAGGTCTGCTCCTCATGTGCTTGACCATGGAAGAAACATTGTAATATTGTAATACAACATATTGGTCAATAAAAATTATCATTATTATTATTATTATTATTATTATTATTATTATTATTATTGTAGAATAATTTATTAGCATTAAATTAGTTTTCATTTAAAAATAAAGCTTAATTATATAATTCTTTGATTATTAAACCTCAAAATTTTTATTAGTGAAAAATAGAATATTGTTGTTTTATATCAAATAGCTACTAACGGGTCTACCAAGAAAAAAGGAAGGGAAAAAGGGGTCTATGGTTAAAAAAAAAGATTGAGAACCACTGGTCGAAACTAACCAAACAACACCCCACTAATTCACTAATTAAGGCAACGTAACATGTAATAAACTTCGATGCCAAGTTTGTAAACATATCACCGATTGTATTTTTGCCCCACCATCAATATTGCGAGAAGTAATAGCAGTCACTGAACTTTAGAAAGCTATTTTCCTGGAAAAAAATTGTCAGAGATATATTTTATAAATTTCAACCGAAAGTAACACTGGCTGCTCGGTCAATGAGTGCCGAATGTTTCTCTTATAAAGAAATGACTAATAAAACAATTTCCATTACTTGGCACACACATAATAACATCATTGAAACGGGTACATAATTCCTCCTTATTCGGTTTAATAACTAACAGATATATTAATTTTACTCTAACTGCACATTACAACCAACCCGACCATAGTATTGACAACATTAGATGCGTCCTTTATAATAACCTAATGCAGATGTTGACATTCCGCAAGAAAAAGTTTAAAAAGGAAGCCCCCCTGCCCTGTATAGTGTAAAGATGGATAATACCTAGAGAAACTTATTTTCCCGAAAAACTGTTTTAATAGAAAAATTTTAGAAAATTTAACACACATTAGCATTGGCAACTCGGTCAATAAATACTGAATGTTTCCTTATAACGAAACGGCTAATATTACAATTTTCTTTTCTTTTGCTGTGTCACTTCAGGATGGGGGTGAAAATAGCTCTCCCAACTTCCCGTTCTTCGTAACTCTTAGTAAGTTTTGTCTATTTGCTATTTTGCTCTCCTATTCCATGCTATGTTCACCATTTACACAAATGCGTTAGATAGTTTATTTGCTGCTTTCTTTTCTTTTTCTCTTACCTTCGATATATCGTGAGTCAGATTCTTAACGACGAAGTTTTAGAGAAAATGGATACAAAAAGGACACGTATATTTAACATCAGGAAGAGACAGTTGAAATTTCTAGGTCACCTAATGAGGAAAGAGGGCTTGGAAAATGTGATACTCACAGGACTTACTGAAGGCAAGAGGTTCAGAGGAAAACAACGCATAATCTACATAGAGAGCTTGAGTAAGTGAATGACGAAACAAGGTTTAGGAGACATAATAAATAGGTAAAATTTATTAAGAACTACGTAAGACAGGAAACAGTGACCGCCATCTTACCAAAGGAAAACGGCATGAAGAAAACGAAGAATACATGCTTTATGTAAAACAAAAAGATAATATGTTTTTCTATAAAATTAAAAAGAAGATTATTCTGTAAAAAAAATAAGTAAATTATACAATATCTGATTTTTGTAAATAAATTTGTTTTCCGTAAATAGATCAATTGTACTCTACTAACGATTGAATACTCTACCCACGAATCTCTAACGAAAGAACTTAAGTTGAAAATTGAATTTTATTTGTTGCTATCCATATCTGAATAAAGATTAAGAAAATGTGAGATTATATGCATTTTTGAAGGACCGCTTTAAAATCTATATACGCATAAACATGACTTGTATTTTATGGCGAGAAATAGTCTGTTTCGACAAAAGGGATAAAATTTTTGAAATAAGAATGAAAATGCAGGGTGGACAGCGTTTCGTCCATTGTTTAGGGATCTATCCCAGTTTTGGAGAAAGGAAGAATTTTGAGATAATCTATTTTATTTTATAAAAAAAAACTTGAAGGAAATCATTAAGGCGTTTGTTATAAAGTATTAAAAATATACAGAAATGCAATGCAGGCATAAAAACGACACATTGAAATTCATTAATTAGCTTACGTGTTTTTTTATTTTTTAGCATGAATTTGGGCTAAAAATAACTTCATTCTCATATTACTAACAACAGTTCTTTTTAATCTTCTAACCATGGACATTTCTTTTGTGAAGCTGAGCTTTTATCGATGTCGGCGATTTTATTTCTTTATTTGGGAATGTAATTAATACTAGCTGTGAGTTGCTTTTTAAGTGTGCTGTGGATGCAATCAAATTTTGGCTTCAAACGAGTTTAACAGAGATTTAATCTAATGATATATAACCACATTAGATTACAAGCCGCCGTAATGATAGACTTTGTTGCGTAATCACTATACGCCATATTGAATTTTATTTTAGCGGACTGGTAGCGAGGAGAGAATGACGGGGGAAAAATTGGATTTTCGAACATTTCCCTTCTATTCCAGCTCAGTTTTTTCGCATGCTTTTTTTTGTTATTTTGGTTTATTTTATGACGTTTTTTTTCACTATTTATATCTGATTGCTTTTCTTTACACAGAAGATAGCGTAGACTGATCATTACATTTTCTTTCTAATTTAATTATTTCCAAGTGTTTTAAGCGTCTCGTCAGTCATGAGACAATGTATCTGGTATGAGACGTCCTTTAAAAATGAATCTGATTTGATTTTTATGAATAGGGAGAACCTATATGACCGGATGAACGCAACGAAAGATTTTCTGACCAGCCACTGTGTATCAGATGTCTCTCAATTTCTAATTTTTACGTGTGACGAATGAGAGATTTTTTGTTCAAGCCCTATAGAAGGATATTTATCTCCAGAAAGAACAACCTACATTATTTCAAGTGCAATGTTTCATCAGTACGTTGATGATAATAGCTTTCCATATATTCTTTTTCTTCATTATCTCTGAAGAACCAGGAATTCTTGGGAAAGATAGTGGAATAGTTTCCTGTTGGATTCTTTACGCTTTTTGAATTCACTTGCTATTTTCCAAAACAAGGCTGCCATCCAAGTGAAGAGAACCCAGTCTACCCTGACATTTAAGCAAAGAAGAAAAGATAGAATATTTGCGCAGAAGAGAAAATAGCAGGATAACTCGGCTTTGAGGTGAGACCCGTTAGGCGACTTGCAGCGAATTGTCACACATAAGCAGAATTGTCTATAAATTTTGATTATCAATGCCACAATGATTGTAGGATATAAGATCATATTTAACCTTTATCTCGCACGAGTTCATGCGGTGAGATCCAAAGATTGTTCTGTTACCTAAGCACTTCCCTTTTTGATACAACACAGGTATCAAAGATAGACTTGATACCGACTTTGAGTTCACTGGGAAAGATTCAACTTGAGCAGAGTCTCTCCTGGATCTGGACTTTTGTTCATTTCTGCCTGGAGGAGATTATGTCCTTGAATCTTATAGAGAAATTACAAACTAATCTTTCCTTACTTTCAAAGAGGAAGAGAGTTAACAAGTATTATTCATAATATTTGTACAAAGCAAAGATTCGTCGCTTAAAAGATTGACAATCGAAGATATAGAGTGAGTATTTGCATTTGTTATCCATTCCCAGATTTTTAGAACTCGTACCAGTTTATCTATCTATCTATCTATCTATCTATCTATCTATCTATCTATCTATCTATCTATCTATCTATCTATCTAAGTCTGTTCATTATCTATCTATCTATCTATGTTTGGAAATATTTGACATAAAATATGATTGGTGGATGATGAGTTAGTGACATATTACCTACTGTCACTAGTCATCAATGTTCCAGGACTTGTATGAAAAATAACTTTTTTGACTGTTGATTTTCCTGGCTAGAATATCCTTCGCAGTTGGAAGATTTATGAAAACAATTTTACTAACTCTATTACATCTTACGACTTGAGCGTCCATTTTAACTAACATCTATATGCATACACTATATTCAAATAAACGCACACGCAGTATACAATATATATATATATTTATATGATACTTAGCACTTTAGCCCATATATATATATATATATACATATATATATATATATATATATATATATATATATATATATATATATATATATATATATATATATATATATATATATATATATGGCTTAAAGTGCTAAATACCGTATGTAAATATAAAAGTGAACATTGTATTCAACACACAGTGACGGCATTTAAAACGCAACCGTCAGGACATGTGCTTTGTATTTTGGCTCAACTATTTATATATGGTTGTCATTGGTGAATTATGGGTAAGTCTACTGTACTTTTATGGAGGTTATTTGGGTTGACAGTATAGGTTATGTTTCAAATTATTTTAGAGACAACTGAATGGCAATGATGATGACAGGGTATCGCACGTGCTAACACACGTTGTATGTTAAATATATATATATATATATATATATATATATATATGTGTGTGTGTGTGTGTGTGTGTGTGTGTGTGTGTGTGTGTGCATATAGGAGGAATAATGGATAGCGGCTCGGACTGAAGAATCGGTGATTCGAATTCCAGTCGATTCCATTACATTCACTTACATGCTAATACCATTAGGAAAGGTATTAATATATTTTCTTCCCCTTCCAGCTATTGGCAAATAGCAGGGCAAACTGGGTTCTATATTCTTGGATGGAAAATGGTGTAGGAGAAGGGAAACTGAATTCTAAACCTGTGTAGGGTCGTCTGGGGACATTGTGACACGCAGTGCACCAGGTCTCTGTATTCGGTACTTCATAAAAGTGTGACTGGTTCTGCACAAGCCCTTCACCACTATAATCAAATCATATGTGCTGGTGTCTGGGCTGTCGGTTACTAGGAACTGAGCTGCTTGACCATCATACATCGTCGAATACTACGGGAGTGTCAACCACACACACACACACACACACACACACACACACACACACACACACACACACACACATATATATATATATATATATATATTTAGTTTACGAAAAACTAGGTAATCCGTATGGGTAGACACAAGCAGAATAAAATCCAGAGAGCTCAAATTAAATCAGAGCTAATAATTTAAATAAAAACAGACCACTTTAAGGTTCCATGTAATAAATTATTTCACCATAGCCCTTTTAAAGGACAGCGGATCATCAGACTTTACTTCCAACGGTTGAAACGACAAATGAAAAGCTTTTCATTTTTCGTTTCAACCTTTGCAAGTAAAGTCTGATGATCCGCGGTCCTTTAAAAGGACTGTGGTGAAATAATTTATTACATGGAACCTTAAAGTGGTCTGTTTTTATTTAAATTATATATATATATATATATATATGTAAACTGGTACATTTGAAAATCACTTATTTAAGAATATGCGTGTATGCTACAGGTATATCCAGTGCTAAAATTTACATAAAAGAAATTTACATATAAGTTAAACATGTGTATCATGACAGCAGAACATATATGTGTAAGTCTCTATTCGAGACATACTCCTGTTGATATGCACACAGGCATATATATGTGTAAATCTTTGTGTCTTTGTTGATGGAGATATTACACATAATTCGTCTTTCTTGGCAAAAACGCACCATTTGACACGGCCCTGTATGAATACTACCGATAGAAACTCTCTTCCTCAACACACCCAGAATAATTAGACATCTGATGACATTTAACAGACGATACACTCTCAGTGCCTGCGACATCCGATTGTATGACAATTCTTTGAATGACGAAGATTTCTTTTTACTTTCTAATATCTTGTGCATAGAAATCTATTAAAACTAATAATAATAATAATAATAATAATAATAATAATAATAATAATAATAATAATAATAATAATAAGTTTTTGGAGATATAACGTGAATAAATGGATGTAAAGTTAGATAAAGTGCTATGTAAAAAAAGTCATCTAGACAAAGCTTAGTTGACAGAATATTAAAAGTCGTACCTAGTACTTCCAAGTTTTATTTCTTCGCTTTTTGTTCGATTTTCTTTGAGATTTTAAACCGACTTCTTATTTTGGTGACTTGTTTCAAACGTTTAACGCCCAAAAGAACTAAAACAGGCGATTCCTGCAAGGATATGTTCATTAGCATGAGAACTATGATATTAAAAGAGTGTAAGTATTCGTTTACTTTCATATTTCGAAATAATGTAATTCCGAGTAAAATAAGTTCATGTAATTTAATCTCACAGATAAATTAAGTTACTGCGTTTCTTTAAATGTTTGGTAGCTAATACAATTTTAAGGTTGTTTTATTTCTAAGATATCAAATATATGGTCAGCGGAATTAGAAAATTATAACCCTGTAAATTACAAAGGTTTAGTTCGAAATCCCCTGAAGCATACGTGAATCGTCAGACACACGAAGAAGGCCGAGAACCAACGGTCGGAACGTTTTGATAACAGCAACAAAGATGAGGATATTAGTCCGAATGTAGATAATGTAAATAATAAAACGAAAATACATCCTAATATAAATTTGCTTATTTATTATTCCTTTGTTTTTCTACTTGCTAATATTCTTCTATGTGCTATGTCCCTTCAAGACGTTGACAGTCATGGTTCTTCACAATTCTTGTTTTTTGTAGCTCTTAATAAATTTGTCTTTTTGTTATCACTCTTTGTTGTAACTTTGTAAAGGTTACTGAAAGAGGAATAAATAAAATGGAGGTTGGAAATGAAATAGTAATTTTTATCACATCAACAAAATACAATACTCGCCAGCGGCGTGAAGTAGGTAAACCACTGCTAGTGGTGGACTAATTAGACAGCATATTAATCCCATATGCAATAATGTTCAACGTACTTATGAGGATTGGGACATACCTATTAGCATTCATAGGTATAGTGTATAACACTCTTAAACCTTATTCTCCTATCCATGTACTCAAGATCGCTAGTTAAGTTATATGTTGTTTTCTCTGTCTATATTTCCTTTAATCTGTCCTGTGAGTATAATATTTTCCAGTCCCTCTTTCCTCAATATATACCGTAGAAATTTCAACTGTCGTTTCCTGATTTTTAGGTTCCATTTTTTCTAAAACTTCGTCGCTGCTCATATATTAGACCCGTGGTATTCTTAACAGCCTTCTGTAGAAACAGATTTCTGTATCTTCAAGTCTCTTCTTCATCTATGAGGAGATTGTCCAGTATTCATTGCCATATAGGGGGACTGATATTGAATAATAGTTCAGTCAGTACTTTTTTCTTTGTTTCTAACGATTTTTGTTATCTCTCCTTACACCACAATCCACCTAATCAAGCTCGCTAGATAGGTCATGTGTTGTACTGTTTCTCTTACCTTCAATCTACCCTATGAGTAACAAATTTTCCAAAGCCCCTTTTCTCATTATGTGCGCTAGTAATTTCAACTTTTTCTTCTTGATGTTAAGTATAAGTATCCTTTTTTCTATTTTCTCTAAAACTTCATCATTGCTCACATGTTTGGTACATGGTATTCTCAACATCCTTCTGTAGAATCAGATTTCTGTTTCTTCAAGTCTCTTCTTCATCTATGAGGAGATTGTCCAGCATTCACTGCCATAAAAGATGGCCGATAATTATAATAGTTTAGTAGTATTTTATTTGTTTCTAACGAGAATTTTCCTGTTTCTTAATACGTTGCTTAGCTTCTGGAAGGCATATATTGCTATATCAATATACCTTCGGATTTCAGTGACACAATATATATTATAAGAATAAATACTACTTGGGATATTGTTGGCTCATTTAACAATGGGGTTAAAATAAAATACAAGGACGGCTAGAATGTATTACATCCCATATATATATACGGAAATTAAAACAGCTACATTGTTGGACAGAACCTGTTTTCGGTGACAAGACACTACTTTCCACATTGTATTGTTGAAGTGATTTTTATTTCATTTGACAGCTGTGTATGGCTTCAAAGAATGTGGCTTGTTAGCCATATCGTTTTGCTATTGTCGAAATCCACCGCCTTACTGTGCTCACAGTGACTATTTGGTCTCCGTCAGCTTTCAGGAGACGTAGTTTTTTTTAGTATAGCGTAGTTCAGTGACAGCCCTGTGACTAGTATTCACTTTCATGCCTGACGTCCTTCTGCCAGGCTGTTAATTGTAACTTAAAGAAAATAATATCCGTTGATATTCAACCTTTCATACCGTACTTGCAACGTCCCCTTTGGGCGTGTGGGACCGGCATATAGAAATAGGGAGCATTACTTTCGAAACGAGCCTTGTATCGCTTAAAATATGCAATGCTTTCCCGAATAATAATAATAATAATAATAATAATAATAATAATAATAATAATAATGCAAATTCTGTGATAAATATCCAGAAACCATTGATCATCTTATATCAGGTTGCACGATATTGGCACACACTGAATATAAAACCCGGCATGACAGAGTGGGCCAATATTTGCACTGGAAAATTTGCAACTCCTATGGGAAGGAAACTGAAAGAAACTGGTACGAACACCACCCTGACTCGGTTACGGAGATAGGACCTGTTACAATTCTATGGGACTACACAATACACACTGACAGAACAATCAAAGCCAACCGCCCAGACATTGTTATTAAAGATCACAAAAAAATGCCTCCTTATTGATGTGGCAGTCCCTGCAGACTGCAATGTATCTTTGAAGATATTCGAAAAGCTGTCAAAATACAAGTTCCTTGAAATAGAAATCTCAAAAATGTGGCACATGGGAACATCAACAATCCCTGTTGTAGTTGGAGCCCTTGGACTGGTTGGAAAAGATTCCAGTAAACTGATTGAAGGGAGCCCTGGAAGTACATGCCTCAAAGAGATACAAAAAATTGTTCTGACAAGTATAGCCCACACTTTACGAAGGGCTTTATCTACGCAATTATTTTATTTTATTTTATTTTTTTTGCAGTGAAAAGTGTCATGATACCATTTCTAACCTTAGGTCTCTGGGCGGGACCCGGAAAGAAATGTGTAAACGCCATATATCAAAGAAAATAATAATAATAATAATAATAATAATAATAATAATAATAATAAATTTGTAAAACTTAAAACAAAACAAGCTGTTGCTTTTGATGATGATGATGATGATAGGAAAAGGAAGAGGAGGAGGAGGAGGAGAATGGCGACGTTGATGGAGACAACGCTGATGGAGACGACGCTGATGGAGATGATATTTGTTGTTTGCTACTTTCTGATAAATACAAATTTGTTCATTCAAAAGAGCTAGCGTCTTCTCAGCTAAGTGAAGCGGACCGTCCAACATGTGTCCATTGAAGCAGAATTTTAAGGGTGTTTCTATCTCAACGCCGTACTTCAGCACTGCCTCGATGCTCTCAACCATATTTACTTCAACGTCTTTGATTGCCACGGTTTTCTCATTGTCGTAAGTCTCATATTTTTTCTGGAAAATATCAAGTTGATGGCTTATTTTTATACAATTGAGGGCTTGCAGTCCTCATCACTGTTTCATATGTGCTTTCGAGAAGATTCGAAAATCCGAACTGTAAAATAACCTTTCTAAAAAGATAAAAAAGAAGAATATATATATATATATATATATATATATATATATATATATATATATATATATATATATATATATATATATATATATATTATTATTATTATTATTATTATTATTGCAAAAATATGAACGGGACAGATAAAAGAAGCATTTATATATTTTTTTCTTAACTAGATGTAATATTCTAGAGAATTGTTAAGTATTATTTTTTCCCGTCGAAAACAGTTGAGAAATGTATCGTTTGCCGGGGGCTATTTTACGCTACGGGTTCTCCTACGCAATCGCAGAGAAGAATTACCCTGGACGAAAAAACCAAAAACGAAAAACCAAAACAAAAAATAGAATATAGGATTCAAACTTTTATCGTCACAGATGCCGAGTAATAACAAAATGTAAGACGTTTATTTTATGTGGAAAAATGTCTTTCTGATAAATTCCTTGAACTTTGCTTGACCTTTTCGTATTAGGGGAATGAACACATATGTATCATGGCCTACGCATAATTTCATTTTTTTTCATAATTAGATGTGTCTTCAAATTCTCATCTATCTATCTATCTATCTATCTATCTATCTATCTATCTATCTATCTATCTATCTATCTAATTGTATTCTTTATCTATCTTAGATATTCATTATCTATCTATCTATCTATCTATCTATCTATCTATCTAATTGTATTCCTTATCTATCTTAGATATTCCTTATCTATCTATCTATCTATCTATCTATCTATCTAATTGTATTCCTTATCTATCTTAGATATTCCTTATCTATCTATCTATCTATCTATCTATCTATCTATCTATCTAATTGTATTCCTTATCTATCTTAGATATTCCTTATCTATCTATCTATCTATCTATCTATCTAATTGTATTCCTTATCTATCTTAGATATTCCTTATCTATCTATCTATCTATCTATCTATCTATCTATCTATCTATCTCTCTATCTATCTATCTATCTATCTATCTAATTGTATTCCTTATCTATCTTAGATATTCCTTATCTATCTATCTATCTATCTATCTATCTATCTATCTATCTATCTATCTATCTATCTATCTATCTAATTGTATTCCTTATCTATCTATCTATCTATCTATCTATCTATCTATCTATCTATCTATCTATCTATCTAATTATATTCCTTATCTATCTATCTATCTATCTATCTATCTATCTATCTATCTATCTATCTATATATCTATCTAATTGTATTCCTTATCTATCTTAGATATTCCTTATCTATCTATCTATCTATCTATCTATCTAATTGTATTCCTTATCTATCTATCTATCTACCTATCTATCTATCTATCTATCTATCTATCTAATTGTATTCCTTATCTATCTATCTATCTATCTATCTATCTATCTAATCGTATTCCTTATCTATCTATCTATCTATCTATCTATCTATCTATCTATCTATCTATCTATCTATCTATCTATCTATCTAATTCTATTCCTTATCTATCTATCTATCTATCTATCTATCTATCTATCTATCTATCTATCTATCTATCTATCTATCTATCTCAGTCTGTTCATATCTATTTGCCTATCTCAGTCTTTTCATTTCGGTCTGTCTATGGAGTGTAAATATGGATTAAATCAGACAAAATGATTACATGAAGTACAAGCATGGAAACCTTTATCAATTTAACATGTTTCGCTTTTTATTTTAGCCTTATCGGTGAATTTGAGGGAATAAGCAAAACGCCGAAATGTTTCGATATCTTTAATATTTTATGTTGTTTCTTATAATTGGTCGGATAGATGTCACCAGTTCATTTATTGTGACGTCTTTTTGTTATCACTCTTTGTTTTAACCTAGAAAAGGTTAATGGAAGAGGAATAACCAAAACGGAGGTTGGAAATGAAATGGTAATGCTGAGGAACTAATGTGTGTGTGTCTAAATTCTAGTGGGCTTTGTGTGTTTGATTATTTCCTGAAAGTGTAGCGAAAAGAAATGCATAGTATGTGTATATGTTTGTATCAAATTTCCATTGAGTGTGCTTGTGTTTAAATGCGGATTAAATTTGTTATTATATTAATTTTAAATTAAATATATTATTATTTAAATTTGTATTTATTGAGGAATTTTTGATGTGTATTGAAAGTGGGTATATTTGCCTTTGTTGGATTCATTTTTATATTGTTTTTTATAATTTTTTAATATTTAAAACTTTTAGCGTGCATTGAAAATAGTATTTAATAGTATTTCAAAATGTTAATGTGTATTAGGAAATATTTGGTATGTGTTGAAAATGGGTATATTGGCGTGTTTTTCGGTCGCATGTTGAATATGACGACATTTTGGAAGAGAAGGCTTAAAATTAGATTGCATCGTCTTCAAATGTTTGAATCTTAAATTCTTTAAAAATAAGCTTGATGAATATTGGTGATAAGACAAATGCGTGTGTAATTTTTTATATTAATATTTCTTTTAGGCATTTTCTTCGTAATGGGTGGTTTCTTTTTTGTTTTTTTTAAGGTGGCATTTTTTACATCATAGTTCTGGCATGTTTTATCCGCATCTATTAACACAAAAGAGACTTCCGGTGGGATAAACGACTAAGCTTAATAACACAAATAAATAAGGCAAACCATTTTACTAGATCTGTCACGGCAGTCTGAAACAAAGGAAATAGCTGGCTTCAAAAAGAACCCCTAACTGTGAAGCGTTAGAAACTAAACAAAATCTTACTATACAACTGGCTTGTTTTAATGATACATCTGAATGAAGAATACTTGTTTCCAGGCCAGTATTCGGCTGTTGATTCTTCCGAATCCAAACTCAACTTGCAAATGAGGCGCTACAAGCTATGTTGAAACCGATAAAGAAGTGACGCTTATACTCTTGATGTGTCACCTTCAAAACATTTCTTGTTTTGTTTCGTACAGTAGCTGCCTTATTTGTTCACCATTTCGAACCAAACGCCTTGCTGGAATGAACAAATCAAAGCCAGGACTTTTTTTTTCTTTTTACGACGGAATAAGCAATTTAACCGAAAGGTAACGTACCTTTGTCGAAAGCAAAGAAAAAATACTTTGATCATTTTTTAATGAAGCTATGAATTAATATGAAAAAAAACTATTTAGTCAAAATGTTGGAAACCTTTAACAAAAATTCATGTAAATTATTGACTTGAAAAATTGATAGAAAAACGCTTGGCCAGAGTTTTATTGTTAAGGTAAGTTATAAATCAAGGCGTATTTTACTGGAAAAAAGAAAAATAACAGAGGCTAGTTGTGTCTTTTAGCGGATAATAGTTTTACAGTGGCATCTAATTTAATATATGCAAATTTTCCACCAGCTGAGTCAACATGGTAGGCACGAAAAATTGCATGAATTATCTCTGCATAAAATCTGTATATATGCATATATTGCTTATCAGGCAAATTTCGTGTCACTGATTTTAAATACGCATTCACACAACCACACATATACAAACGCATGCACGCATGTATAGGTTGGTACGTATATAGGAGAAAATAGGTTATATAAATATTGTTGAGCACTACTTCCAAGATACTATATTTTAAACAGTATTAGGATAAATATGCAGTACATATAACCCCACATGAACACACACATATACAAATGAGTACACACAAATATACATGCATACACACAAGCATCTATCTATCTATCTATCTATCTATCTATCTATCTATCTATCTAAATATGACAATATCTAAATATAAAAAACGATCAGTGAGTGCTGTTGGTACCAAACCGTGCTCGATGTAAAAATAATGGCGCTAAAATTTAACAACGCTTTGTGCATGAAACTCTGAGTTGTACCAAACGATGAGGAACTAATGTATATTATCTATCTATCTATCTATCTATCTATCTATCTATCATTGCAATCTTTCTTTCAAACATATTTCGTTAAATATAACAGACAAGAAAAAATTATTTTCCGAAAAAATATTTCAATTTATTTATAATGAAATAAAATTAAAAAAATTAAATTTCCCTTGACTTATATATATATATATATATATATATATATATATATATATATTGTGTATTTAGGCAGCGATCCCTCATTTATACATGTTTCACTAAAGATGCCAGACAAGATACTGCTATTAAGCTTTTTATTTTATCTTATTTTGTTCGAACAAGATTTTTTCTTCTCTAACACGGAGTGTATAGAAACTGCCCAATTGTTCTGTAATTGCGAGCGCTTTCTGCTATACTTTTAGCCATTATCAAGAATGATTTTATTTTTTATTTTTAACCTCATTCACATGTAAAAAAAAAATGAAAATAACGGAAGCCTTAATAATAAAAAAGTAAAAGTTAACACTCAATAACATTAACTACAAACACGGCCACAATGTGCTGTGTTCGAAAATAAAGCATCCCTATAACTCTAGATACATACACACAACCCGTGCATCCAGTTAAAAAGTAAAAATAAAATCATCCTTGATAATAGATAAAAGTATAGCCCAAAGCATTCGGAATTACAAAACATTTGGACAGTTTCTACACACTCTGTGTCCTTGTCTGTCGTTTTAATGAAACATATATATATATATTAGCTCCTATCCTTTAAAGAATAATAATTGTTGGTTATTGGAATTTACTCCGTATATACCAATCCCACACTTGTATATATATATATATATATATATATATATATATTCATTTCTGTAGTTTACTAACACCAGCAAGCAGAAACATTTTTTCTCTCCCGATGATGGCCATGTTGGCCGAAACTAGTCGAGGAATCTAAATGAAATAATAATAATAAAAACATAAGAATATTAATCTACAACCCAGTATGTCTGAAGATTTTAATTAATTTTTATTTTTAATAATTTTTATCGTTCAAAATATATATATATATATATTTGAAGACATATATATAATGAAACATATATATATATATATGTGTGTGTGTGTGTGTATGTGCGTGTGTATGTGCGTGTGTGTGTTTGTTTGTGTGTGTGTGTGTGGACACTGAGTTCAACATCTTGTGTCCACAGCCTTTGTTGACCTTGAAGTCCACTCTTATGCGGCACTGACAGGATTTATTGACTGAAATTCTATACCCCCATATATATATATATATATATATATATATATATATATATTGTAATCATATATATATATATATATATATATATATATATATATATATATATATATATTAATGATTACAACTTAGAATTATTAATGTTTACTGAATTACAAAGAAGTGTTTATAATTACATATGCAAGTTGTCCCAGAATTAACTATTTTGTGAAATCTGACTTGTTTTTTTAAAACACTTATTTTTGTTCATCAAGTTTAATGTGTTAGAAGAGAATAAATTTCCAGTTTTGTTTATAACTTTATAATTTTTATAATCTTTTTCTAATTTTCTTTTCATTCCCTTTCAGAACGCTATCAATATTGAATACACGATAATGTATAATTGTTAACTCACGTGGATTTCTTTGCATGCAGTTTTATAAAAATAAAGATTTACCACCAAAGGATCAATAGTTTAGCTGTGCTTGAACAAATTCAGTTAGCAAAAACTCTTTAATATGTTTTTCGCAAAGCTAAGGACAGATTTGAAATTTGTAGTGATATAAACGGAGCACATGTTGAAGAATTTTAATAAATATTTGGCATAAGATTTATAAATTAGTTTGTTTGTATTATAATTAAGCAATAAACATAAAAGTTTGCCCGATTTCATTGAAATAGTTAATCTTGGGACACCATGTATATTTTTATATATGATGACAGGACACAATTTTGGCACTGTCATTGCTTGACCCATCCTAGTGCTCTTTGTTTCACCGTGGTGCACACTGGTAGCGGAGAGGCCATGTTTATCCTGTAACAGCAGTAAAAGAACTATTGCGCTCAAGGTCAAACTTCGAACATGTGACCACAATAATACTAAATATAACCTCGCATCTGCGACAAACCTAAAGATATGTTATAGCGAAAAGGGTGTTTAATTTTTTTCCTTATCCTTATATATATATATATATATATATATATATATATATATATATGTATTGCGGCAAAACAAAATTACTTACGGTCTTCCAGCAGCCACTCTCTTGATCCAGGGCAGCACTACCTCCTTCGATTTAGGCCTCCGTGTTGAGTTTGATGCTTGTCTGAAGATGAATGGAATTCTTTTCATATCAGAATGATCAGAGCTGCCGTATCTTCGTATTAATCATTAGACTCATCCAACTCTTCCCGAATCCTGTGTACTCTCATCACATTGACAGCAAAACACCCTGAAATGTTCATATTGGAGGTTCCGACGCGAATGCCAAGCAGTACGGCATGTTGTTTCCAAATTTCTGGCGGATGGGTATTGCGTCATGGTGCTTTTTTCTGATAGACGGTACCCGGCTGATCATATAATATGCAGCCGATAAAATAAAAAAAGAACACCGCGCATGCGCGAAATTTAAAATGGCGAAAGTTTAGCCATCGCACCCTATATATATATATATATATATATATATATATATATATATATATATATATATATATATATATATATATGTGTGTGAGTGTGTGTGTGTGTGTGTATTTAAACATATTTTGTTAAATATGGCAGACAATGAATGTCTATTATATCTAATCATTAGCCATTCCAAACTTCGTATGTGTGCTTTAATTTCTGGTGAAAATATAGACAAACATTATCCAACATTTGGATATTTTTTTATTAAGTTGGTCCTTGATCTAAGTTTTCGGCTCACATGAGCCATCTTCAGAGTGGTTATAACAACATTTTAACAAAGGTATCCACTGTCGAAGAGAATATTTTTTATGTTGACATCGAAGATTGCTATGCGACGATAACGGCCGCGGAATAGCAGATGCAGGTCGTAAGTTCAATATGCGGTTCTATGACGTCATACCACACGAGAGGCCGAAATATTAACAACAGAACCATATGTATAGATGCAATGTAATGTGTTGTGACTATATATATATATATATATATATATATATAACGTTTCGATTTCAATTAATCTTCATCAGAAAAATGCTGAAGCTTAAATAAAAGTGAAACATGTGCAATCTATACACATTTTCGAGTTATTATTTATCCTATCATGCCCTTAGATTTTATTTTATGTTGGGGACATATTTGATACATAATACATGCATGCATACATACATACACACAGATACACACACACACGCACGTAGACACACACACAGACATATATATATATATATATATACATATATATATATATATATACATACATATATATATATATATATATATATATATATATATATATATATATATATATATATATATATATATATATATAGGAAGAAAATATATGTTACTAGGAGCATGGCCCGGCGTTGCCCGTGCTTGATTTAAAAATCGTGCTGATGTTGCTACATGCCTTACTTCTTGCCTATCACACACTGCGAATTTTTTCTAAGCTCAGTACTAAACATTAAATCTGCTACAAAAAAAGAACTAAACAAAATGAACACAAAACGATCAGCTTTAAAAAACGACGCGTAACTGAAAAAACTGAATGAAAAAAGAATGTTAACAACAAATATTTTTTCACACCCAACCCAGTTCTGCAGAATCAGAATCAGCGTTGAGTTTAAGCAAGCGAATGAGCCAATTGGAGTAAAGTGCTATGCAGATTTAAATTTTTCCCACTTGTGACGAATGCAGCTATCGATTTATTTTTGCATGCTAGCATGCTAGTTAACATTCGTGTCAGTCAGCTGTTGGCCCTCACGCTGGCCAATAGAATCATCTTGCCTATTCGTGGCAGCCAGCTATAGGCTCTAACTCTGGCCAGTAGAAAATGGCCGCAAACTACATGAAAACTGCCGTAGAAGGATGAAAAAATCGATTATTTCCACTATCGATGGGAGCTGGGAAATGCAAAGTCGGTCTTGGCCTTCTCGCTAACTTGCATGTAAATTTTGGTGCAAATCCGTCGAAAATTGCGGCCGTGCATTCGTCACACACACACACACACACACACACACACACACACACACACACACACACACACACACACACACAGATCCTGCTTTTTATAGATAGAGAAAATTTCCATTGTTGCTTACATAAGAATAAAAGAACATTTTTCTTTCACAACTCAAAACTGACGAGGGTTGATTGGTACACTTGAATGTCATTTAGTCTACTAACTGGTGTGTCTAGTTTCTTTTATATCTTTGTCAGCCTGTGAACTTTTCAACCGAAACTCGTGCGTTGAAAACATTGGATTTAGAGTGTAATCCATAGGGAAGATTTTATAAATACAACAATATCAAAAAATATAGAAAAAAAAAATATTTTGGATTTGGAATAGCAAAAAATGAAAAAAATGTCGCTAGTAACAAAGAAAAGAAGACGGAACTGCTAGAAAATATCAATAATCCTGTATGGAAGTGAATGCAAAACAATTTCCTAATAGATGAAAAGGGAACTTGATCCATCAGAAATGTGGTTCTGCAGAAGGATGCTTAAAATACCATAGACGGAGCGTGCATACAGAGACAGTTTTAAAAAAACAAAAAAACTAGAATACCCTAGAACCATTTGGTCAGTGACGATTCAAGTTATAAAACATTAACGTTGATTTTAACATTCGATTGAAATGAAAGTTAATTTTATTATCATTCAGTTAAATATTTCACTTCGTTCGAGTCATCAATTGTCTGTTCATGCTTAACGTTGTACTGATTATTTACAGCATTTAATAGAAATAAAACCTCCGAGATAAACTTGAACTTTAAATCAGATTAGCTTTAAAATATTTCTGTAACATGCCAAAATATATCATTAAATCATATTCACTTGAAAATATATTATAAATATGCCAAAAATATTTTTTAAATATTTAAAATATTGTTTGTTTAAAGAAAGTTGAAATATAAATAATTACTCCACAAACAACTGAACGAAACAGCAAAGCGGGATGTCTTTGTGTCTGTCTTCAACTTAAAAATATTTTAATTAAAAAAATGTTTGTTTCAAGAAAGTTATAGTTGCTGTATAATAAACTCATATTTTAAAATCTTATTCACTTAAAATATTTTAAAAATCAGATTAACTTTAACATATGTTGTAAACATTTAAAATATTGTTTGTTTAAAGAAAACTGAAATATAATTACTCTACGAACAACTGGACGAAACCGCAAAGCAGGATCTCTTTGTGTCTGTCTTTACCTTAACGATATTTTAATTAAAAATTGTCTGTTTAAAGAAAATAAAAATAAAAATACTTACTGTCTAAAGAACTCGTATTTTTAAATCTTATTAACTTAAATCAGATTAGCTTAAATCATTATGCGCCGGACGGACGCACCACAAAAGCACGAAATCACAAACCTTTAGTATTATATATAATCCTCTATAATAATTAGAATCAGGAAAATACAGTTGAAATTTCTGGGAAATATAATAAAGAAAGGAGGTTTCGGAAATTTGGCAGTCACGTGACATATTGAAAGCAATATGGACAGAGTGAAACAACGAGTGACCTATCTATAGATTTTATGCCAATGGATAGCAGAACAGGCAGTAAAAAGTCAAACATTACTAATACCTTATATTAAAACCTTTACTAAATGATCACCCAAGAAAAGGCGCATGAGCCACTCATATTAGAGGATTACTGAAAAAGGTTGTATGGACGTAAGAGTAGGAAGTAAGTGAAGATATGTAGGATAGATAACGGATGACCTTAGATTCGAAGAGGTTAAGATTGTAGTGATCAGGGAAGCATCCTCTCGGACGTCTCGCGATGTAGCGTTGTCGTGAAGAAGCTCTCAGAGTGGAATACAAGGAGAATGAGGATGAGTCAACTATGTCTATGTGACATTGCCGCACTAGATTTAAATGTCTGAACAGAATGTACTAGTATGAACATTTGCCATGGCAGAAACGATAGGCTTGCAAAGTTTCATTTGTGGAATAAAAGACTGTAAGTTTTAATCTAATTCATCAGCCACAGCGTTAACCCTTTTTTAAAACTCTGTCAAGGCTGGATATTGAGGATTAGGCAGATTTTGGGGTCTTGTTGGGGCCAGAAATAAAGACTCAAAGTGAGGAATTGAGTTAAAAAATATATTAACAGAAACATTAACACAAACATATACAAACGAGAGTGTTACAAGAATGTTCGGTTCGAGTGTCAAAGCTGACTGCTGGAAAATTCCCTCTTCAAAAGGCAGTACCTGTTCCTATTTATAGCTGGGAGAGTCCGTGCGTGCCTGGGTAAATTACCATAACATCAGATCTCGCCCAGATATAAGTACTGCTCCAGTTTTAGTCTGATATAACTCATGCAATGATAAATAGTGGCAATAGGATTCAGGTACTTCCTGAAACGCCAAACGATTTTAATAGCATCTTTAGCGATGTATTATATATATATATATATATATATATATATATATATATATATATATATATATATATATATATATATATGTTCTACCTGAGAACTGGGGTGAACTTGATACCCAAATGATGCTGATGTCAAGGATCCTCATTAAGGGCTCAAACATTCACCATGACAAGAAAATTCAGGGTCTGGTCGATGGTGAGAACCAGTAGCTTGGTTTTGAATTTTACAGACCAGTTTCTCGCCAGTTAAATTTCAGAGCTATAATAGCTGCCAAGGCCACTGATCGGGAGATTGGAAGTTTTGAGGAGCGTGGAACTCCCTCTTAATTATTGTTGTTCCCAGGTTCAGCCTGACCCGGGGTGGTAACACCTGTAATGCTATGGCCAAATAGTTAAACTCAAACAAAAATCAACAGCATATTTTAATTATAAAATGGGCAACTGTTATATTCCGTGTTAACAGGAATATATACTTGAAAAACAAGGTGGATAAAATAAGTAAGGGTTTATTGTAAAAACCAGTACAATAAGAATAAAAATAACAGTTATGCAGAAGGTCGTTGGAAATCAATCCATTAGTGAGTGCTACTAGTCGAAGGTCGGTAGTTTTCGGGTAAGTCTGAATCGTACTCAACAGATCCCAGCTAGTAATATTTACCAAGTGTGCAGGATGTGGCACAAGGTCGAATTTAATATGGGGCAAGCTAAGTCCGTAGGATCGGCTAAAAATTCCCCGTAAACCCCGCATAAACGAGTTCGGGTCTGTCTACGTCCTCGGACGAGAATCTGCCCTTCGACATATCCTCGTCCGGGTTCCTCTCTACCCGAAGGCAGAGAGTTCGACAACAGCTGAGAAGCTGAGTAACAGATCCCAGCTAGTCGATATTTACCAGCCTCACTACGAGGAAGGATGTGGCACAAGGTCGAGTTTAATGTGGGGCATTCCGAGCACGTAGGCCCGGCCAAAAATTCCCTGTAAACCCCGCATAAACAGGATCGGGTCTGTCTACCTCCCCGGACGTGACTCTGCCCTTCGGCATAGCCTCATCCGGGTTCCTCTCTGCCCGAAAGCAGAGAGTTTGACAGTACATCTGAAAAAGATTTAAGCTAGACTCTGTAGTCCGTTGACTTACACATACTTATAGGTAGTTACTACCTATAGTTTAGACACTCATGGGGGTGATGTTATTCTATTACATCAACAACAATACATCTTTATAGCAAAATGACAATCATTGCAACACCAAATAAAATATTAAAATACATTTTTATAGTAAAATTACCAGCAATACATTTTATGATCTACAAAATATACATCTAAGAAACAGACCTTTGCCCTAAAAGTATAAGATTCTGTAGTTCAAAGCATAAAATTACGTACAAAATATTTAGATTTCGGCATTAAATAACTCATAGAAATTGATATGCTGCTAGACAAAATCAACCATCCAAAAAACCTATAGTAAAATTACCAAAAATACAAAATGACCAACAATACATTTTATGTGTAGTTGATTGTATACAATTGCGTTCAAAATATATTTAGTTTAAGCCATAAAATTATGCTCAAAATATTTAGATTTCGGCGTTAAATAACCCATAGAGGTTGATATGCTGCTAAATAAAATCAGCCGAACAACATATAACAGTTGCCGGGCTCCGATCATATTGATTTTTTGAGGTACTCACATAAACCGTCGGCATAGATATTTACTGGGGATATGAGAACGTTCCTGGGCAAAATATTAATACAAAGCAAAAGTTAAATACCTGGCTACTGTAATGGTGAACAAAATCCTGAAGGGTTGAGTTAAAGGAAGATAAGTGAGACATACAGAAGAGACATGACACGTGGAACTAGAAAAATCACCCCGGTGGACGGAATTAAAGTGTTCAGTACGAAATTCCAAGCATCTGAAAAAGGCCGGAACCTACAATGGCCGAAACGTCATGAAAATGGCAAGAAAGATGTGGACAGCAGTCCGAACAATGTAAATAATGTAAATATTTAAAATAACTCATCTCAGAAATGTAGACAATTAAACAATATTTTTTAAGAAAATTTCTTTTGTTCATTTTTCCTTTTTAACAACGAAGAATACATTTCTTACTCTTGAGCATGCAACATTCGACTGTCTGTGCGTAAATATTTTTGGAGCCAAATTCCAACTTTTTGATGCGTTTGGCCTTGTGATTTGTTTATAGTTATTGTAAACGCAGATCGAAAAGGAATCTGGATTCTAGTATATATATAATCTTAACGGAAACATATGCAAAAAACAACATTGCACTTTTATTAAACGAATATTTGTTATTTTAATCATTAAATTGTTTTCAAAATAGTGGGAGTATTTTGCATGTTAAATAATAAAACTTTTAATTAAAAAATAAATAAATGAACATTTATTATACTAAGCTATGCACCCGAGTAAAACCAACTGTACTCTCTGTCCCCTTACCGGTTTTCACTTCTACCTGAAATTTGATTTCGATCGGTTAATGTATGATTATTTTAACGGTGTGACAGACGGACTAACGTAAGTCACAGAATTTTATATATAGATGCTTTTGCACATATTGCAGGCAGTTCTGAATGCGGCAAGTGTTCAGCTACACCGTTTTCTATAATAAAATTTTTAGTAGTGGTTACAGAGGTCTATGGCCGCCGTGCATTTAGATATAAAAAACATGTTAGCTATTTGGCTTTTGCTGATACTTTTTGTGTGGTATAAATCTCCCCATGTCCAACAGAATCTACTCGCAACTAAGGGAGGCTGCTCTCGGAGCTCTACTTTTGAGGAATATTGAAAGAGGAACTTTACACAATGTCATAACTTAAGTTATTACAGTCAACTTTTGAATATCGAAAGATTGTCCTTCGAAACGAGTAAACAGAGGACGCCTTTACTTTTGTCCGTAAGTTGTCTGAAGGGGCCGAAGGAGGTAGCACTTCATCGGAACATTTGTCAGGAAAGGAGGTGCGAAAGAGTTCTAGGAAGTTTGCTAGTTGACGACCAGACTTATCTCCGATCTGGGTCAGGTTGTATGCGATGGAGAAGTCATGACCGGTTTTATTTGAGTGGACTTACGACCCGTAGTGGTGAATATTGAAATCCCCACGTATATGGATTCTAGGTGATGCATAATCATGTCATGCTTATCAGCTATTCTGCCAAACATTACAATTCCATCTTCCTGAGGATTATACGCGGTGAACAGATGAACGAGGCCAACGCAAAACACATGGATGGGAAATCAAGGTCCTCGGTGTTGATGTCTCTACCTCATAGGAATCCATCTCTGATATAGGCTCCACCAGGAAGTTGTGGGGAGCCATGACAACCCACGTCGTGAACGAATATGGCGCAAAGAAGAAGAAGAAGAAGAAGAAGAAGAAGAAGAAGAAGAAGAAGAAGAAGAAGAAGAAGAAGAAGAAGAAGAAGAAATTTATTTTGATTTTTTAATTTATTTTTTGTAGTTTTGGGTCAACATATTTTTAGGAAATTTTGTGTAGATATCGGAAGGAAAATGTTTTATATGTGTAGGAATGATTAAAAACAGTTGTTTAGCGTGAAACAAGGTCATAGCAACTGAGCTCATAGTAATGATCAAATTCGCTAAACTGTGTGCCGGATTTTTGAGTGTGTCTATGTATGTGTGTGTACCTGAATGTGTATAAGTACCCATGTGTGTGTGTCTGTGTCTCTTTATCGGTATACGTGGGTATCTTTGCATGTATATGTTGGTACTTGTATGTGTTGGTCCGTGTATAAGTGTGTGTGTGTGTGTTTGTATGTGTGTGTGTGTTTGTGGCTGCATAAATTATTCGCAATAGATTTACTTAAAAATTATAGAAAAACCGAAGTTGATTTCTTCGAGATCTTTACAGACATGCCTGCCTGTATTAAAAATAATAATTAAAAACAAATAAATATGACTTTGGATGCATTTATAAAACAATAGCCAGTCTTCAAAGTGGAACTCAGAAGCAGGGCATTTGCTGAAAATCAATGCCAAAAATTATCCTTAGCAACCGTAAGTTAACAGAAAAATATATTCAAAACTTTTGATCATATTAATGCTTGCTTATCCCCTAGCAACAAGTAATTCGGCTCTGACTCAATAAGGCGATTATCGGAGTTATTGGTAAACATCAAACACCAGGTAATTTGCTCAGTTTTTATCCATATATTCAGTTAAATGAAAAGTATGATAGGTATATATATATATATATATATATATATATATATATATATATATATATATGTGTGTGTGTGTGTATGTGTGTGTGTGTGTGTGAGAGAGAGAGAGAGAGAGAGAGAGAAAGAGCGTATGTCTGTATGTGCTTACGTGTAATGATATGTATTATATAAATAAAGGTATTGCAGATTTTTATATGACAGAATAATTTTTTCCGTTACGGTCACTCAAAATAGTAAAATGTTATAGTACATTAAATGCAATATCCACAGATATAAAAAGAAAGTCAGAAAAAATGTAAAAAATGAGATGGTCGCCATTAAAAACATATTCGTAGTTAAGTTACAACTCTTGCATGTTAATATAATGTTGATTATTTACAAAGAGTCAAATATATTTTTCGTTATTCTCATGATATATATATGTATGTATGTATGTATGTATGTATGTGTGTGTGTGTGTGTATGGGTTTATTTCTTATTAGTTTTAATATCATATTTGAGTAAAAGTACATATATGAGTAGACGGTCTGGTAAAAAAGGTGTGTCTGAGAGGCTTAAATCGCACCGTGTCAGGGTGTGGTTTCCCCTACAAAAAAGGGACGTAGTTTTTAACTATTGCCAGAGGGATATTTTCCATTAAGATTATCAAATTTATAGGCCGATATATATCGCTCACCCTGTTAAAAAAATTAAAAAAACAAACAAGACGTTTATTCAAACATCTGAAATATGATATTTAAAGCTATATATCTAATGGGTCCACACGCACACACAATCTATCTATCTATCTATCTATCTATCTATCTATCTATCTATCTATATATATATATATATATATATATATATATATATATATATATATATATATATATATGTATATATATATATCACCGGCCTGTATGTTCGAGAAACTTCGTAGAAATGACGGAGAAGCAGATATTTTATACGAAATTTGTCGAACATTCAGGCCGGTAAATGTAATTAATACTGTTTAATTAAAAAACAAAAACAAAAAAAAACATAGCATTTACTTAAATAAATTGTATTTTTTAAAATAATGTATAAACAGAAAATATATTAAATAATGGATTTATTACATTTCTGTCACTTTGAAATAATAAAAATGCCAGATGAAATGTAAATCCATTAATTCTCTAGAACTTGCTTTGTTTACGTTTCGAATATGAAAATGGGCAGATATGAAGTCTTCGAGAAAATAATCGGGGAGATGAAGATTTGCTTTTCTTAAAATAATATCTTGTCTACTGTGAATATCTTCGTGTTCGTCCCTTTCAAATACACAATATCCACTATAACAACGTTTTTAGTAAATATATGTTTATTCATTTTAAACGTTATTTTAGCGGATACGCGTATTTGAGTAGACGCTTCGTTTATTTATTAAACAGTATATTTATTTATTTTTGTCTTTTGGCCTGAATGTTCGATCCATTTTTTTGCTCTCTTGCTACAATACGTGTTTGCTTAAGGGTAGTAAATTCTCAGTCTTCGGATATCATCCCCCATTTACACGGATACCTCTCTAGCTTTTTTTTTATTGGTAATCAGTGAAGGAAATTGACAAATACGAACGAAAAACTATGGAGACGGCAAAGGCAGACCCCTTCACTATCTTTACCAATCACGCGTCCCGTAAGCTATTAGGGTGGTGGCAGATATGTCTCGGATCTGATAGCTTAACGGAGTCCAAACCTCTTCAGAGTTTTCTTTCTTCTAGACTAGTTGCCAACTAAAGCTACAGGTACCAGTCTGTGATGCTATTTACCCATAGCTGCAGGGAGAATGGATGGATTCATACTTTTCGCAAGGTTATTTGCGCGTAAGTGAATGTAGCAAACTCAAGTGGAATTTGAAATCGGCTCTTCGAGTTCTCATTCCGAGTCGTTATTCATAACACCACCGCACATCCTCGATCTTTTCCAATAAGTCATTGCAATCCACAGATAATTAAAAAACAGAACAAAACAAATCATTTGAAAGACACCAGAACACACATAGCTGTGCACCGTCTATATTTGAGCGTTAGACAATGATATGGCGCGATAAAAGGTTCAGTACCGGTATCAAACAGGTATCAATTATTTATTCACATAAAAAATATAGAAAATAGGGCACTAGACATAAAATGGAGATATAGGAGGGGGTCATCCTTGTCCCACCTTTTAAGCCCGTTAGGCACCCAATCGCACGAATATTGTTGCTCGCATCAATACTTCACAATTACACTTCTCAGTCGTACTACAGATAGAAAAATGCAACGATTTCTTTATGAATAACTAACTTGTTCAATATGTATAATTTTGTGGTAGGTGAATTATAAAAATAACAACATTTTGAAAATATAACCAAAGAATACAATGAAACAAAAAAAATATTTACAAAAATCAAGGAGAAATATTTGTTAGTATCAGAACCGCATCAATCATAATCCTTGTAGAAATAACAGTTAACCAGCCAAAAATGAGTGAATAATAAATGACTCATCGACGCTCACAAACACTAAACTCATTCAGACACAAGCAGGTTTCATACCAAGCGCCCCTTTAATTAAATTTAATTAGAGCCGTTTGAGTGAAGACGGACCAGGGGGTAATCTCAGATCCCAGAATGGCAATTTTATGGAGATATTGAGGATATTGGACATGAAGCATCGGTGGTGCTTTTAGGTTTTTATTTACTAAGCTGAGCATGTTTTGGGCTCAAGGTCACAAATAGAGGTCCTCAGGTGAGGATCGAAATCACTAATCAGTAGTAATGGTCAACTAGATGTGCCTATAGTGGCAGTATTCAAATGAAAATTCATACACTCGTAGACGCAATTATACTTAGACGCACAAGACACATACCAAAGTTGACACATTGTAAGAGAAGAAATGGTAATGGTTCGATTAGCGGTTTCCCCATAAGGAAACATTCGGCATTTATTGACAGAATAATTATTACAGCCAGCTGAAATTCATAAATCTTTTTCTCAAAACATTTTTTTCTGGAAAAGAGATTTCTCAAGACCAGTATTATCGCTATTTCTATTATTAATGGAGTTTCCTTTCTAAACGTTTGTTTAAAGTAATGTAGAAAGCCGACATCTTAATTATTTTAAAACTAGCAGCATGACCCGGCGTTGCCCGTGCTTGATTCAAAAATCGTACGACTCATACAGCAATCGCTATCATTTGACTTAAAATATTTTTGCCTTTCCTTGCCTTTAAAGGAGTGCCCTTTGCCGTTCTGATGTTGCTACATGCCTTACTTCTTGCCTATCTCACACTGCGAATTTTTTCTAAGCTCTATACTAAACATTAAATCTGTTACAAAAAAAAGAACTAAACAAAATGAACACAAAACGATCAGCTTTAAAAAAGGACTCGTAACTAGAAAAACCGAATGAAAAAAGAATGTTAACAACAAATACTTTTTCACACCCAACCCACTTCTGCGGAATCAGAATGAACGTTGAGTTTAAGCAAGCGAATGGAGTAAAGTGCCATGCAGATTTAAATTTTTCCCACTTGTGACGAATGCAGCTATCGATTTTTTTGCATGCTAGCTAGCATGCTGGTTAACATTCGTGTCAGTCAGCTGTTGGCTCTCACGCTGGCCAGTAGAATCTTCCTGCCTATTCGTGGCAGCCAGCTATAGGTTCTCAGTCTGGCCAGTAGAAAATGGCCGCAAACTACATTAAAACAGCCGTAGAAGCATGAAAAAATCGATTATTTCCACTATCGATGGGAGTTGGGAAATGCAAAGGCGGTCTTGGCCTTTTTGCTAACTTGGAGTATGTGTATGTAAATGTTGGTGCAAATCCGTCGAAAATTGCGGCCGTGCATTCGTTACACACACACGCACACACACACACGCGCACACACACACACACACACACACACACACAAACATCCTGCCTTTTATAGATAGAGATCTATAGCACTGATGCTGCTGTTGGAAGTTTTTAATTGATGCTGTTGATAATGTTGTTTGGAAAATTTCATCTGAATATGTAGCACCAATCAATGAAATATGATGAGATATAATCTCGGCTTCAGTTCCTTTCCCACCGCCGTAACGTAGCTTCCATTTGTCTTTTCTATAAATACTTTCATAATAATAAATTATTCTGATTAACATTCCTCTATGGTACCTAGATTTTATGTATTTAAGCGCCGTACTAGATTGGCAGCAACGTCTCATCAATTGACAGCTGAAATGGCTTGATGTAACAGGAAGTTCTATGCGAACAGTTTCTTTTATTACGCTTCTCACTTATGGAAATTTATTCCAGGTACTTGCTTCACGATCAACATTGATCTTCGAAAATTTAAATGCAATATCAATTGTTACCTACTGTCTTGATCATTCTTATTCTTTTATTGTTCTCTCGCCTTAATAGTAGTTTTTCTATCATTCTTTATCACTCAGTATCCTCTTGAGTCCTAGTGACTTTATTGCCTTACTTGGAGTGAAAGGATTAAAAAATATTTTTAAGACCTACTGGATACATTCGATTGAAGCTATTTTTAATCATTGATCTGAGATAAAAAGTTTTAGATAGCTAATAGGTTAGACAATTCTGAATCAGGTCTAAATTCTGAATCAGTCTAAATATGACGAGGCTATTTGAGAACATGATTGCAATTCGTAGATTTATGTTTTAGTTTTGTAGCATATTGTTGGGCAAAACTACCTCTGGCCTATTCTATATTCTATTTTTTTATATCCTATACGAAAAAAAGGGGCAGATAGTTTCGCTTATCGCCAAGTTCACGCTCTTTCCCTGTCCATTGAACAGAAGTAGAGTTTTATACCTTGTTTCTCGTGTACGACGGAGAAATTTTGGGTGATATCGTTCAGAGTGTGTTGGGCCACGACATCATCATCTTCTGTGCGCCATATCACTGCTGATGTAAATGTTGAATAAGACTGGCGAGAAGACATATATTTGTCTTAGGTTCCTTTCTATATGTTTCGTGTATTTACTGACTTCATTTTCTAATCGTTTACAGGCGTTCTGCACCCAGTATAGGTTCTGGATTATGCTAATAATTTTCTCAAATAAATCATGCTTTCATAGCAGTTCAAAACAGCTCTGTATGTGGTATATTATCAAACGTATAATCTATAAAAGACAGGCATAAATCCTTCTTCATTAGTATTGCTCTTTTTTAATATCACATTCTTTATTCCCATGTCTTTAACGAAACTGCATTGCTCTATTTCCAGTCTAATTCTACTACCCGCTTTAATTCTTTAGAATTTAAAAGATAAGTTTCGTTATAAAGACATTCCAAGCGTAGCTTAGATGTGGCACAAGGCCGGAAGTATGGGGCACCCAGTGAGGATCGAACTCACTACTCAGTCGTAATTGTTCTAGCGAGACAAGCTTGCTAACCATTACACCGCTTCGAGGTGCCCGAAGGATAAGTTTCGTCATATGTCTAATTAGGCTGATTGTTCGATGGATTTCACATTCATTTACACCTGGGTTCTGACACAGCACTATGAAAATGGTTTCTGCTAACGTTTTCCGACATGTCACTAATGTTGTATATTTCATTGAATATGGCCATAATATGGAAAAAAAAACCCTGAAATATTATAGTCTGAAATGGCACCGGCAATAGCGAAGAGGAACAGAAACAAAGCCGCAGGACCAGATGGGATTGCAATAGAGAAGCTAGAAGCCCTTGCGTTCCATGACATACAAACAAAAAAATTAAAATTATAAACAATCAGTCTCTGGTCTTCAATAAATTCTGCTTAAATGTAAACAGCTGATAATACGTTTTTAAACTTTTCACTGCAAATAAATTACTAAGATACAAGGAGTTACTGAGATTGAAAAATATGAGAAAAATAAAAACATTATTAAGGAGAGATCACATAAAAGAACATGAATTAAGAAAACAGAATATTGACGTGTATTTAAATTTTTGAAAATCAAAGTTGACGAGAAAGCAAGAGATCAGAAAAGACCAGGAGAGAGTTCCACAAGAAAGGAGTCTGATAGAAGAAGCATAAAACGTACGGTTACATATAGCCATTTCAACTGTAAAATGATAAGACTTTGCCGCCAATCTAGTACTCCGCTTAGATTCATAAAGTCTAGGTACCATAACGGAAAGTTCATCAGAACAATTACCATGAAATTATTTATAAGAAAGGTACGGGGAAACTACGGGATGGCGGTGGAAAAATGACAGAAGCCGAGGTACCATGTCTGGACCAATAACATTGCAGATTCTTCTTTGTTTCGTCATATGAGTAATGACGAGTTTTGTAGAGAAAATGTAAACGAAAGCGACATAAAAAAACAGTTAAGATTTCTAGGACATATAATGAGGAAAAGAGGTTTGGAAAATGTGATACTAACAGGACATCTTGAAAAATAAGGGGGGACAGGTGTAAATAGCTCATAACCTACCTAATGAACTTAAGTAAATAGATAGCAGAAGAAAAAATTTACTAAACTACAAAAAATGGAAAATGTGGAGAGTCGTGATCGCCAATGTCATAAAGAGGTAAGACACATCGAAGTAGAAGAACTATGTGTTCAGTGTCGAGAGCTGGACAAACAGAATACAATTTGCTAGCTGAGAGAAGTCTTCTTTCCATTTGTCATGGCAGTTGAAAGCAAAGGAAAGAAGAAAATCAACAGCTACAAGTAATTAAAGTGTGAATGTTTGGGAATGACGAGCAAAGGAAGTAATTACGGCAGCAGTGATCATTAGGGTACCTTGTTGATGGACAAAAGCATGAGAAAATCCTTGCAGATATTGGCTTGGGATTTGGCAATAAATCCATTACTAAAAGCTTGTCTGCATCAGAAAATATTGGATACAGTTTAACAGTGGAAAGACGAAATTGTGATGATAATCATCACACACATACATACATACACAAATTCAAATTATTCAACCACAAGCATTCATTGGATAACAAATCAACACTACTGTGTAATGGACAATTTATAAATCGCAGCTATGCGACAATTTTATAATCGCTATATTTTCATGTGGTCGATTTCGTGCACTTTTGGGAGAATCGGAACTAAGAAACTTTCGTAAGTCTCCCCAAAGCTCGCTCGCTGATTGGTCAATGTCAGCCAATCAGATTGTCTGCACGTGAAGAATGATTGTTCCTGCGCAACTCTTCGGAGCCGATGATCACCTGTAAAAGCAAGAAATATTATTAGATAATTAGTGAGAATTCAGCTGCGAAACGAATCCACGACAGTTGAAACCATGCGCCAATCTTCTCCCTCACACCACCACTCACATACTGAATATTCTCTACACTTACATAATGTTTTTCCTTACACAGCAAAACTGTTGAAATCATTTATTACCAGTAACTATCACAACCTTTTTCTTTCAGTGAATTTTGGAACACAAATAATAATTAAAGAGAGACAACTCTTGTTTTACTCAATGCATGCCTTTTTTTTCACATCCTTGTTTGTACATCTTGTTAAATACACATTTTATGTGTAATGATGTCTTTGGCTTATCCATTTTTCTTCACGTCAGTTTGGTTTCCTAATCTAAGTTAAATTAATGTGGTGAAGTCCGCCACAAAATGATTGATTTATTTTCTTAAATCTCGAGTTGTTCTCTAAAAATAAACCTCTTACCAGCAACCAGCATAATATGGAGTGAATAATAATAATAATAATAATAATAATAATAATAATAATAATAATAATAATAATAATCTGCAGAAAATATGATGAAACTGTCGATAATATTATCTCAGGATGTCCGGAAATAGAAAAAAAATGAATATACCCAGTCATAAAAAGGGATCGACATATGTGCAATGGAAGATATGCAAAGAGCACAAAATCGAAACCACTGCGAGATGTTATGAGCACCAACAGTTACCCAAAATAACGATGTAACTATCCTAAGGGACAAGCCAATTCAAAGTGACAGTTAATTAAAAGCCAAAAGACCTGATGCTATATATATAAGACAAGAACTTCAGAAATTCAGGAAGTGTATGTTTGTTGACATAGCAGTGCCATCTGCAGTACTATATCCATGAGCAATCCACTCGATGAACATTAGTGAGTAATAGTCCAAATACAAGGACCTGGAGATTAAATTAATAGGAAATGGGGAATGAAGATTGAAATTGGTCCAATAGTAATCAGCGCTCTGGGCCTCGCGAGAAAAGGATTGGATAATTTTACTAACGGTGTCCCACGTAACATCAACATACAGGTTACCCAGAAGATTTCTCTACTAGGAACATCCCATATACTAAGAAAAGTGCTATCAATTAAATGAAAATTCTCCTATAGGGCCTAATGACCATAGTTCGGACACGGCTCTACAGGATACAAAGCAAGAAATATAACATATACAAATGATAATAATAAAAAAATTGCAATCGACCAGTGGATAAGGAGTCCAGAAATTTAAGGGTAAGACTACATGTTTTTTCTTGCTATAAAGTACGAGAGCCTCTTTACACGCAGCTACAAAGCTAATATCTTGCATATTAGTACAGATCCAAAATGGAGGTTCTGTGAAAATTGAAACTATTGATCATCTGATCTCAAGATGCTTAATACTCACAAAAAATGAGTACGGAAGCCGTCATGACAGGGTAGGTCAATACCTGTATAGGAAGATCTGTCTTCATTAAGGGATAAAAGTAGTTGAAAACTGGTATGAACATCATTCTGAATCTGAAGTTGAAGGAGGAGATGTTGTCATTCTCTGGGATTTTTCATTCAACATTGATTGAAAGAATCAAACGAATCATCCAGACATTATAATCAAAGCCAGAAAAGAAAATATTTGCATAGTGATTGACATGAGCATACCAAATGACACGTCTTTGAAGGTTTTTGAAAAAATAACTATGCAAATACAAAGACCTTGAGATGGAAATTGAAAAATGTGACACTTAAAGTAAAACTCTTCCTGTTGGAATTGGATCTTTGGGTTTCATAAAGAAAGGAATTCAACAATAACGCAACAAAGTACCTGGTGCATCATCTCTCCAGGAAATCCAAAAGTAGTTCTAACAAGCGCAGCTAATATCCATTCAAGAGCTATGTTCATTTAATTTTTTATTGTTTCTAATAGCCATCTTTTGCTTAAAAATGTTGAAACGAAAAAAAAAAAAAATAATCACATCCTTCGCTTACCCGAAGTCATTCTTTATGACCCAGAATGTGATTATAAAACAAATGTATGTCAAAAGCACTTTTTATAATACGAGTGTCATTCAAAAAGTCCTAATCCTCAACCAGAAGGATTTGGAGAAGCAAAACTGTTTTTTCACTATTTAAGTATAGTCCTTCTTTGTATCAATGCACTTGGTTCAACGATGCATTGCAATCCAATCACGGAAGATGGTGGCGTCCTGATCCTCCCAAATCTCCTCCACAGAACATATAAGCTCATCATTGTTTTCAAAACGGCGACCACCTAGGTGGGATTTGAGTTTAGGAAATAGGAAGAGGTTAGATGGAGCTAAGTCTGCTGAGTAACGAGGTGGCATTTGAAATCAAAGCAACGGTTGGCTGCTTCAGCTACTGCAACCTGAATAGTGTGAACGGCTGCACTATCCTGGAGCAAGAGCACACCTGTATGCCTATTCCCTCTGCGTTTCGACTTGATTTCTTCATTTGTCTTAATTCTGATGCATAGTACTGTTCATCAATACTCTTTCCCTTTTCCATGTAGTCTATCACGATTAGGCCTTCAGAATCCTCCCAAAACGGAAGCCTTAACCGGCCGTCTTGAAGTTCTTCGGGGTGGAGAACTAGAGTGTTTCCAATATTTGCTTTGAATCTTTGATACAAGTTCGAAGGTGTAAAACAGTGGTTTTTATCTTGAGTTACTGCCGTGGATAACCTTAGTGTCAGCCTGGAAGCAAGTTAGAAATGTCCAAGAAATATCAACTTTTTTCAACTTCTGCTCTGGTCACAACATTTTTGGGACTCTTTTTGCAGACAGCATGCTCATCTGCATGTTCTCAGTTAAAACATTATGGCCCGAACCAGAACTAATACCCACCGGATTTACCTAACGGTTGGACAGTAGGACCTCTGTCATCCCAAACAATACGATAAATGGCATCAACTTGTTCATCAGTGGCTGAGATTTTGGGAAAAATAGAGTCACGTTCTGTGCCGTTTCTGCCCCGCTTGAATTACGTAGCCCACTTCTTCACAGTTGCATAGAAAAGGGAGTCCTCAGCGAGTGTATGTCATACCTTTCTTATGTAGATATTTTACGACTGCTAGAACCTATGTTTTGTCTATTTATAAATTTGTCTCACATTTCACACATTTGTATCGGTCTCACCTGCACAGAAATTAAGACAGAAATCTGAATTAGTTTTTTCTTGTTTTATAAACAATGTAGGAGGAGTAATGCATAGCGGCTCGAATTGTGGAATCAGAGAGCCGAGTTCGAATTCCTGTCGAATCCATTACATTCAATTACTTGCTAATACCTTTGGGGAAATATGAATCCTCTTCTCTGTCCCCCAGCTATGGGTAAATAGCAGGACAGAACGGGTTCTATAGCTTTCGCTGGCAACCGGTCGACTGCAGAAAGAAATGGCAACCTACAGTGGGAAAAAATCTGCCTCGTCAGTCATGTATCGAAAGATACATGATCGCCTAAGCGTGTATCACGCATGGCACATAACTAACTGACTGAGTTGTGTGTTGCCCCGACAGAAATGCGTATGTATGCTTCTTCTTTCTGTGCGAGGCTTACAACTTTTTGAACGACCCTCGTAATGATAATAGTAATAAGAAGAAATAAATAAATTAATTTAAAAAAATTATTTACTCGGAGTTTTCCCAGATTTTGAAATCACTCATCAGCTGACAAATGTATTTTTGATTTATTTTGATATATGATTATTTAGAATTTTTTTTTTTTACTAAACCCTCTATATAATGAAAAATAATTCGCTGTGCATTTATCTCAAATCAAAATTCACATCAATACCTAACTTCTGAATAATTTCAAATAAGCTTACGTCATATGCTAAAATCTTTCTAGGAAAACAAATTCAAATAAGTTTACATCATAACTGAATGTGTTTTAAGAAAGAAATCACATATATGAAATTATATAAAAAAAAGAAAACAGTTTCCTAATGAGTGGATTTAAGAATCTGATAAACTGTTTACTTATTTCTTCTGGATTTTAACGGCGCGGATTCGGAAATCCGCTCATCAGGTGGTACAACAACCATAAGATATCGTTCAACATGAAAGGATCTATGAATAGCTCCGCCATAGCAAAATATATATGAGAGGTTAAATAAAAAGAAAAGGAAAATAAACCCATCAATACAATGCGTCATCCTAAAGAGAACACAAAGCTATTGCGGTAACGGGACTTACTGCAGATTGTACCGAGAAGAGAAACTGGCCATAGGCACCTTGACAGATCAATGGATCCTATTAAATAAATGGAAGAAAATAGTAACTGAATATCAAACTGAGAAGAAAATATATGTTTGCGCACCTGGCGCTGAGTAGATGAGATTATTTTGAATTATTTTGGAATCGTCCACGATATGGAAAACACCTGGATTGCTTTATAAGATACCTAATTAATGAAGCAGACAAGGTAAAACTGTATTGATAAGTGGGCGACATTTTATATCTTATATTTCAATTCGGTAAGTATATAACACGATCACGAGTCCCGTAATTCCACAGGGTCGTAGTGGCACCAGAGGCACAGACAAGATAGCCTCTAGGCTGGTTTGAATTCAGAGTTTTAATTTCTCCCGGACTAACAGCCATCCAAGGTTATAGAACCAATTCTGTACGACTATTTACCCATAGCTGGGGCAGAAAACTAGGATTCATAAATTTCCCAAGGGTATTAGCACGCAAGTGAATGTAATAAACTCGACAGGAATTCGAATTCGGCTCCCTGATTCATCAATCCGTGATGAACTGCATAACTCTACCGTCCTTATATATATATATATATATATATATATATATATATATATATATATGTAAGCACGGGAGTTATGGAGTTCGTCGCAGATTGAGGAACCGGAGATCCGAATTCGAATTCGAGTCCATTACATTATATATATATATATATATATATATATATATATATATATATATATATATATATATATATATATATATATATGTATATATATATGTATATATGTTCCATTCAGAAATGACAAAACCCTGCGATTAAATTATTGTTAATTTTTATTTCATTCTTTCACGTGTTTTCAATGCAAGAAATGCAAGAAAAATGAAATAAAAACCCTAATTTTAATGTCAGTCGTCTGCAATGATTACTGCCCAACAGCACTACATATATATATATATATATATATATATATATATATATATATATATATATATATATATATATATATATATATATATATATGTATATGAGAAGGTCTGAATATATATATATATATATATATATATATATATATATATATATATATATATATATATATATATATGCGTGTGTGTGTTTGTGTATGTGTATGTAAATTCAGAACTTATTTCTATAAGCATTATATTTAATGGATACACGTATTTAAGCAGATTGATTTGATTTGTTTAACGGCATATCAACTCCTTATGGGACATTTAATGCCAAAATTTAATTTTCTTGGGAGCTTTGAAGTAAGAAAAATATGACACATGTTATTTTGCTTTCACAATTGAATACATGGTAGATTATACTTAGCTTTTGTGCATATACAGTGTGCGATGGTTAAATTGTCAGACTATGACACAATTCACTCCGCCAGAAATTCGGAAGTGATATGTTGTGCTGTTTGGCATTCGCGACGCTAAGTTCCTATAGGAACAATTCAGAGTGTTTGGGTGTCAATCTGAGGTCAGTGCAGGTGATTCGGAAAGATCTGGATGAGTCTAATAATGATTCAGGAGGTACGCCAACTCGAAGAATAAAACACTGTAATTCTTCTGATAATAAAAGGATACCCGAATTTGTTGGTGTGGGTCTCAGACTCTACACGGAGGCCTAGATCAAGTGCCTTGAGGAGGTAGTTCTGCCCTGTGTCAAGAAGGTGGCTGCTGAAAGACACTGTGTCTGGCAACAGGACTCTGCACCATGCCACACAAACAGGAGAACCCAGTCATAGCTGTCAGACAATTTCTGCGACCACATCGCCCCTTACATCTGGCCACCTAACTCCCCAGAAAGCAATCCGCTTGATTATTATACACGAGGCACAGCTGAGCGGATGACCAACAAAACTCCTTGTAACACCAAAAAAGAACTGAAGGCAAGGATTATGGAAGTATTCACCAACTTACACAAGGAGACGGTGCAGAAAATTTGCAGGATATCCTGAAGTCGTCTGGAGGCCGTGGTTGAAGCCAATGGCGATTTTATTGATTAAATTTACTCTTTAGTATTTAATGATAGTTTTCTTAAAATATAAATATATATGTTAAAATAAGATGTCGGTGTTATTTTCATGTTTGGCAATTTTGAAGACAGTGTATTCATCACACTCTGTACATGTTTGTGTGAACATAATTACTAGAGGCGGTTCTATATGTGTTTTATTTTGTAGTTTTGTTGAAGTCATATTTTGGAATACAAACTGTAGGATTTTATATGGATTAATGTCATGAAATAACTTTTTATCTTGGTTGGTCGATTTCGTTTCGCGGTATATAAAACTCTATGTGTTATTTAATGCCGAAATTTAAATATTATCAAAAATGTTATGGCTTCAACTACATATATTTTGAACGTAGTTGTATGACTTCAACCAGAGGTACAATGTTTTGCTATAAAATGTATTATTGGCATTTCTTCTATAAAATGTATTGCTGTTCATTTTGCTTTAAAAATTTATTGTTTGTCATTTTGCTATAATATGTGTATTATACTTTTTTTTTCGGTTTGGGATGTTCACTATTTGCCGATAGCTGGGACCCTAACAATAGCTACTACTCCGAGTGGACCTGAGATCCACAGCAATTAGGAGGTGGTTCCACGCTCCTTAAAACCTCCAGATCAGAAGTTTTGCAGCCGGATGTATTTTATCGGCATACGCATGACTATATTTGAGTAGATACCGCTGTTTTTAAACAGTGTACCTAATGTCTACAGTCCTGAGCAATCGAAAGTTTTAATAAAAAAATCTGCTTCTTAGTAGGGATTTAACTTGTACCCCTTATATTGAGCAAGCCAGGTATACATTACACTTTTATATATAGGTACCTAAATAGAGGTCCACCCTAACCCAGGGTGGTAGCAACTGTCAGGGTCCCATCTATACGCAAAAAGTGGACATCCAAACAAAACACTATGACAGTATAGAAATATCTTTTTATAGTAAAAATACCAGCAATACCTTTTTATATAATAAGTACCAATAATACTTATTTATAGTAAAACTACCAACAATACAACTCGTAGTAGAATTACCAACAATAAATATTATAGCAAAATGACCAAAAATACATTTGATCTCTAATTGAAAGCATAGAATTGAGCATAAAATATATTTAGCTGAAACCATAAAATTGAGTTCAAAATATTTGGTTTTCGTCATTAAATAACTCATGCAGATTGTTATGCCTCTAATCAAAATCAACCAACCAACCTGAATAGAAAATATTTTGTGTGTGTATGTGTGTGTATGTGTGTGTGTGCGCGTCATTAGATTATGTCTATTCTTTTCCTTTGAATTAAGAAACATCCTTGAATGAATGAAAAATTATTGCAGTATATACCTTAGGAAAGCCGGAGAATATATTGACCCGAACCTGTTTAAAGCAATAAAACAATGAATTTTCTTCTTTCTGTCGTGTGCCTTCACGACATAGGCGAGAATGGCTCTCCACATTTTCTTATCTTTTGTTCTCTTATAAGGTATTTTTCTCTCTATCCTGATCCCAGTTTTGATTTCTATTTGTACAACAACGTGATGAATGTTACTCGCTGCTTTCCTCTGATTTTCATGTCTTAACTATGACTTATGTGTGCCAGATTCCCCATGCTATCTTTCCTCTTTATGCGTCCTAGAATTTTCAACTATCACTTTCTGATTCCAAGGCTTCCATTTTCTTGGAAACTTCCTCCTTATTCCCATGTTCAGTCCTTGGCATTTTTCTGTAGAACCACATCTTACTTTTTTTTTGTCAGTGGGTATCACCCCATGCAAAGAAATAAAACCACTAAGACACAAAGGGTTACAGGGCATGGAAAAATTAGGAACATAAACATTAATAATGAACGGGAAGAGGAAAGAGTAATCAGGAGGACAATTTTTGCCGATTAAAGCTGTCTGGAAAGCATGGACCCGGAAGGGAATTCTTCAAGTGGAAGTGCGAGAAAAGAATCTGTTAGCATAGAACTTACAGCTCCATCTAGCTAGCTCAATTGTAAATTGATGAGATCTCGACGCCAGTCTAGTACGGCACTTAATTTTAAAAACTTTAGGTATCATAGCGAAGAGCTCATAGGAACAATTACCGTGAAAGTATTTACCGAAAAGACACAGAGAGGCAACCTAACGACGGTGGGAAAGTGACGGAAGCTGTGCCGCCAGACCATGATCGATAAAATTGATGATTCTTCTTTGGATTTCAGCAACGAGCAAAAAGTAAATAACAGGTGGCATAGGACCATATGTGGAAGCAATATTTTGAACATGGACAATCTTTACTTAATCTCTAAGAAGTTTAGCCAGCTTTCGCTGCCATAGAGTAGAATCGACATTAGTTAACAGTTTAATATTCTTTTCTTTGTTTCTGATCTGCAACTGATGTTGGACAGCTTCTCTGACGTCTCCAAGCTCATTGGTCTGGCAATTCGTCTCGGCAAAACTGAGGTGCTTTATCAGTCCACACCAAACACAAACACCCCATCACCGACCATCGTCATCGATGACACACAGCTTGCCAATGTTGAGCATTTCAAATACCTGGGAAGTACCATCTCTCGTGACGGCTCTTTGGACAATGAATGAGCAAATCAAGTCAGACATTAGGAAGACTTCGGTTGACTACAAAGCTGACAGTGTATAATGCAGTGGTTTTGTCCTCCGTTCTATATGGTTATGAGTTTTGGACACTTTCCTGCAGACACATCAAAAAGCTGGAGAAATTCTACATGCGAGCTCCCCGTTCCATACTCGGAATTCGTTGGCAGGACAGTGTTACCAATCTTGAGGTCCTGGATCGTGCTCACTCCTCAATCATTGAGTCCATGCTCATTAAGGCCCAACTCCGATGAGTGGTCCATGTCACCCGCACGGAGGAACACCGCTGGCCAAGATGTCTGCTGTACGGAGAGCTCATGCACGGCAAGAGAAACCAAGGCCGTCCAAAGAAGCGGTACAAAGACACTGTGAATGCAAATCTCCAGTGGTGGAAGCTTAAACCCAAAGAACCCGAAAAGCGCGCCAGTGATCGACCACGTTGGCGAATCACAATACATGATGGTGCTGTCACCTTCGAGGATTCTCGCCGCCAGAAGCTCACCGCTGCCAGAGATCAACACCACAGGGCACTGTCAGCAGTGATTACGACATCGAACTTTCAGTGCCCCCAACTGTTCCAGAATCTGTGCCTCCAGCCTGGGGTTGCGAAACCACCTCTGAGTTCACAGATGAGATGCAGAAACGATACATCAAGTTCGGATTCGAAAGACAAACGATATTCTTTTCTTTGTTTCTAACGAAACCTTCCCTTTTTTTGGGCGAGGGTAGCTTTTTGAAACTGTTAATAGAGAAGGGATAAATGAAACGATGACAAAATCAATTTCAGAATTCCAGTTTTTTTTATGTGGTTGATGCCTACATCAAAGTAAATCTTTCACAAATATGAATGTGAAGTATGGATTCCGAAATACGTTTCATTCTCGTTGTAAATAAGCATCGATTGTAGTTAACTCTACCTATGACGGTATCATTGATTAACGCTTATCGTGGATGTCGTTGCGTTCAACGTTACGAGAGTCCCTGTTGATGTATTTTCGTCTCGGATATCAGTATTCTAATATCGCGTCCACCGTGGTGTAAGAAGGGAGACCGTAATTAGGTGTGGAGCTTGGGGGAATGGAAGTTTGTTCCAGAATAGCAACTAACGTCCGCCTCAAATAGATCACTGATTGGCGCATGGCAATTGATTGACTTAATCAGAATCCCAACTGAAAATATGTTCGATCTAATTTTCTATTTTTCTTTCTTTTTTTTCAGTGATTGTTTTACTTTTGTTGTATTTTTCTTCAACATTTCGGGAGGTTTTAGTTTCTATTATTTCATATTCTAACAGTTACGTATCTATCTATCTATCTATCTATCTATCTATCTATCTATCTATCTATCTATCTATCTATCTATCTCAGTCTATTCATCATCTGTTTCTTTCTTTATTTTAAGCATTTCACCCCAAGAAAGGCTATAATGTCACTGTCGCTAGGACACAGGAGGTTACAGGGAGTGAAACAGAATATTGTTTTTTTTATCTATCTATCTATCTATCTATCTATCTATCTATCTATCTATCTATCTCTCTCTCTCTCTCTCTCTCTCTCTATATATATATATATATATATATATATATATATATATATATATGTATATATATGTGTGTGTGTATGCATATATATATATCTGTTTGTTCTCAGTCTGTTCACATCTATCTTTCTATCTATCTATTAGCCTTCTCATGTGCACGTAAACCTAGCTGCTCTGTTTAATACATATGGAAATTTGCCTTCATTCAGTTCTTTCTTCTTTTTTCTTTGTCCCATATCCCTTCAGGGCATTAATGATCATGGCTCTCCACAATTTCCTCTCTTTTGTAGCTCTTAGTAAATGTTGTCTTTTTATTATTCTTTCCTAAAAACTGTTCTACCTTCTGTTCATAGAAACTTGCTAGGTAGGTTATGCGTTGTCTTCCCATGTCTCTAGTGCATTCAATCAGTCCGATCAATATCAATTTTTTCAAGCCTTCTTTCCTCATTATGTGTCCTAGAAATGTCATCTGTCTCTTTCTGATGTTAAGTATATTTATCCATTTTGTTTCTTTTTTCTCTGAAACGTCGTCGGTGTTCGCGTGCTCGGTCCATGGTATTCTCAGCATCCTTCCGTAGAACCAGGATTGCGTTGATTCAAGTCCCTTCTTCATCTGTGACATTGTCCATCATTCACTGACAAATAGGAGGACTGAGTACGTCACTGTTCAGCACTCTTTTCTTTGTTTCTAACGAAACTTTCCCGTTTCTTAATACTTTGCTTAAATTCTGGAAAACATCTTTCACTATCCCAATGCACTTTCGGATTTCTGCGTCGCACTTTCTGTCCTCTGTTAAAAACACTTCCCAGATATTTAAATTGTTGTACTTTTTTTTGGTATCTCCAATTTGTAATTTGCATATTGGGCCGTTCCTTTCTTTCTTACTTTCTTTTTTATTGCGAGGGGGGGGGGTAATGTAGAAATTTAAATGCTTGATTATATTATTATTTTCTTTCTAGTTGCATATGCAGCATATTTTTGTTACTGCCGTTGGAAGTGATGCCGTTATGCTAATTGGTGAAGTTCTTTTGTGATCTACGGTGTCTTCTTGTAAGAATACTATGCAGGGTAATGAATAGCAGGTTGCGATGAGAAATTGGAGAGCGGAGTTTGAATTCCAGTCGAGTTCGTTACAGTCACTACGCGCAAGTATCTTTGAGAAATGTATGAATACAATATTCTCCCTCCACTCTGCTATGGGTTAAATAATACAATAAACTGGGATCTACAGTTTCGGTTAGAAAACGGATAACTCTTAATTTGTCCTGGCGAAGTACATGCGATATGCAGTTAATTTAAAGGATCATGGTGTGATCTATCATCTTGGCTGCAGTCAACTTTGGTTGGTTGGTTGGTACAAATTAATTCATTTGGCTTTTTCTTTTTTAGCAGTTGTTCTGAGAAAAGTGTTGTAAATATATATATAATTCTCACAATGAGTGTGTGATCGGATGTTGTTTATGTTTTTATCCGATTCAGGTTGTTGGAATGTCAAAATGAAACCTTTATTTCACTCGCTGGGGTAGACTGTTCCAGTTCCACGTACATATCTAATGGATGTCAGTTATCAGTTATCGCCGGTTCTGAGTTCGCCACCGCCTTAACCAAGTATTGAACTCACAACCTTTATCCACTGTGCCATGTGTCCTTAAGGACATCTAAATATGAATTTCTGGGACTTATAAACTTAATGTCTTCAGCAACCATTTTTACCAGTGTTCATATTGCAATTTGTGCTGTTATTATTGCATGCTTTTTGCTAGAGCTAATATTGAAATTTTTGTTGTTATTATTGCTTTTCTCTGGCACTCATTATTATTGGTTCCTATATTGTATTCATTTCTATGATTGGTCGGCTCAGGAGATTTTTTTGGCCTAGCATATGTGCTGATTCCTTAAATTTCCTTGGCTGAAAAAATTACAACCATGAAGGTGAAAATGCGTAAAAATCAAAGGCAAAATTTAATATCTGTAAAAAATAGCGTCCAATCAATTTAGAGAGTTGAAATCTAACACAAAAGATTATTAGAATTATAAAAAAAAATTATATTATAAATAAAAATTATCGTATATTATTATTATGACGGTCCATGCAAAAATTCATTCCTTGTAAGATTGAGAACGCAAAAACAGCTCTTTTCAGGACCCCCCGACCATTTGCGGATGTGTGTCGGTTGCACCCAATTATTGTTACTAATATTGATTTTCGGGTTAGCTGACTTTAAACTTAAACTGTTTCAATTGAACGGCAAAAATTCCCAGTAAGGAAACACCCGGTCGAAGACGAGTTATACTGTTAGTAGATGATAATTTTACATCGGAATGAGTTGAACGCCGTTGGATGACATTAATTTGAATATATCGGGGTTATTTAAGAAAAGCAAGTTTCCAGGTCAATATTTTGATTTTGTAGGATCTTATAATCCTGTTGAGATGACAATCACAAAGCAACACAGAATAATAGTTGAAAACACTCCATCATAAATCATAAACCTTTGGACAGGACTTATGTCGTTTAGATCAAGTTACTCTGTCTTGAACGTCATTTAGAGAAGTCCACTAAAAAATAAAAAATATTTAGAGCGACTTTTCAGTTCAAAATCACTTTTTTCAGCAATTTTTTATTATTATCATTTGGTTGATTCAGCTCGGATATTCATGAGTCAAACACGCCAACCATCACAATCCTACATCAAGGTCAGAAGCTCCTTAGTGACGCATTCTGTGTTATAACATAGCTGGTCAATGTAGGTGGTGTCTGGGCGGCCAACTCGTCTTACGCCATGGCTAGGTGTCCAGAACAGTAGATCACTCGCGAATTCTCGTTTTGCCATGGCTTGTATCCATGGCTTGTGCAAAGCGCATTCTGCATTCGCGTAAGATTGTAGAAATATCAAGGGATGGGTCTATAGAGCTGTGGTTTAGATGAATGTTATCTCCAGGGGATGTTAGGTATAGATTTTCGTATCCGAATGCAGGTCCCATCAAGCTTAGAGATTAGGGTTTTAGTAAATGTCCAGGTAGTAGTACTATAAGCGCCTCAGAATCGGTTTAAAATGCCCAGTATTTTAAAAAACGAAGTTGACACCGTAATTTTTATTTATTAAATAACTGTTTCTGAATACCACCAAATATGTGTAAAATCCAACATTATTTTAATATCAGCATAAATATTCGGTCTGTCTATATTTCTAAGAGTGGCGCAATTGGAAATATGAATAAATCGTTAAACACAAAAGACCGTACTTTGGAGAAAGCAATTTTCTTTCATATCGTCACCAACACCTTCATAAAAAAATCAATATCCTTCTTCTCACTGGATATGTATCGAATCAGCGTATAAATATACACGCTTTTCTGATCATTTATTTTATAATAGTCACTGGAAGAAATGTGATCAATATTTTATCGATATTTTGGAACACTGATCAAATTAACAGTATTTACATTATTCGGACTATTGTCCTCATCTTTGTCGCCATATTTGTCACAACGTTTCGGCCGTTGTACGCTCCGGCCTTCTTCAGGTGGTTGGAATTTCGAACCGAACCCTTTATTTCGATCACTGGGGTAGACTGTTCTAGTTCCACGAGCCATGTTTGATGGATGTCAGTTATCAGTTATCTCCTGGTAATTTTCCCTCTGAAAGTTCTCCACTGCCTGAACCGGGTATTGAACTCACACTCTTTGGGTCTGTTACTGGATCTAACCAAGGACACATGGTACGGTGGATAAAGGCGTTGGTTAGATCCAGTAACAGACCCAAAGAGTGTGAGTTCAATACCCGGTTCAGGCAGTGGAGAACTTTCAGAGGGAAAATTACCAGGAGATAACTGATAACTGACATCCATCAAACATGGCTCGTGGAACTAGAACAGTCTACCCCAGTGATCGAAATAAAGGGTTCGGTTCGAAATTCCAACCACCTGAAGAAGGCCGGAGCGTACAACGGCCGAAACGTTGTGACAAATATGGCGACAAAGATGAGGACAATAGTCCGAATAATGTAAATACTGTACATAATACCTCATCTCAGAAATATAGACAGACTCTGATCAAATTAAGTTGTTCAAACTTTTCAGTTGTGTTTTGTTTAGTAATTAAAAGGTTTTAAAATTTATCAAAATCTATTGAAAGGGAATATAATCGACGATATTTTCTCTTCTTATTCTTTATTCGGCTATGCATACATACATATATACATACAGAAAGATAGACAGAAAAACATAGATAGATAGATATGACGTGCCTAAGAGAAACTTAGACAGACATAAAGACAAACACAGATAGATATAAATATCTAGAGATAGATAGATATATAGATATATAGATAGATAGATATGAACAGCCCGAGAGATACATAGACAGACATAGAGACATATATACAAACACAGATAGATATGAACAGCTTGAGATAGATATGAAAAAACAGATATACATTTATAGTTAGACAGTCAGATAGACAAAGATACAAACACAGAAAGATATTAACAGATTGAGATAGATAGATAGATAGATAGATAGAAAGATAAACAGACAGACATAAAACACAGATATGAACAATCTTATATAGCACAATTATTAACATAATTTTGATTTACATTTTTCGTTATATACTACCTAATTGGGGTGTTTAGTTGCGATGGGTTAGATTTTGTACATTAACAAGAATATACTTTATTTAGATAGTTAAGTATTTTGTTTTTCAAATAAATCTATTTGGATACGAATTTATTGATATACCTTCGTAGATACATAGATCATTCCGAGACCATAAATTTTCAAAGTTTTGAAGCTAGAACAACAAATTGGTAAAGCTAGTTTTTTTTTCTCTCGAAGAATGGCGTGCCTAAACATAAATGTATTTCAGGTAATGCGTTTCACTCCAGTCGTATATTTAAATATGGCAGTCATGGTATACGTAGAACAGAAATATTGACTTGTGGTTGTTAGTGAATCAATATTCGTAAAACTGAATATTAACGTTCATTTTGCCGGATCGAATGCACAGTATAAATGAGGTTATCTTTGTGCATGTAGATTTTTAGTAGGGTTTTAGTAAATGTCCAGGAATTAGTACTATAAGCACCTCAGAATCGGTTTAAAATGCCCAGTATTCTGGTAGATAGATAGATAATATATTACGAGGGTTGATCAAAAAGTATCGGGACTTTCAACTCAGTCGCAGGTACACGCTAAATGATGAGGTTCTTCGTAGAGTGTGGTCGTTCCAACACGCTACAGAGGTTCCATCAGCGACCAGGCCTTGTGAAGCAGTTTCTCCGATATTAACCACTATGTTCAACAGATCACTCTGCTTGCGACTTATTCCTCTTCAAATATCAAATCCCTCTTGAAAGGATTTCAAGATGTCGAGAAAATCCAATAGAATGCGACGAGGCAACTGATCGCTCTCCCCCAAAAGGAGTTCCATGAATGCTTCCTTCAATGGAAATGACGTTGGATAAAATGTGTGGCTTCAGAATGGGAACTGCTTCGAAGGAGATTAAATGTCGAATTGATATGTGTTGTAGTTTATCTTTTTTATAGCACAAGTGCCGATACTTTTTCATTAAACCTCTTATAAAAGAGTATATATTCAATAAAATTATTAAATGTTCAATGATCTTATCTCTTTGACCGACTTCAGAGTTTCGCGTCGAATAGCTGTGCAGAGTTAGGTGTTCGATAAATATCAAATGATGATAAATCCATTGAACATTAACTGAATTTAGTGAATATTATAACTCTAGTTATCTATTGGTAGAATTTCAGCTAAATAAGTTGTAATTTCATGTATTGTTATATGTATATTTGAGTTGAATTCTTATTAGTCGTAGCAAAAAGTTATTTTTTATCAGTTTAAAAAAGTAATTATGATAATACAAATACTCTCAATTCTCACCTTCCGATTACTTGTTTTCCTGTCTCCTACAATGTAATAAAATCCATATACAAATCAATCACCATATTCTGTCTTCCTGAATTCTGTTTTATTTATTGTCCTTTTGTTTACTCCTCGCTAAAGGCTTCTCATTTCATTGCACTCACAGTGACTCCTTTGTTAATATTTAGTTGATACTACAAATATAAAATATACATTTCGAGGGAGTCTATGCGCGATTGTATAAATTTAAGCACATCTATTGAAGATATAGAGTAAATACGAGAGAATTTTTAAAGGAACAAGTAGGAAAACCTTTATAAATTTCACATGTTTCGCTCTTCATCTGAAAATTTTGAAAGTGGAATAATCCAGAATTGTTTCGATTTTTTAAAATTGTATGTTGCTTTATTTTTAGTTGTCGTGTAGACATCTCCTTTTTCTTCCTCTATGTGTCGTTTTCCTTCAAAATGACAATTATATTTAATATCAGTAAGAGAGAGTTAAATTTCTAAGGCACAAGGAAAGAAGGCTTGAAAAATTTGACACTCACAGGGCATATTGACGGCAAGAGGCACAGATGAAAACTGAGCATAGCCTGCCTACCAAAAGAGCTTGTGTAAATGGTTGGCAGAACAGGATTTAGAGGAAATAGCGAAACGACAAATTACAAGAGGTACAAAAGACATGATAATGTGAAGGACCATGATCGCCAAGACCATGAAGGAACATGTCACACGAAAGAAGATGTTATACCGCATGAAATATACACCAAGTTATTCTATATGAATTTCAATGTGATCCAAAAAGTGTCCTCATAATTATAGTTGGCTACGTCCATTCTGCGTATGATACTATCTATCTATAAAACTTAATCGATTAATACCAATTTTAATCCATCTATTCGAATATTTCTTATTCATATATATATATATATATATATATATATATATATATATATATTTGCGCGCGCAAGTGTTTATATGTCCAGTCTGCTTCGTCCAGTCCGCGTCTGTTACTGACTATAAAACTTAATCGATTAATATCAATTTTATTCTGTCTATTCGAATATTTCTTATTCATATATATATATATATATATATATATATATATATATATATATATATATATATTCCTATCTATCTATCTATATCTATATATATACATATATATATATTAAATAGAGCAAATATTATTTACGAATTCAAATGTCCATTAAGGAATTGTATTCCTCAAGAATCAACTTTCGTAAATAATTATATAGGCCACACTACAAATCGTTTAACACGCAGATTAACCCTACACCTTTCTGACAATAGCTCAATTAGATCTCATTTAAATATTCATGGAGACCTACCGGACACTATTCGGAATATACTTGTCGAAAACACTAATATAATAGCATCATCCACTTGCAAAAAAAGGCTAAAAATAATGGAAGCCTTACTTATAAAATTAAACAAACCAACCCTTAATAATATTAACTTTGAACATGGACATAATATCTTGACCGTGTTTTGAAACAAAAAAATGAATCACTTTATAAAACACACACAAACTATTTCTAATTCTAACAGTTGAAATATAATCCTTGATAATGGCTAAAAGTATAGCCGAAAGCGCTCGGAAAAGAACATTCGGACAATTTTTGTATAATTTATCCTCTGAAAAGAAAACCTCTATTAGATTGCACGAGAAATTATATAAAAAACTAAATAAAAGCACCTTGTCAGTCGTTTTTAATGAAATGTGCTTGAAAGAAGGATTGCTGCCTAAATACACAAATATATATATATATATATATATATATATATATATATATGTATCTGGATGTTTATTTGACAATAAACTGGAAAAGCTAATGAAATGTGTGTGTATATATATATATATATATATATATATATATATATATATATATATATATATATATATATATATATATATATATATATATATATGTACAAGTGTTTATATGTATATATAAAACTTGGAAGTGGCGATATCTCATCATTAATATATTAATTCTGGCCTCTATCTTAACTCCCGGCGAATATTTAGTCTTCAGTTTTAAAATTATTCAGTTCTTACTTTTTGTGACAGCTAGTATTCATATGGAAATGAGTTCAATTACCCTTATGTATGAAAACTCTTTTACATGAATAAAGACTTACGGGCACATCAAGTTGAAACGCCAGTTCCCGTACGATCACCGAAGTTAAGCCTAGTTAGTAACTATATGGGTGACCGCTGGAAAATACCAGATTCCGCAAGTTTGCATGTGCGGTGGTGTAATGGATAGTGGCTCGGAATTGTTAATCGGAGAGATGAGTTCCAGTACCCGTTGTGTTCGTTATATTTATTTACACGGAAATAGCCTTGGGGAAGGTATGGATTCACCTATTCTCCTGTCTAATTAGGGGTTAATTAGCATTGCTGAATCACTATTATCTCCCTCCAACAATTCTTACAATCTAAAAATATTTTCTTTCTTTGAATAATAGGCCAAAAGATAGATATGACATAAAAAATAATCAGTCAATCAATTTTACATAATTAGGCTTCAATAAAATTTGCATATTATTTTTATTATACTTTCTTGAAAATTGAAATATCTTAGAGTCAGAAGTTCGTATCATAGATTTAGAGGGAGACCATAGTTTCAACACTGGGCTGCAAAATAAATTATCACACCGCTAAATAGGTAATTATAAATACTTTTAATAAATAACAGATCAGTTGAAATTTATATTATCCTTATTATAAAAATATTAGTAAATCCAGAAAAATATTATATTATGTATACTAATTTTAATTATATTTGGAAAAATATTAATTCGACAAATTTATATACTCGTGTATAAGCTGATTTCATGTATAGTAAAAGCATTTAATTTTTTGTGTAAAGCCTGATTTTTTCATATATTTCGTATATAATGCACTCCAGATTCTGATCATTACTCGTAGGCCTACCTTAGTCAAATATTGCAATACTGAGCATCATCCGGGAATTATTTTATAACAAATAAGTGGGCTTTATTCTTTTTTGTACAAAATGATGAGAAAAACCACTTACCGTAAAATATCTGCAACTTCATCTTGCAACATAAAATAGATTTAAGTTGCAAGATGAAGTGAAAGGTCAAGTGAGCATATCTTTACAAAAGAGGCCGTGATGAATGGAGGTCTATCAAGTAGGTTACGGTCAAGTCGGTTGCATGGATTTTAACCCCTCCCGAAAAAATTACCTGTGTATGATGCAAGCGTCTACAGAAAATGCATCATTTTTAACCACTTCAAAAAAAAAAAATAGCTGTGTATGGGGTGAACCCTTATTTTTAATGGAAAACTCGCAAATATATACGAGTATATACAGTAATAAAATTTGACATATTGTTCAGTTGTTTTATTTTGTCGTTAACACTTGCATTAATTCCTGACCAACAATTTTTTTTTCTAATTTTCAATGCAGTAAATATAGTTTCGAGTACGAATTTCCAACGGAAATTGCAAAAGTCGGCGGCTGAATCACGAAATTCTACATGTGAGAACAGAAAATGTACGTACGACTTGATTTCCCTTCATTGAAAACACTATGGATAACGTTGTTGCACTGAGGCGAACACTCGGCAAGAATGCAAGAAAGTTGGCGTATCAGATAATGGAATGTAATGTGGAAACGGCGAGCCGAGTTCAATTTCCGAGAAAATCTCTTGCTTTCACTTTCGCTCTAATGCCCGCCAGAAAGACATACACCCGTCTCTACACCCAACTATATAGTAAATAGTATGGTAATCTGGGCTGTCTAGCCTTGGATGTCAACCAGTTTAGGAGGACAAAAACTCTGAATTCCAAGCCGTGAAGAAGGCAACGGAAAGCCACTCCACTATCTATCACAAGAAGTAATGTCAATTCATAATGTTGAAAATTCCGCTAAGCTTCGATGGAGTAGCGTTGCGAAAAAAAGATTCTCTTTTGAAGTAGCATATATGAGAGATTAACAATGGCTACTTTGTCTATTAACAGGGACACTTATGAGCACAGTTCATTTTATTTTCTACAATAGGTAATAAAGAAAGTGAATCTGTGGAGAACCGTTATTGTCTGTTTTCTGAAAGCACGTGGCAGTTTAATTAATTAACCTTCCAAGTACACTTCGCAATGTAATGTTATAGTCAGATGATAGCTAACTGTTAAATGAAGCACTATTTACATTATTCGGACTATTGTCCTCATCTCTGTTGCCATATTTATCACAACGTTTAGCCCCGGCTTTCTTCGGGTGGTTGGAATGTCGCTGGGGTAGACTGTTCTAGTTCCACGTGCCATGTCTAATGGATGTCAGTTATCAGTTATCTCGTGCTAATTCTCCTCTCCAAGTTCTCCTCTACCTTAACCAGGTATTGAACTCCAACTCTTTGGATCTAACTAACGCCTTCATCCACTGTGCCATGTGTCCTTGAGGACATCTGTGTATGAATTTCTGGGTACTATAAACCGAATGTCTTCAACATCATTTATTACCAGTGCTCATATTGAAATTTTTGCTGTTATCATTGCATGTTTTTTTACCAGAGCTCATATTGAAATTTTCGTGGTTATTATTGCTTTTCTCTGGCACTCATTATTATTGGTTCCCATATTGTATTCATTTCTATGATTGGTCGGCTCAGGAGATTTTTTTGGTCTAGCATATGTGCTGATTCCTTAAATTTACGAATTTTCCAATGATGTTCTTTGTCTATGATTCCAACCACCTGAAGAAGGCCGGAGCATAAAACGGCCGAAACATTGTGATAAATATGGCAACAAAGATGAGGACAATAGTCCGAATAATGTAAATAACACCTCATCTCAGAAATATAGACAGATACTGTTAAATGAATAATGTAAATAACACCTCATCTCAGAAATATAGACAGATACTGTTAAATAAAGCATTTAAAAAAGAATCATTAAATTCTCTAATTAAGCAAGTTAAGTAAGGTTTAGGAGACACGGTGGCGTAATGGATGGCTGCTCGGATTGAGGTATCGGAGAGCCGAGTTCGAATTCCAGCCGAATCCATTACATTCACTTACATACGAATATGAATCCTCCTCTTCTCCCCTCCAGCTATGGGTAAATAGACCGGGTTCTTTAGTCGTGAATGGCAACTGGTCTACCGCAGAAAGAAATGGCAACCTACCTTGTCAGTCATGTATCGAAAGATACATGATCGCCTAATATGCTATGTGCCAGGCGTTATACATATCTCGCATGGCACATAATTGACTGAGGAATTTAAATCATACTTACAATCAGGAAGTACCAAATTAAATTTCTAGGAGGTGTCAGTAAGGGATAGCCGATTGTTTCCCTTGTATGCTCTGTTATGTTGAAAGTGGGCATTGGGAGTTTTTATTTCTTGGATGTCGGTGAATATACTCAGAGGGAAGTGGGCATTTATCCATTTTTTTTTTTCAAATTTTCAAAAATGATTCAATATTGGCTACAAAAGGAATTTTCTGAAATGTATCTAAAACTGTGGGACGCAATCAAACTTTTCTTCATTGCTTTTCAAACTTCCTCTATGGCTGAATGTGGTTTCAACACAGTTACACAGCTACTTACAAAACAAAGAAACCGTCTGCAAATTAAAAAAAAAAAATACAAAAAAAAACGAGATCTACGTTTACTTCATCATGGAACCTATAGTAAGAGCCTGTAAGCACCAAAGCCAACCAATACATTGTAAAATTGAGATAAGCTTTAAAATTAAATTCTTTTTAGCATTTTAATCATTGGCATTTATAATAGAAATGAAAACAATATTTTTGCGCTCATACTTAAGTGTTATCTTGCTATGAAAGACGAATTCAGTATAATATGAGAAGTTTAATTTGACAGAGTGGTGGTGGGGGCGTTGACAAACAAGTTAAAGCTCAAAGTGGGGGGCCGGTTGAAAAAAGGTTGGGAAACATTGTACGAGACAGATGAAGAAGAGACTTGAAGAGATGTGGTTCCGCCAACAAATGAATGCCATAGACTGGATATGGTAGCTGAAAACATTTGAGACACCTAATCAGAAAAAGGGGCTCGGAGAATCTAACAGTCTGAGGACATAGTAACATATAAAGAATGAAGCCGTTTCGTGACGTAAAATAATTAAAGCGTGATTTCATATTTCTTCAAATACGAGTAAGAGGCATGTTTCTCTTATGTTTTCTATCTGATAGGTTATTGGATTTTTGATTTCTTCATGAAACACGTGCGGATGTACGAGTTTCTTTTTATTTAGATAATATCCGATTTCATTCGTATATATTTGCCTGTCTGCGAGAATTCGTGTCCCCCCCTCTCTCTCTCTCTCTCTCTCTCTCTCTCTCTGTGTGTGTGTGTGTGTGTGTGTGTGCCATGTGTCCGTCCAAGTTGGCATGGACAGGATCTTCCGATACAATCCCACGCAAAATTTGCTCCTATCCTCTTTGGTTCAACAATCATATTAATAGAAGACTGTTCGACATTGACATCCGCAGATTCAGTTGGATAGCGAAAGATGCCTTTCGAAAGCTCAGCAAAGCATTAAGAAACAGAAAAATCGCGTTAGAAACGAAGAAAATAGTAATTAACTGGGATATAAATCGGCCCTCCTATATGGCAGTGAATGCAGGACAAACTCCGCACAGATGAAGAAGAGACTTGAAGCAACAAAAATGTGGTTCTACAGAAGGATGATGAGAATATAAATGATTGAATATGTGAGCAAAGGCAAAGTTTTACAGAAAATTAAAACAAAAAGGACACTTATGCTTAACATCAGAAAGAAGTGAAATTTCTAGGGCACATAATGAGGAAGGGGCTTGGGAAATTTAACACTCAAAGGATATATTGAAGGGAGGTAATTGGCGCATATCCTGCCTAAATGACAGAACGGGGTTAGGAGAAATAGCGAAAAGAGAAAATTTAATAAGAGCTACAAATAACAGAAAAATGTGGAGAGTCATGACCGCTCACGTCCTGTATGGACACGGCACATAGAAAACGAAAACTGACAGAGTAAATAGAATTGGACTCTTGTTGTTCTCATAATTGCGTACATAAAACAAAAAGTCCTCTTTCCTTATTATGTGATGCAGAACGTTTAGCTGTCGCTTCCGAACTCTAAGTAACATTGTCCATTTTGTTTCCATGTACCTTAAATTTTCTTCGTTGCTTAAATGTTCTGTCTATGGTATTCTCAGCATCCTTCTGTAAAACGACATCTCTTCATCCTCTTCATCTGGAACGAAATTGTCCAGAATTCACATATCATAAATTCACGGAATCTATATAAAACTCAAGTACTCGTTTTTTTTCTTTTTTTTTTTTCTAACGACTTTTTTTTCTATTTTTATTATCATGTATTTCTATTTTTTCTTTTCTTCTTTTCTCGATATTCATTACCTTTCCTACTTTCCTACTTATATTAACTTGTATTTTTCTTTCTTTCCTTCTTTTTTCTTTCTTTTTTTTTTTTTTTCCTTCGTTCGTTCCTTCGTTGATACTTTTCCATATTTTTCGTAATTTTCGGAGTAGAAGACGCACCGGTATATAAGACGAATCGTATTTTTTCGGAATATAAGACGCAACGGTTATAAGACGCATTATCAAATCACGAAGAAGGCCCCTGTCTGGGTTCATCTTCCAACTTTGCAAACCAATTTTGTGCTGCCCGGTCAGATCTTTTTTTATCATTAAATAAATAAATAAAAGCCCCGCTCATCAAAATTTGTTAACGTACCTGTTAAATGACTAGTTGACAGCAATCGATATCTCACAATATACATTTAAATGCCGACACATTGAAAACTCAGTAAGCTTGGTGTATGGTCTATGAACTCTTACTGTAAAGTACGAAGCAGTTTGTTGGTAAACAAAAAGCGTAGACTATTTATGAATCAAGCCCATATTTAACACAATTCAGAAACAAGCAGTAGCCTTTGCTCATTTTCTACATACACCCTTTTTAACATATAAATACAGATTAGACTGTTTTGATGCATGACTAAACAAACACTCCGAGAAGGAAGTAAAAGAATATGAGAAGAAAGGACTAATTGTAAGAACTCTGAATGCATGTGTGTCAAGAAAAGATACAGTTCAAGAGGACCTATATCTCGAGGATGTCAAAATCGAACAAGTGCAGAAATAGCTCGGTAGTGAATAACAGAAGAAAATGGGACAGAGAAATCAGAAGAGGCATAGGCATAGCGTATTTTCCCCTAGATGTTTCTATAGCGTTATTCACTTCCTTGAACACTCAAAACATTACGTGACATAATTGCACTTTCAATGGCACCATTAGTGGGGGTCAAGGAATGTATTCCTTAATCTAGGATGTACAATGTTAATCCAGCGCAAAAATACAGATGTGTTAGTGTATTTGTACGGGTATTATAATAAATAATTAAAAATAAAATATAAAATTCTAATAATAATGAAAATTATAAATAAAATGAAACAATAACATAAAACGTTGTATAATATAAATTAAATACAGATTAAAAATAATTAAAAATAATCCCAGCGTACAACAAAAACTATTCCCACCAAAAGACGTTAAATTCAATCTCTTCACCACGAACCTTTGTACGGGCAACACGTGCCCAACTTATCTCTGTGATATGGTTTGTAATACTATGGAGAAAATTAGCCCTTTTATCACATGTACCGTAAAACAATTATAACCTAAAAAATACACACACCAATACACACAAAGAATATAAATAAGTTGTATGACATTAACATACAATTTACCATTCTTTTCTTGATATTTGTGCACATTTTATTTCATGTCAAGTGTGCTTTTATTAGCCTTGTTTTTACAACACAAGGCTAATTTCTGCTACTATGATGTGAATACCATCACAATATTATGGAGACCGTTAACGTGCATAAGAAAAACAACATATTCACCTATATATTCCAATAGTTATGATTAAATACCATATATGATCAGTAATCAGAAAGACATCCAATTTATAATTTGTATTTGCGCTCATCCTTCTGCTAACAACCATGCAAGTTGTCTACTTGGAGTTGATTTTGAATCCTTTCTTTTCGCTTTCCTTCTGTCGAAGTTTTTGTAGATTTCTTTTCGTGTCTGCTATGAATATTCTGGAAAGTGTTTAGATAGAAGACAGATAATGGGACACTGAGATCCGAACACGCATTCGGAAAGCGAAAGATGCATTCTAAAAGCTAAGCAGAGTATTAAGAAAAGGGCAAATTTCTTTAGAAACAAAGTAAAGAGTCTGGAAATGTTACGTGATCTCAGTTCTCCTATATGGCAGTGAACGCTGGACATCGCCTCAAAGACGAGGAAGAGATTTAAAACAGAAAAAATGTCGTTCTACAGAAGGATGCTGAGGATATCATGGACCGAACATGTGAGCAGTGATGAAGTTTTAAAGAAAATGAAAACAAAAAGGACACTTATACTTAACATCAAGAAGAGATAATTGAAATCTCTAGGGAACATAATGAGGAAATATGGCTTGGAAATCTGGTACTCACAGGAGAGATTGAGAGCAAGATGGACAGAGGAAAACAACACACAAACTATTTTGTGTACTTGAGTAAATGGACGGCGGAACAAGGGTAGGATAAATAACAAAAAACAAAATTTATTAAGAGCTGGGAAGGAGAGGAAATTGTGGAGAGCCATAATTTCTTACCTGATCAAGAGATACGGCACACAAAGAAGAAGTTAGAAAGATGCTTTCGTCATTAAATCCCACCAATATACACAAAAATACGTACAAAAAATATAAATAAGTTGTATGAAATTAACATAGAATTTACCATTCTTTTCTTGTTATTTGTGAACGGAAGGAACTAATGCCTCATCCTAACAGTTTTATTTATTCAGTCGAGCTAGTTCGGACATTCACGAGTCTATCACAACAAACATAACGAATATACTTCAAGGTCAGGAGGTCATTAGGGTGGTACTTTCTGTCATAACATAGCTAATTATATTTTCTAAAATATCCCACACACTCACTGGAGCGATCCCAATATAAGCTATATATAATAATATATGCCTATCGGAAGACATTTAAGCTCGCTCCTCCAGAGTGCCCTTAATTGGGCCTTCATCACAATAGGTAGCGAGGATTAGATGCAATAGGCAACAGTAAACTATAGAAGAACACAAAATAGATCGCTTCATTTAAGTATTGCATTAATATTTAAGCTTACCTTAACGATAATTGTTAATGTATCTATTAAATGACTAGCAGCATGGCCCAGCAATGCCCGTGCTTTATTAAAAAATCGTACGACTCATACAGCAATCGCTATCACTTGACTTAAAATATTTTTGCCCTTCCTTGCCTTTAAAGGAGTGCCCTTTGCCGTGATGATGTTGCTACATGCCTTACTTCTTGCCTATCTCACACTGCGAATTTTTTCTAAGCTCTATACTAAACATTAAATCTGTTACAAAAAAGAACTAAACTAAATGAACACAAAACGATCAGCTTTAAAAAAGGACTCGTAACTGGAAATACCGAATGAAAAAAGAATGTTAACAACATATATTTTTTCACACCCAACCCAGTTCTGCAGAATCAGAATAAACGTTGAGTTTAAGTAAGCGGATGGAGTAAACTGCCATGCAGATTTAAATTTTTCCGACTTGTGACTAATGCAGCTATCGATTTTTTTGCATGCTAGCATACTGTTTAAAATTCGTGTCAGTCAGCTGTTGGCTCTCACGCTGGCCAATAGAATATTTCTGCCTATTCGTGGCAGCCAGCTATAGGCTCTCACTCTGGCCAGTAGAAAATGGCCGCAAACTACATTAAAACTGCCGTAGAAGCATTATGTCCCCTATCGATGGGAGTTGGGAAATGCAAAGTCGGTCTTGTCTTTTTTACTAACTTGGAGCATGTGCATGTAAATGTTGGTGCAAATCCGTCGAAAATTGCGGCCGTACATTCGTCACACACACACACACACACACACACACACACACACACACACACACACACACACACACACACACACACATCCTGCCTTTTATAGATAGAGATTAGTAGACAGCAATAGATATCTCACAATTTACGTTTATATGTCGACACATTGAAAACTCAGTAAGCTGGGTGATTTGGCTCTGAACCCTTAATGTAAAAAACGAAGCAGTTTGTTGATAAACAAAAAACGTAGACTATTAATGAATTAAGCCCATATATAACATACTTCAGAAACAAGCTGTAGCCTTTGCTTATTTTCTACGTACATCCTTTTTAATATATAAATACAGATTAGACTGTTCTGATGGACGATTAAACAAACACTTTGATAAGGAAGTAAAAGAAAGTGATAATAAAGGACTTCAACGATAATTGTTCTGTCGCTACTTAATTCAAAGACAATTTTATGTCCGTAGGTCTTAACATTCAGTACAAACAATTATTTTTATTTAATGGTTGACTCTCGCTGGATTTCGCAATTAATTTCGATTATTCCCAAATTATTTCCAAGTTATAAAAATTGTTATGTATAAAAAATGTTCGTCGCAAAAAAAATCAGTAAAAAAAATGGCCGAAAACAATCGCAGTAATAAAAACTTGGGAAACCAAAATTACAGGATTTGCGCGCCCGGAATGTTTTTAATTTGCTGACGTAATCGGCCTGATTCTAAAATGCTATAATATGTTGGGATACGGCCTCTAGGAGTAAAGTTGAAAACTGTGACACACTGACATTCGAATTTATTATATAGAAGATTGTTGAGTGTATTCCTGGAAAAAAAAATATTTATTTTGAACATAATATTTCTTTGTAGGCTCTCCTCGTTTAAAGCAAACACGAAAGATGAAAACGGAGTATTGATATTATGATAAAAGTAATTTTAAGTAATTTAAGGCACGATAGAGTAATGGATTGAGGAATCGGAGAGCCGAGCTCGAATTCCAGTCGAACCCATTACATTCACTTACGTGCTAATGCCCTTGGGAAAGGTATTTAATCCTCTTCTCCTCCCCCCAGCTATTGGTAGGACAGACCGAGTTCTATAGCCTTAGATAGCAACTAGTCTACCGCAATAAGAAATGGCAACCTACTGGTGGAAAAATTTGCTTCGTCAGTTATGTATCGAAAGATACAGGATCGTCTAAGCGTTTATCACGCATGGCACATAACTGACTGAGCGTATTAGTGTCTTATGATGTACCTAAATCCTAATATGAGTGTCCCAGTCCGTCTACAAAAAGAGAAAATTTTATAAAATGTGTTCATGGAAGCAAACAAATTTCTAATTATATACAGAAAATCAGACAACATATCATTAAAAAAATTGTTTTTCAAGATAATTTCTATATTTTGTGTTTTCTAATAGCTTAGACGTTTTTAAAGCAGCACAGTTCCCATGCATAAGCTTTAACAAATTTATTTAGCGATAAACGAAAAAAATATATCCAGGGTTGCGTGGGCCAAAATCAAACTCTTCGCTCCGCTGCGCTAAACACTCATTCTTTGCTGAAGAGATTTGCTCTGCCGTAAAATAGCATTATTGAAATTGCCGTATTTAGAGCAGCTCGACTGGCTGATTTTTAAAACATATGGCATGCTTTAATATCATTTATAATACAGTATTTGCTAAATTTTCGAAATCTGCAATGTCATTGGTCCTGGCCTGATATCTCGGTTTCACTCACATTCCCACCGTCGAAATATAGCTTTGCCCTGGGCCTATAAATACTTTCATGGTAATTATTCTGATGTTCTAGACTCTATGAGTTTAAACGCAATACTAGCTAGGCGACCTCTCAATTTATGGTTGTAATGATTAGAAATAATCGTAAATGCTAACAGTTTCTTTTCTCACACTTGCAGAGTTTCCTTCCGGTTCCTTTAAATGCAATGTCAATCGTTATCTCCAGTCTTATATTCCGGGTGTAACAGCCACATTTGTCTAAATGGTGTAACAGCAAAATTGCCCAATTGTTAGATTAAACGTTGAACAGTTGTATTTTAGAAATTATTAAAGATATCACACTGGAATTCTCCGTGGGTTTTATGACACTATTGTATGTATTTAGCTATAAGTTGAAATGATGTTATGATCTCCTGACCCAGTTTTCCTCTCTTCTATTCCCCCTTTTTAAACTTATTCACCGTTCTTTTGATGGTTCTTGAATGGACTTTGAAGGTGGAAGCCAGAGTATGAATGTTGGTACCCTTACTGAAGACCTGATTGATCTTTTTCCTCTCACCATCGATCGGCTGGAAAGACATAGTGGGGCTTACACAAAATGATTCTAACCTTTCTATCTGAATGACTCAAAGGGTTTTTCAGTGTTTCTTACGGCAAATAATGTCAAGTTGGCTAAACGGCTTATCTAAAAACTTGAAAAAAAAAAAAAAAGAAACTCAATTAGTTTAGTGTTTTTTTTTGTTTTTTTTTAGATATTAAACATTTTGTGGGGTGGACAATTATCCCATGCTGTTAAACGATTTGGACAATTTTGATGTTTCACCCGGTATATGTTAAACTCCCTTCCGACTCCATGATTTCCAGCCAACTTTAATCTGCAAAAAATTAATTGCAATGTCAATTGCTATCTACTGTCCTCCTAACTAATCTTTTCTCGCTCATTATTAATGTTTCTGTTCCTAATTCCACCACACACTGTAAGCCATTGTGTCTTACTGGCTTTACTGAATTTGCATGGGGTGGTATTGATCAATATATATATATATATATATATATATATATTGACATATGGAATGCTACTTTAATTAAAAGAGAAAATAATCCACTGAGACGAAAATGTCTGGTAAGTGGCTTGATCGCTAGTTCAGCCACAATAAATTTGCCTCCAAGCTCTTATAATAGATCACCATTCTTGGTAGATTTTATACAGTTTGGGATAGTCAGTGACAAACGTTATGGAGAGACAGAGAATACACATGATTTCGACTAGATTGAGTAAAAAACATTTTTCAAATGTTTTGAAACTAACTGTGTCTCTCGTCTTGTGTGCATGTGTAGACATAGCAACGTCAACAAAGCGCAGACCAATGAAATCCTAACGGATGAAACGCGTCACCAAAAAACCTTTCCAGTTGTCATGTTATTATATATATATATATATATATATATATATATATATATATATATATATATACCTTGTGTTTTGAGATTTCTTGTATTAACTTCTTATATATATATATATATATATATATATATATATATATATATATATATATATATATACACGTCTGTATAATAGAAAGATTAAGAGTGAAGTTGAAAATGTTTTCGTGTTATCCTTTTTGGACTTCGTCGAACAAATGTGATGTGAACGTTATATAACGAGACTTCTGACAAAGGAAAGGGGAAGCTAAAACCTCAATTTTGCCATAATTTTAGCAGTATGAATAAAAAATTATGAGGATAAGATTTTCAAATCTATGGAATCTCCTCTGCAGGCCACTGGGTTATATGTCGTTTACGACAGTCTGATGCCACGATCTTGCTTTCTTTCGGAGTATTTCGTATTCTTTTATTCCCGTTTTGAAGAATTCTTTGGACTTTCGCTTCCAAATCCCCAATGGCATTCGCACCGTACTTCTTGGAAAATAGCATGTATTCAATCTTTGGACGCCCGGGCGCGTGTGTATTTGTGTGTGTGTGTGTGTGTGTGTGTCTGTGAGAGAGAGAGAGAGAGAGAGAGTGTGTTTGTGTGTGTGCGCGCGCGCGTGTGTGTGTGTGTGTGTTTGTGTGTATAACTGTGAAAGACAAGTTTACGGAGCTAGTTTGGGAGAAGACAAGTCGAGACTCATCAGAAGACAGGAATATTATGTATATACATCTATACATTCACACTGATAATTATGCACAAATACATGCACAAATTTTTATAGAGAGCTTAAGGGTTTTCAAGGTATTTTAAAATGATTGTTCACACACACGAACACATACATGCATACACATATATATGAATGGACTCACACAGACACAGACACACGCACACAAACACATGCACACAGACACACGCACACAAGCACACACACACACACACACACATATATATATATATATATATATATATATATATATATATATACACACACACATTTGGACCGAGTGTTTGAGCGTGATGGCCTTTTTTAGATTGTTGATCACGCTAGATAAGGCTTCTCTCCCAGTAACTGCAACAAAGGTCTGAGCAAGTGTCTAGCCGCCCTAGTAAATTGAACGGGTATCCCTTATATATATATATATATATATATATATATATATATATATATATATAGAGAGAGAGAGAGAGAGAGAGAGAGAGAGAGAGAGAGAGAGGGAGGGAGAGAGAGAGAGGAGACGCTTGTTTAAATAGAACGTACCTTTTTAAGTGTGTATATATTAAATATATCGTCCGCCGCGTTCAAGAAAATGTAATAAAGATAGTGTGCCCACTGCCATGGTTCGAACTAGCGTCACCATTTTTAGGAGAAACTACGGTTTGTTCCGCTGTGCTTCAGTTTTCTGTAGCCGAGTTGTCTATCTCTCTTTCTCTCTCTCTCTACATATACATATATATATATATATATATATATATATATATATATATATATATATATATATATATATATATATATATATATATATATATATATATATATATATATATATATGTGTGTGTGTTCGTGTGTGCGTGCGTAGCTGTGTATGAATTCATTTGAACACGTTTTATTAAATTCAACCAACAAGGTCTGCATGTTTCAATTTTTTAATTGTATTGTCCGTTTTTCTAATAATTGTATTGTCCGTTTTTCTAATAATTGTATTGTCCATTTTTCGTTTTTTTCTGAACAAAAATTTAAATTTCATAATTTCGTTTCAAGTGCGTGATAACTTTTTCAATACGTCTACCGGCCTTGTTAATCGACAAATGATATCTGTTGAATTTAATAAAACATGTTTATATATATATATATATATTTAAAGACATTTATATTATGTTTAACGTTCTTTTTATAGATACAAGTTAAACATAATATAAATGTCTTTAAATAAATTGTCGGACTATGTCCAATTCTAATATATATATATATATATATATATATATATATATATATATATACACCGATGTAATCCAAAAGGACGAAACGCGTTACATGCAAAAATCAAAAAAAGGTAAAAATAAAATAAAAAATGCACATTGTTATTAATTTTCGTCAGTGGATACATATGCCTTCCAGTCGTGTGAAGATCGCGAGAGCGTGAAACTTGAGTGACGACTTGATCTCACTTTTGTTAAGTGTTGACACTATGAAGCTTTTTTTATTGCTCTATCTATGAAGTCTGAGCGTTGAGCACTTTGCTGCGTAGGTCGGTGTTTGTCTTTTTTTTTCTTTCATTGTTCGGTATGTTTCTTTCAGGAGTTGTCTGGCAACTTGTCTTTTTCTTTTTGATCTCACTAGCATAGTTCCTTTCTCTTTAGTACATATATATATATATATATATATATATATATATATATATATATATATATATATATATATATATATATTAATTATGATGAACTGAGAACACCATCCAGTGAAACTATAGTCGCACGCCCAAACGTAGGTACGCTTGTATGTACTAATTAATATATATCTTTACTCTGTATAACCGCATTGAGCACTATTACGTTTATACCCCATGCATAAAATTAACGATGATTTATTTGCTTGTCTGCGTATGCACACGCTTGCTTACATCTGTCTGTTTAATATATCCACTCTACAACTATATATATATATATATATATATATATATATATATATATATATATATATATATATAGGGTGTATTGAAAATACTTTTACTAACTTTGGGGATGGGCTCCTCTCACCAAAACAAGGACAAAGGTCCATATAAATCCTATAAATCCTTCATTTTAAACTTATTAAGTTTAAAGAAAGTTTACGGTAGATGGCTCTATTTTGCGTGTAGATTAGGTTACACTTGTCATTCGTGTACATTTGTGCCTACTCCGTCTTAATGTGTGTAGTAGTGACTTCACTGAAAAGTGTTCCGTTTAACAACGGCCGGATATTCATATCCTAAACTATTCTACCTGGCAACATTGCATCATCTACCGTAAACGCTCTTTAAACTTAATAGCTAAGAAACGAAAGATATAATTGAGAAGTATTTTAACAGAAGATGGAAAGTGCGACACTGAATTCCAAAGACGTATTGGAATAGCCAATGATGCATTCCAAAAGCTAAGCAGAGTACTAAAAATAGAAAAACTTCGCTAGAAACAAAGAAAAGAGTACAAATCTTTGACGTGATATCTGTCCTCCTGTATGGCAGTGAATGCCGAACAATCTCCTCAAAGATAAAGAAGAGACTTGAAGCAACAGAAATATGGTTTTACAGAATGATGCTGATAATACTATGGACCAGACATCTGAGCAACGACAAAGTTTCAGAGAAAATGGAAACAAATGGAAACTTATACATAACACCAGAAACAGACAGTTGAAATTTCTAGAGTACATAATGAGGAAAGAGGGCTTGGAAAATCAGGTTGTAACAGCGATAAAGGAAAACAACGCATAACATACTTAAAGAGCTTGAGTAAATGGATGCCTGAACAGGGTTTAAGAGTAATAACAGAAAGACAAAATTTATTAAGCTCTACGAAGGGCAGAAAGTTATGAAAATCCATGATTACCTACATTTTGAGGGGACAAGGTACATAAAGAAAAAGTTCGCATGCCGCTGCTATTTGTCCGGAATTCAAATATCCCAGGACGAGATCCCATAAAAACAATGTTCTACTAATCTTTCTCAAAATATTATGCGGCCAATAACTGCCAAAACTACGCTACATCTTTAACTATTACACCACATACGCTTCACATGGATAAACAATGTGGATTTCGTTTCTCTAGATCAACTGCAGATGTGTTAACAGTTACAACTGGATTTATTTATCAAGCTTTAGATAAGAACAGTGAGGCTCAGGTTGTGGCTTTAGATATTTCGAAGACGTTTGATATGCTTTGTCATGCTGGCCTTCTTCACAACCTGAAGGTGACTCTGGCCGAATATTTGACCTGATTCAGTCTTTCTTAAATTTTATGATGAGTTTTGTATGAACAGCCACACTTATAGATCCTTTCACGTTAATGCGGGAATTCCACAGGGCTCTAGCCTAGGACGTATGTTGTTTCTTATCAACGAACTTCTCGATGTCATCAGCCCTCGACTTGGTATCTATGCTGATGACAACTATTTACTCCTGTCTTAATAGTAAGTCGGCGATATCTGACAAAGAAAATAAGCTTCAATCAGTTGTTAACTTGGGCAAGCAGTAACAACACAGATGTACTTCTACAGAAGGATGCTGAGAATTGGAAATTGTGAAAAAGATGCACAGAAATTATAGAACAATAAATAAATGATAATGAAAACATTAAAAAATAAGAACAAGAAAAACAAAATTGGCTTAAAAAATTCACAGAGATTTTTTTAAAAATTACTTTATATGTAAATTGTTGTAGAGTAGAACTCAGCATACTTCCTGCTCTTCCCTACTACTGTGAAAATGGACTGCTCCTACTTATAAGTATGGCAAGTAGCCACATTAGAGTAAGATTTGAGAAGTTGATTTACTCAAGCTTTTTTCCATTCAGTTTAATCTGATATATGACTAATATTTATCTGAATTGGCTAACCATCTCACTTCACACAGCCTTCTTTCAGGTAAACAATATGGCTTTCACTTCTCTAGGGCCACTGCAGATGTGTTAACGGTTATTACTGAATTTATTCATCAAGCTTTAGATAACAAGAGTGAGGCTCAGGCTGTGGCTTTAGATAATTCGAAGGCATTTGATACCATTTCCTATGCTAGCCTTCTTCACAAGCTGAAGAGCTACGGTGTCTCTGGCCGAATATGTGACCTTACCCAATCTTTCTTATCAAATCGTGTTGAACGGCTATGCTTTTAGATCCTTTCATTTTATTGAGGTGGTTCTATCATTTGATCTACGCTGTTTCTTATCTTCGTCAACGACCTTCCAGATAAAATCAGTTCCCAACTAGGCATTTACACAACTATTTACTCCTGTTAACAATTGTTAACTGGGGCAATAAATGGCTTGTAAATTTTAACACCTCCAAAATTAAACTGCTATCTTTTAATCATCATAGAGAAGCATGTTTGACTTCCATCAGCAAGGTTGATGCTAATTTCCAGGAGAGCAACTCATTGCGCATTATTACTCTCACGTTGACAATGACACTAAGTGGAGTGATTATATTGAACCAATTGCTAGGTCTGCAGCTAGGAATGCTGGTTAATTACGTCGTGCCAGGTAATTTTTATCGCCAGATTCCATCTTGCACATTTATAAATCTACCATTCTCCCATGCATTGAATATTATCATATCTTGTCTGGTGTTTCTACTATATATATATCGAAAGTCTAGACAAAATCCAAAGCAGTGTCTGTAATGCAACCTCAACTACCATTTGCTGTCTCCCTGAAGCATGTTCTTTTATTGTCCTTTCTCCTCACTAAGTTTTTCTCATTCTCCTTCACTTAAACTAATGACTGATTTCTTCGGGGCATTATCACCTTGCTTCTGGGTAAATTGATTTTTAAAAAATACACCATCCCTATAAGTAGGAGATCATGAAATCATCTAGTATATTCTAGATTTTGACAGATAAATTTATTTTCTATGAAAAGCAATAACAGTATTTTAGAATTTATTTACTAATTTGTTCATTTACAATGTTCATTCTGTGAGACAATCGTGAGCGAGGGTTACAGAGCGGGAGGCACAGTTTATGGGATATGTGAAGAAGATAACAGATAATCCTAGACTTTAACAGGTTAAGATTATAGTAATCAAGGAAGCATCATATTTGGTGCCGATTCCAAAAAGTAGCTCTATATTATGTTGCTCTGGATATAATCCCTCTTACTTTGATTCTTAAAGTCATAAAAAGATATATAGACATGTACATATGACACATATACGCAAATATATGATAATTGATTACTTCTGCCTTTCTGACTTGAGCCTGGTGGATTATTATTTCTCTTTGGAAAAATCCACCCTGGAATTTTTTTCCTGACAACTTTATTAAATATTCAGGTAATTCCACACTACTCCTTAAATTTAGGCTTCAAACATTTTAGAACGTTACTGAAAATTTAATTAAAAAAATATAAAATAATTCTAGCCACCCATTTAACCATCCCGTCTCTTTGGAACACAAGTTTACACATATAGGTATACTTAGACGTATATATAAATATAGTCTCAGATTATGCGGATATGTGTGCAAGAAAAAGATTAACTCTAGAAATGAACAGGTTAAGATTATAATAATCGGGGAAGCATCTTCTTGGTTGTCGGTTCTAAAGAGCAGCAGATCGCGGGAAGAAGCTGTTCGAGTGGAACGGACATCTCACCAATGGAATGCGAAGGGAATGAGGGTGGTTCGCTATAATGTCTGCGGCATGGCGCGTCTTAAGCGTGAAGGTTAGAACTGGTGGAACTAAGGAATGAAGTTCATCTGAAGACTTTCCATGGAAATAGCGATAGAAAAGCGAGAGGCTCGCGACTTTTCGTCTGTGAGAAAAGGGTTGTAGAGAAGAAAATAATTTGTCACCCACATGGACGCGGAAACGAATTTGGACTCCATCTAAACTGGTGAAATGAAAACTGGGTAGCAGTACTCCATTTTCGGCCTGATCTGGCTTTTGAAAATGTAGAGGATGAAGTCAGGTCCTTACTGGAGCGATACAAGGAACCGACCATTTTCTCAGTCTCTTTGATGATGGATCGTGTGTACGAATATTACTTATTTTATTAGAGTTGCTATTTTGTAAGATTAATGTCGTACAAGGCCAGGGATATGAGGACCGAGATCACCATTCACGGCTAGGCAGACTAGAATGGTAAAAATTAATCCAATAATATTCATTATTGTTAAGGGCTTATCAATTACAAACACAATGTTATTAATTGCAGTTTTCATCATTAAACAACGAGGTGGATTGAAATTTATTGAAAATATTAACATTTTAAGAAAGTACAGTGTAACTCGGATATAAGAGAGTTGTCGGGACCGGAGACGAAGTCTCTTATATTCGGGTTTCTCTTATATCCGGGTTTGGTCTATTATATATACATTAACACAGGCTCTAATTTGGGACCAGAGAAAATCACTCTTATATCCGAGTTTCTCTTATATCCGGGTCTCTTATATCCGGGTTACACTATAAATTTTAGATGGATACGAATACTATATCAGTCGTCACGATATACAGAATAGTTTGTTTCTATTTTTTCAAATTTAAGATAAGGTATTCCCAAATATTATTGATAGCAAGTAAACAAAAATAAGGTTAATTTTTCATTCATGTTAATATATAAACACGAGTAGTATTTATAACATCTCAATCTACATCTATCTATATCTTCAGTTTGTTCATATCTATCTATCTAGCGAGCTAGTTATCTTCAGTCCGTTCATATCTATCTATCTATAAATATTCAAATAACACAAGTGAAAGTTTTAGTTTACCGTTACCTATATGTACTCCAAAAAGAACAGGGATATGTTTGTGTAATGAAAAATTTGAACAATTTTCAATAATGAAATCTGAAAGAGCATTTCACGTAGAAAGGCAACAACGCATTTGTAAGCATTTACTGAAGTGCACAGAGGTAACGTTAAAAAGCTTTGTAATAAAACTTGAAAGTTTAAAGAATTCACTGTAATAAAAAATGTGCGTGTGTGTGTACGTATATGTATGTGTGTCTATATGCAAATATGTCAATAATTGCACTGTATGTGGCTCTATCTGAAAGTAATTGAGCACTGTGTTAAAAAAAATCAACGTCAGACTTCGTTTGATTGAATTGTATTTTAACTGAATGATTACTTTTTTTGAAGTAATCGGGCTGAATATTCCAGAAATCTTATAAAAGAAAATGGGCGCTCATCGGAAGGGTTCGAACTTGCGTCCCTTTGGGAAGTGGAAAACCGCCATTAGATCCAACGTCCCTTAACTGGCTGGGTCACCGAAACTGCCTTGCAAGCTAAGCAAAGTTTGAACCGTTCCTTTAACCGAAATCCTTCTCATCATAAACTCTTCGGAATGTTTAGATCTGCTATTTCGACTCTAAACGTAAACAAAGTAATTTATTAAATGGATTTTTATTTATCGATCCGTCGTTTGGATACGAAACTTTGAGTAGATATGAAAATTTCGAGTCATTTAAAACGATAAGGTCTTCACTTAAAGCCATGAGTTATACTTTGATTTTTCCGTAAGGGTTAAGAGACGTCTAATTTAAGGACGGTTTCCCTTTGATCAGAAGGACTTAGGTTCGAATCCTGCCGGGGAGAATATTTTTCTTTAATAAGATTTGTCGAATATTTAAGCTGTAGACGAAAAGAAATACATATACAGTTTAATAAATAAACCGAACATCTACTCACACGAGAAGCAGCGTTTAAATTATATATATAATATGATTGCGTCTATCATGAAACAGCCTGTCGCCTTTAGGTGTTGACTTCAATGTTCACTGTTATATTTACACACGCTCTATCGCTGATATTGAGCACTTTATCCCATAAATATAGCACACCTTAAGACCTTAAGAGTATATTTCTTCATACATACACACACACACACACACACACACACACACACACACACACACACACACACACACATATATATATATATATATATTCAATTTAAATAAAAATTAATAATTGCTCTGATTTGACATTGAGCTCTCTGGATTACATCCTCCTTGGGATTACCCATACGGATCACCAAAGTTATCATTACTTATATATATATATATATATATATATATATATATATATATATATATATATATATATATATATATATATATATATATATATATATATATATGTATTGGTACTTCTGAAGATTCACTAAAAATAGATATATATGATGAAAAAATGCCGAAAACTTAATAAAACCTAAGTTTTATTGTTAATGTCTTTGTTATTATTAAGAGAAAAGACCAAAGAATTTTTTTATGTCAATTATTTTTAATCCTTTTTAGAACGTTTCTAAATTTGGTTCAAGTTCTTGTTTCTCTAAAGTAAACGTGGGACCATAAATTAATACAGGAAATGTGAGCATTTTTTTGCGATGAAAAACAAATTGATCGGAAAATTCTGGCATCAAATAGATAATTGGCGAATTTTAAAGAAACTCTCAAGACTTGTTAAAAAATGAATGAAACCATTTTTGAAACGTTT
>OZ038482.1:56342278-56354778 GCA_964036315.1 Acanthosepion esculentum | reverse complement strand
ATGTGTATATATATATATACATATATAAGCATATGCAAATTTTTTATGCACAAGTACATTTTTTATAATCATTGACACAGCCGTTTTTATATATACATACGCATACACTCCTTTTATATATATTAATACACACACGCCTATATATATATATATATATATATATATATATATATATATATATATATATAGATAGATAGATAGATAGATAGATAGATAGATATATACACATGTGCCTGTAGAAATTCTATTATTAAAATATACTTTTAAGGTATTCCATATTCTTAAAATCTCCTGACGAGTGGGTTGAACCATTACGAAAAGTTTCGTCTACATATTTCCGGTGATGTGTTGCTAAGTATCATACCAATCAGACAAGTGAAAAATATATTATTATTATCATTATTACTATTTCTGCTACTACTACTACTACTACTACAACTACTACTACTACAACTACTACTACTACTACTAATAATAAACAATATATATATTCATATATATATATATATATATATATATGTTGTTAATCTGAATTGAATTGTAAGATTGGCGAAATATGAACGTGGTATCTTGCTCATTTCAACCATTTTTAGGTGCGAAATTTATAAAACATATGAGATAATTTACCTCATGTAATTCCTGTTTTATCGACAATTACCGAGAAAATATGATCTTTTGTCATTCTTGTTTCAGAAAAAAAAATACACGTCTCTTTATTTTAGTGACTGAATAAAATTAATTTTTGGGGGTTGTAAAAGTTTTACTGAATTGATAATTTCAAATATGGAGGAAAGTACCCTCAAGCTGACTGAAGCCTCTCGACAGTTTTAATTCATATTCTCTAGGCAATGGATTTTAAACGAATTTCATTGAAGAGGTTTAAGATATGTAATGTTTAAACCGAAATAGATAGTACTTTTAACAGATATTTCCCGATAAAATACAACGGCATTAGAGTACATTTATATGCACATGTTGTTATAATCATTAAAACGTAAATAAATATCAATGGAGACACAGAAACTCCCGGAAATCATAAGAAAAATATATGCATGTGTATATAGACATATATCAAAATATCAGCAGATTATAGATAAATAAAAAAAGGACTATTTTAACAAAAACTATCTATTTTTCAATATATTAGTCTTCTTTCTCAACGCACTTAATTCAGTGGTGATTATAAATGTAACGAATATTAAACACTGGAAGTTTCAAATCAATATTCATCTACGAAGTCAAACCTCAAATGTAGCGCTAACATTTTGGATATCTATCTATCTATCTATCTATCTATCTATCTATCTATCTATCTTTATATATATCTCTCTCTATATATATACATATATATATATATATATATATATATATATATATATATATATATATATATATATATAAATATATATATAAATATATATATGTATACATATATATATATATAAATATATATATAAATATATATATGTATACATATATATATATATAAATATATATATAAATATATATATGTATACATATATATGTATACATATATATATATATATATATATAGAGAGAGAGAGAGAGAGAGAGAGTGAGAGAGAGAGACAGACAGACAGACAATGTAACTATAAACGTATTCACGGGTTCATATAAGTATGTGTCTGTGCAATTATACATAATAGATGTACGCATTTTTTATAATCTAGATGCTAAAACATATATATATATATTTTCAGCATAGAGATATATATTTATGTTTTTGAAAAAAATATATATATGTGATTTTGAAAATAATTGCTTTTAAATTGGCTTAATGATATAATTCGTATATATATATATATATATATATATATATATATATATATATATATATATATATATATATATATTTTGGTAAAGTGAAAATTTTGCGAAAAACTCATCCGAAACTAGTAAGGCAATATCGACGCGTAGATAGATAGATAGAATCATAAATATAAGCTTTTAGAATAAGTCTTTTTTTTATTGATAAACATAATCTCTTCTCGAAATATTATATAATTATGTTGTTGATTTCGTAACACAAAACAAATACAGTAATAATAATATCAGCAACAGTGACATTAATAATAATAATAATAATAATAATAATAATAATAATAATAATAATAATAATAATAATAATAATCTCGGATTGATTGAAAAAGTTTCCTATAGACTCACTGAAACCTTGTACTCACAATTACAGCCCACACCTTACGTAGGGCTTTATCAATGTAAAATGTTCGTGATCTTAGGATTTTTATTTTTATTTTTCTCAAAAAATGCTCAGTAGAAAATGACGTGACACCATTTCTGACCTTAGATCTCTGGTTAGGACTCGGAAAGAAATGAGTCTAAAACAGAAATAATATAATAATAAGCCCTCTATTATTAAAACTTCACATACCAAATTTATTGTTATCAATATACCCCTCGCAGGAATATCAAGATTAATAATCCGAAATATTTAGAGATTACATTTGATTTAAAATTCAACGTTTCTGAAATAATAAACTTTATTTTTCTTAAAGCTGATTTATATGCTACCAACTCTAAAATGGGAACCACTTATTATAAGTTATTATTTTCTTATTTACGAAATTAATATGGGTCTAATTATTCTTCAACTTCATTTTAGCGGTCAGTGCCTTTGCATAACGCTCGTTTCTATGCATATTTAAAAGGCATACACATATACAAATATTTTGTATTTGTTCTGCAACATGTTAAAGACTTAATAAGACAGAATCCATGGAATTAATTCGGTATTAAGCGCTTCATTAAATTATCTGCTTATCACTTTTTGACATACATTGAATACATTCTTGTCTATTGTATTTATTAGACAGCTGAAAGTGCTTGACTTGTATTTTATATCAATTTTGGCAGAACTAAATACACAAGTCAACTCACTTCGATATTCAAATAATATCTTGTCTTCTGTTAAAAAGGAAAAACAAACACTGTCTTTATTTCTTGTTTCCTCTCTCTCTATATATATATCTCAAACACACACACACATATATGTATTCGTTACTGTGTATATTAATATATACTCATATTTTTTTCTGTTAAATACGGACACACAAAAACACACACATACATATAATGAGTAGATAGATCCAGTTCACACTCCTCCCCGATGTTTTCGACAGGAGTAGATATCACTTGTTGCCTGTTTATCATTGGGTTACGGGTTCCTTCTAAATGCTCTCTTCTCTTTCACAACAAGTACCCCTTGCGTCATAGTCTTAGTTTTACATGAAGTTAATAGATCACACACACACACACACACATATATATATATATATATATATATATATATATATATATATATAGTGATTTTCCAAGCGTAGCTTAGATGTGGCACTGGGCCGAAAGTATAGGGCACCCAGTGAGGATCGAACTCACTACTTAGTCGTAATTGTTCTAGTGAGACAAGGTTGCTAACCACTACACCGCCTCAAGGTGCCCCCCCCACACACAGACACACACACAGAGACACGCACACAGACACACACACACACACACACACATATATATATATATATATATATATATATATATCTATATTAATTTCCTAAAACGTATTGTGAACGTATATCTTTTTATTTTATTTTTCACAAACATGTACGCACAAATACACACACAAACATATAGACGGCACAATGGATAAATTGTCTAAAATACGCAAAAATAAAAATAACACTGACATCTCATTTTAACAGATATATTTACCAAAATTACACAAAAAGATCTTGAAACACGAAAGAGTAAATTTATTCAATAAAATCGCCATTTGCTTCAACCACATCCTCCAGACGACTTCGGAATCTCCTTCATTTCTTCTGTACAGCCTCCTTGATTAGACTGGAGAATGCTGTAATAATCCTTGCCTTCAGTTCATCTTTGGTGTTGTAAGGAGTTTTGTTGATCTGACGATCATATGCGCTCCACACATAATAATCAAGGTGGTTGCAGTCTGGGGAGCTAGGTGGATATAAAGGGTGATGTTATTGCAGAAATTGTCCGAAAACCATGACTGGGTTCCCCGGCTTGTGTGGCATGCTGCAGAGTCCTGTTGCCAGACATAGTGTCTTCCAGGAGCCACCCTCCTGACCTAAGGCAGCACTATCTCCTCAAGGAACTTGATGTAGACCTCTGTGTTAAGTCTGAAGCCCTCACCAACAAATTCAGATTTCTTTTCTTATCAGAACGATCAGAGTGAGTTTTCTCTGCTGCCGTACCTTCGTAATCACTATTAGACTCAGCCAACTCTTTCCGAATGTTCCGCACTTTCTTCACATTGACACCCAAACACTCTGAAATGTTCGTATTGGTGCTTTCGGCATGTATGTCAAACAGCACAGCATCATAGTGATATTTTTCTCACAGACGGTGCCCCACTGACCCTACTATACTGACCAGTCGACAAAATGCAAAACAACGCACATGTGCGTAGATAAAAATATAGAATCGTGATAATTTACTCATCGCACCCTGTATATATGAACGATTAATATCTATGAATTCATCCGAATAAGTTTTGTTAAATTCACCAGACAAGTGTATTTTTTCCTGCATTTTTCCAAATTTCCAGATACGATGATATGCATCAGGGATAAAATTGTAGATAAATTCTTCGAGTTAATTTTCTTCTCATTTATTAAGGTACATTTTTTCTATCTATCTATCTATCTATCTATCTATCTATCTATCTATCTATCTATCTATCTATCTAACTATCTATCTATCTATGTGTGTCTCTTTCTTTCTCTCTCTCCCCCTATCTCACTCGCTATATATATATATATATATATATATATATATATATATATATATATGATTAATGACGAAATTCTATCTATCTATCTATCTATCTATCTATCTATCTATCTATCTATCTATCTATCAGTCTGTCTGTCTAGTTATCTATGTATTTGCACCCAGCGCACTGTTTGTGTGTGGGGGGAGGGGGTGTATGTGTGTGTGTGTGAAAAAGCAATTACTCCGGAGCATAACGAAGATGGTAACTATTCAGTTAAAATTCTACGCGTTTTAAAATGTACATATTTTGAAATCCACCATATATTAATTGTCTGCTGAAATAAAGGTAAAGAAAAATTTCAGGACTGAGTCAAAATAGGGAAACATTTTATAAATAATGACCCCGAGGAATGGTTAATATCAGAACGCCGGTCCACTATAGAGACTAAATGATTGTGCTGGCTTAAATGGATCACAATTTTAATAATGATAATGGAGATGCTGATGATAATGGGAAGGGCACAGTTGCTAATGGTGAGGATGTTGATGAGACAGGCAGCAATAACAACATGTTTATTTAACAAACAATATATGCATTCATACACAGGCGCGCGCGCACACACACACTTGCACACGCACAGAAGGTTATGTAAGGCCACATACAGAAACGCAAACATATATAAAATAGGAGAGAAGATTTAGACGTAGAGTCAGCAAAATGAGGGGTGAAATACAAGATATGAATAAAATATTTGATAATAAAGAGAAAGAAATACGAAACCAGTAGACGTAATAATATGATGATAATGTTGATTTTCTTGATGAGGCTTATGTTGATAAAGCTCTTAGGAAATAATAATAATAATAATAATAATAATAATAATAATAATAATAATAATAATAATAATAATAATAATAATAATTGTAATAATAATAATTGTAGTTGGAGCCCTTGGACTGGTTGGAAAAGATTCCAGTAAGCTGATTGAAGGGATCCCTGGAAGTCCATGCCTCAAAGAGATACAAAAAATTGTTCTGACAAGTACAGCCCACACTTTACGAAGGGCTTTATCTATGTAATTATTATTTTTTTTTTTTTTGCAGTGGAAAGTGTCATGATGCCATTTCTAACCTTAGGTCCCTGGGCGGGACCCGGAAAGAAATGTGTAAACGCCAGATATCAAAGGAAATAAAAATAATAATAATAATAAATTATCATAAAAGACAAAAAATTCAGGATGTGTATGCTTATTGAAATAGCAGTACAATCCGAGAGAAACATCTCCATAAAAGTTATCGATAAATTATCCAAATACAGAGACCTGGTGATCGAGATTAACAGGATGTGGGGAATGAAGACTAAGACTGTACAAATAGTAATCGGAGCTATGGGCCTCGTGAGAAAAGGAATGGACAATCTTACTAAGAGTGTCCCAGGTAACATCAAAATACAAGTTGCCCATGAGAACGCACTTCTAGGAACATCCCTATACTTAGAAAAGTGCTATCAATTAAATGAAAATTCTCCGTTAGTGCCTAAGGACCATAGTTTGGACCAGGCTCTAGAGGATACAAAACGCAACCAATAATAATAATAATGATGATCATAATGATCATAATGTTATAAATATTGTTATTAATAATAATAATGATAATAATAATAATAATGATAATTAATAATATTTAATTTTAATATTGTTATTAATAATAATAATGGGAGGAGTATCTATAATATAATAATAATATTAATAACAATAATGATGATGATAATATTATTATTGATAGTAATAATTATAATAATTTTAATAATAAAATTATAATTATTAATAAGAATAAAAATAAGTTTATTATTATTATTATTATTATTATTATTATTATTATTGTTATTTTTTTTGTTTTTTGTTTTCGTTTCTTTTTTTTTTTTTAAATTGCTCAGTGGAATATGTCATGAAGTCATTTCTGATCTTAGGTCTTTGATTGGGACCCTTGAAAGAAATGAGTATACACCAGAAATCAAAGGACATAAAATAATAATAATAATAATAATAATAATAATAATAATAATAATAATAATTCCTATATTAGAAGACTAGTGTTGTGAAGCTCTGGGGAATGAAAACACGAACCGGAGACTGTTGATGAAAATGTTAAAAAGATGACTTGCTCATACTTGATCGCCAAAGAGTACTACTATTTTTTTCTGTCTGAATTTCTAGGATGAGGATTTATCCTTATTTACACTATTTATATTCGGACTATTGCACATAATCTATGTTCTTGTCATCGCAACCTTTTGTCCGTTGTGAACCCCCACCCACCCACACACACACACTACCACTCAGGCCTTCCTCAGGTCCTTGTAGGTACGGGTAACCATCAACGAATTTTGATAATAGCGTTTGGCCGTGAATTTGGCGGCGTAACTTATGAGTTTTATTCCTCGGCCGGGTAGTGCAGACCTAGATTGAGTGGAAACAAGACGAGCAGTAACTAAACAGTACTAAATAAGAATAAGATGAGATATCCCTAGACATTGACAGCATAATGAGAACAATCTACCCTAGTGGATTAAGTAAAGTATCATCAAACACCCGAAGACGGTTGGAGGAGAGAACGGTCAAAGTTTTGTTATCATAACAACGAAGATGTCAGCATTAGTTCGAAAAATGTGTAGTACCATATTCTCCGTGTCTGAATATACATTTATATTCTACTTTTTCTTATTCTCCTCCTCCTCCTCCTCCTTCTTCTTCTTCTTAGTATTATTATTATTATTATTATTATTATTATCATTATTATTATTATTATTGTTGTTGCTGTTATTCATTTGCAATTTCTTCCCAGTTATCTTGTTATCGCTGGAGAAAGTTTTCTTCCTCCGTATCGTCGCAGACCTCACCGTCATCGTGGTCTTGAAAATCTTAATTTCAGATTCTAGTGGTTTTGCATCGGTTCTAAGTGCTCCAAATCGTATGGAAACGACCCTAATCATCATGTACTGCAATCTTCTCACTTTCTATATGAACTCTTGATATTTTTGTTTCTTTGGTTTCCATCAAGGCAGTTACGCTTGTCATTCTTCACAACTATCTGGTCTTTCTTTTTGGATTACGGCAGTCGGTTTAGATGTGAAAATATTAGATCATCTTATTCATTTATTTTTCAGGTCCATTTATTCTTCTTCTTAGTATTAATAATAATAATAATAATAATAATAATAATAGTAGTAGTAGTAGTAGTAGTAATAACACTAATATTAATAGTAGTATTAGTATTACCTTACACAGTAGTTAAAGGTGTACAAAAACACCATTCTTCTAGAGTCTTTCCATTGCTCTCAGGTTGGGTTTGGGATCATCCCATATGTGACCAATTCGGGTTTGCTATTTTTTGTAAAGCCACTAAGACGCAAGTGGTTACTCTGGAGGAAAGACAGAATGAAGGAAACTATTAAACATTATTGAGTAGACAAGGACAATAAAAAGAACAGGATTCAAGGAGACAAGAAGTAGACGATTAGTATTGCATTTCAACTTTTGATGATTATATTAGATAAGGAAGCAAGAAGCTAGAAGAGCGGCCCACCGACAGAAGAGACTATTAGAATAGAACTTACGATTACATCTAGCAATTTCAAAGTAAAATGATGAAACCTAGCTGCTAATTTAATACTGCGCTTAATTTCTTGAAGTTTGAGGAAAAGCACATTAGAACAATTGCCATGAAAATATTCGTAGTATTTTTGCTATATTTGTAATATTTTATTTTATGGTATTTTATTTATATAATAGTAAGTTATTATTATTATTTTCTTGGATGACTCTGAAGAGAGTTAGGGCCGTGCCAATAATAACAGGTGCACTGGTAATGTTTTAAAATAAGGTTACGAAAGGTGTGATAGGATGAATTAGATAACTGATGTTCAGAAGATTACTGGACGGGCAAGGGTAGACACGAATGGCAAGGAAGGTACTGAGAATTCATAAAAATGTTACTGGTACTCTGTTTCCTGAGACATTTGGCTTGAAACAAAAGAATTGGAAAACGAAGGAAGGATTAAAAGCAGCAAAAATACTGTGATGAATGTTGCAATAATCAGTGAAAATGCTGCCACTTTTTATTTATTTTTTATTTATCTCCATTGACTCTTCAGGGCGTGAACGATGATAGCTCTCTACAACTTCCTATACTTTGTAGCTCTAAGCAATCCGTGGTCTTTCATTCATTTACACAAGCTAGTCTGGCTGCTCTCTTATTGCTCCCTCCCATACCAACGGTCACTAGGTTGAAAAATTATTGAGTTCATATTTAATACTACTAGGCTTACAGCCATATCACGAAGTTAAGCAACATCGAGCCCAGTTAGCACCTAGATGGGTGATAATTTGGGAAAACCCTGTGTTGTAAACTTGGATGTGCGGTTGGTGTAATGGATAACGGCTTGGAATCGGAGAGCCAAGTTCCAATTCCAGTTGGGTCGTTATATTCACTTACGCGCCAGTACCCTTGGGAAAGGCATGAATCCACCTCTTCTGTCCGCCTAAATAGTAGGACTTGTATCAGTAAATCATTATTGTCTTCAAGAATTTTTACAATCTGGAATATATTCTGGCTTTAAATAACCTTCAAAGGGTTGGTAAGTCATAAAAAACAAATAAGTCAATTCACTCACTGCTTCCCCCTTATTGAGAAAAATCATGGAATTAATAATTGTTATTATTATTAACTACTACTAATTGTTGTTGTTATTGTTCTTCTTCTTCTTCTTCTTCTTCTTCTTCTTCTTCTTCTTCTTCTTCTTATTATTATTATTATTATTATTATTATTATTATTAATACCGCCGTCCTGGGTATGATGATAAACTACGTCCAACAGCAAGGCCTCTGATCAGGAGGTTTTGAAGAGCGTAGAACCACCTCTTAATTGTTGGTGTTCCCAGGTTCACCCTAACCCGGGGTGGTAGCACTTGTAACAGACCCAGCTGTGGGCATATAGTTAACCCCACCATCCCCAAACAAACAAAAAAAAAACTGGTGTCAAAAAACTATGAAAGTGAGAAAATAGCTTTTAATACCAGAAATACTTTGTAAAAAACTATTACCCGCAATACATTTTGAAAAGAAAAAGGATATTACCAGTAATACATTTTTGAAAAAAAAAATATTACCACGAATAAAAATTTTGTCGGCATTAAATAACCCATTGAGGTTGATATGCCGTAAACTAAACCAAACTAAACCAAACGTAATGCCGTTATTAGGACCACAGATGACTGTGCAAATGATTTTTTATTCGACCTTAGTAAAGTCTCCACAACTCCGTGACGCACTCTTAAATGGATTACCTAAGTAAGCCCAGTCTGCTTTGTTATTTAACCCATAGTGGGGTTGGTGGTGAGAAGAGCTGGATTCACACCTTTCCTTTGTGCAAAAGTGAATGTAACTAACCCGAACAGATTTCGAACTCCGATCGATGATATATCCATCTGTGCCGATCACCGTTGCACTATCCAACTGTAATTCGACTATAAAAACAAATAATCTCTCACAGAGTTGAAGCCAGTTTTGAGAAAGGAAATCTTAAAGCTCTCAGTGTGTTTGAATCTCAAACAAATAACCCAAATCCAGGCTCGTTAACCGGATCATTTATGAAAAAAAGACAGTAGATGTGCCAATTTTAGCATTTAATACAACATGAAAAGTACCAGGATTTCGCCAGAAAATCGAAGAAAATGTGAAATATGAGGTGCTAGTTGTACTGATGATTATTATACAGGGATGCAGAAGTAACTATACAGTAATGAAAAACAAAACGTGCACACAAAACGTATTGTATTGATAATAAAATGTATCAATACTGATATTATACTTACTGTATACCTACTTTTTCAATACCCGATATTGTTTTAGACAATACCGAAAAAAGCTTCCAATATGACGGAACCTTTGTGGAATGTCTGAAACCGCTTCGACAATAGCATTTTTAAAATCTGAAAGAACACTGAGGAGAGAGCATGAAATTTGAAGATGAGCTGCCGTGAAGTTCAGAAAATACATAGTATTATTATTATTATTTAAACTTGGAGGAAAGATTAACACCAATGAGAGAGAAAGCAAAGGCCGAAAACAAAGACGTTTTTTAAGATTGACGAATGAAAATAATAATATGAAACCATATGATAAAAGAAGCGTTGATTCTCTATCCGTCACGCACATTATTTGCGTGTTACTTTGCGTGTGCCTATGTAATGTATATGCGCTTATCTAGATTGTGACTTATATGTGCTTGTGTCGTTTAAGGCCACGCAAAAGTACACGCACACAAAAACGCATACACAGTGTGACTGAGTTTGGAATAAGAAATTGAAATAACACAATCCCCTCACACTAAGTCTGAACAACGTCTACCTTGGTCTGAGCAATAAAATCATAAATTTGGAGATAACATTTTGTTGAATTTTTTATTTGTTAATGAATAGATTTCTTTATAATATCCTTTCCCTCAAAATTTAGGACACTCATTGAAATAAAATAGGTATGCGTACACGCAAATGTATACAAACACATACAGTTGAAATGTACATCTCTGTCGCAAGAGTTATTATATATCATATCTATTCTAGTATATCGTATAGATCATAATTTATATTATGGTGCATCTTATAATTTATCTTATGGTTTATCTTATAAATTTATATTATAATATATTTTTTAACATTTTTATTAAGGTATATTTTATAATTTATCTTATATAGTATGTCTTATAATCGATATTATGGTGTATCTCATAATTTATATTATGGTATATCCTAACATTTTATATTATGATATATCTTATAATAGATAATATAACTTATGATATATAAAATTATAATTTATTTTATAGTATATTTTATAATTATTATATTGAGGTATATCTTATAATTTATCTTATAGTATATCCTATGATTTTATATTATGGCATTTTTTATAATTTTATATTATTGTATATCACATATTTTATATCATGCAAATTTATATTATTGTATATTATATATTGTAGCATATCTTATAATTTTTATTATTAGATATGTAATTTTTTTATTATGGAGTATTTTATAATTATATCTCATGGCATATTATCTAATGGTAAATTTAACAATTTTATATTATGGTCTATGTTAGCGATTATGATGAATAATATTGCCATTTCGATGATTTAAATAAAAACGTTGCAATTATTTTAAATAGTCATATATATATATATATATATATATATATATATATATATATATATATATATATATATATATGTGTGTGTGTGTGTGTATGTATTACATCATCTTAACATCTAATAAATATAAATACTTACAATATAAGAGTAACAACAAAAACAATAATGTTACTACAGACCAAATAAGTTTTCTCAATCTCCAAAATTAATAATTATAATTTTGGTTAATAAATATGAAGCCACTTTTACTGAAAAATATATTTTTATATTGAAGCGTTACGCGTATAACTTTTAATGGCGTATCATATTGATGATAACGTTGCTACTGCTGCTAATGATGATGGTGTAGCATTGGGCTGCTAAGCAGATCTAAGAATATATAAACATATCTGAGTGGATTGTACAGGTGCACACACGCATACTATAAAGTAAAGTATTACTTTATATAACTATCGGTCCTACAACCCGATCTAACTTTCTTACTAATCAAATATTCCAATGTTATTTGTAAATA
>OZ038482.1:56297278-56324778 GCA_964036315.1 Acanthosepion esculentum | reverse complement strand
TGTTTTAATTTATAAAGTTACATGTATTATTTTATAAAGTTACATGTATTATTTTATAAAGTCACATGTATTATTTTATAAAAAAAACACATGTATTAATTTATAAAAGTCACATATATTAATTTATTAACATGTATTATTTCTTCAGCATGAATGCTGAAGAAATGATGAATGTGGTTTAAAAAAATGAAAAATCTTAGTGATTTACTAATAACTAATTTGTATAATATATAATGACTGGCTATTCGTTTTCCGAGCACATACGTCTGCTTAGCCAGTCCCTGTTTCAGACACCTGCTTAAGCAGATTTGTGCTTGTTAAATCCACAGAGCCCACCTGTAGTTTATACAACAACTCAGGGAAAGCGCGGATAATCAAGCCTGACCACCAGGTCAATGCGTAATATGCTTTTCAGGCACTTCCCAACCTTGCCGCACCCAGGAATTGCATACCCCAGGCCCATAACAACAGGGAGTAATCTCCCTGACATGACCATAGTGAGATACGATCCCGGGTTTCATAGTCGCAAAAGTAAAAGCGTTAAATAATAGAACGTATCAGTAAATCATTATTATCTCACAAACATTATTACAATCCCCCCACCAATATATATATATATATATATATATATATATATATACACAAAGAGACGCACGCGCGCGCAGACACACACACACACATATATATATATATATATATATATATATATATATATATATATATATATATATAGTGTCTTCTGGCATACTGACAGCATTCAGTTGCTCATGATGATAAAAATTAATGGAACAAAAAAAAATGAATGTACAGCAAATTATTAAAAAATTCAGAAAATTGAATAAAATCTTAAAAACAAGCTTTATCAGTAGAATTCAATAAAACTGGTTTACATATATATATATATATATATATATATATATATATATATATATATATATATATATTTGTGTATTTAGGCAGCAATCCATCTTTCATGCACATTTCATTAAAAACAACTGACAAGGTGCTTTTATTTAGTTTTTTATATAATTTCTCGTACGATCTAATAATGTTTTTCTTTTCAGATGATAAATATATATATATATATACACGTATCAGAGTTTGCATTATATTGGTGTAAGTAAAATACTATCTCTGTCTTACAGGAATGATTCTATTTACACATTCATATAATACTTCAATTTGCCGTGTCCCTTCAGAACATACCCAATCATGACTCTCCACAATATCCCGTCCTTTGTAGCTCTTATTTAAGTTTGTCTTTTTGATACATCTCCTAATACTTGTTCTCCCAATCATTTACACAAACGCGTTCTTCCTCTACGTGTCGTGTCCCTTCAGAACGTGGGCGATCATAACTCGCCACAAGTTCCTATCCTTTGTATCTTTTTGTCTGGCAACCATATACACTAATTATATCAGAGAGTCAAAGCACTCGGCGCGAGGCAATAAATAGTTACCAGTGTTGTGCAGTGATTTCGAGTCTCACTAAGTAAACTAGTGGGCTTTTTGCCCAAACTCATGTTATCTTAGTAAATTGTAACAACTATTATGGGGTAAAGTTAGTAATTCTGTTTTGTTTCCCACTTTGATCTTTGAGCGTTTCTTTTGGCGGGGGGCGTATTGTAACATCTTTTCTTACACGTTAATTTAATCGCAATTAATTAGGTTAAAAGTTACAAGGTAAAATGTCACATTCTTAAGGCTGTTTGCTTTGACCGAATAACTGAAGATAGTGTCGCATCGATAAACATCCCCCACATATGGATAGATATATAGATAGACAGATGGAGAGAAGGTGTTCATGTATCAAAGAAAAAACTTGCTCTATAGAAATACCAACTTCATAAATATTTTACTTATGTGTTTTTAAACTTTACCTATTTTTTCACCTCAGATATTACTGCTAATTTCTGTCGGAAATTCTCGGATGAGGCGTTCAGCCCTTATGTACCCGGCCATCATCAGATGTATACCGATCCCAGCCTATTGGATTAAAACGTTGGTCTGTGAATTTGGTTACATAATGATGGGGAGTTCGATCCCTGGGGTGGACGACGTTTACATAGATTCAGTGTAACCGGGGCGAGCAATAAAAAGAAAAAAAATACAAAAATAAGAATTAGACGATATAACCGTAGACATCGGTAGTGTAATAAAAACAATCTACTCCCCTTGATTATATAAAGAGTTCTGCTTGAAATACTTTGTTGGTTACCCGGATCGACATATAGGATGAAGGCCAGACGACATAACGGTCGAAACGTTGTGATAACAACACAGATGACAACAATAATCCGCCTGTAAATAATATCAAATAATATAAATAATGATATTCTTGCTTCGAGGATACATTTTAAATATTCCCTGCTTTTTAAAACAATAAACAATGCCGAGGAGTGTAGGTAGTTAAAACAATGGCAGTGTCAAGGGAAAAAAAACACCCTTTTGACATTCCGATTTTTTGGGGAACGTAGGTTAATTATTTAAAAAAATCTCAGTAATATATAGCACTATTTTGGCTAGAAAATTAATTTCTGAAAATAATCTATTATAGCGCGCGCACGGGCACACACACATATCAGGTGAAACTGCAAAATTGTCCACCCCACAAAAAAAAAAAAAAACACTAAACTAATTGAATTTCTTTTTTCCAGGTTTTCAGATAAAACGTTTAGTCATCTTCATAACATTTGTCGTAAGAATCACAAAAAAAAAATCCTTTGGGTTAAAATTGTTTTGTGTCAGACACACTCTCTTCCAAAATGAGCAATGTTGAGAGGAAAAAAATATTTAGGTCTTCCATAATGGTATCAAAATTTATATTCTGGCTTCCTTCTTCAAATCTATTCAAGAACCATCCAGAGAACAGCGAATAAGTTTAAAAAAAGAGGGAAGACTACAGAGCAAAACTGGACCAGGAGGTCATAACAGCAAGATGTATCATCATTTCAACTTAGAGATATAGTGATCAGTTAGAAAGGATAGAACTCAATCCATAAGATGTCTGGCACGTGAGAGAGGAGTTTCAGCTACGACAGTCCAAAGAGCAGCGGGAAAAGACTTGAAAATGAAAACGTATGGGAAACCTGTGAGGCACTTTGCTACTCCAAGAGAGAAAGCCAGAAGGTTAGAGAGTGTGAAGATTATCTTGAATAAGTTGGAAAATGATCCTGAAATAATATATATATATATATATATATATATATATATATATATATATATATATATATATATATATATATATATATAAACGTTATTCCAATAATTCATGAGCTACCCATCCTTAGTTATGTTTAATTAATGATGAACATGTCATTTTCGTTTATGATCGATTTCATCACGATTCTTCTGTTAAGCTTGGAGTGTAATTATACATTATTATCGCTCATTGTAGAGGTCGACAGTGTTATAAAAACCGCGGAGAATTCAAGTAAGATATTTTTAATCATTTTTAAGATACAATGGTGCAAAGCTTAATCTAAAAATTCGACCTATTTGATTTTACACCGGGTATATATATATATATATATATATATATATATATATATATATATATATATAAAAGAAGTCTTAACTGTGAGTGCCGACAGTCTCACAATTGATTATATTTCGACTATTCATATTCTTTCTAATTCGACCGAAATCGCCTGAAGATTGCGTTTAAGCATGAAACAGACTGTCACTACTCGATTTTGACGCCAGTGTCCACGCTTCTTACATTATACACACTCTATCCCTCATATTGAGTACTTTTATCCTATAAATGTAACACATCTTAAAACTATATATTTTCATATATATATATATATATATATATATATATATATATATATATATAAGGAGAGAGAGATAGAGAAAGAGAGAGAGGGGTATTTTGAGCATCGTTCCATGGTATAACAAGCCCCTCATGTAAGGGCTGTGGGTTCGAATCCTGATTTCTTGTAATTGCATGAAAATAATAATAAAAATACTGAAATAAAAGAAAAAAATAATGATATTAGACTGTGAAATATTTTGTGTTATGTGTCGCTTATTTTCCAAAACACAAGTTTCGTTATGCGTGGGTAAGAACATATATATATATATATATATATATATATATATATATATATATATATATATATATATATATATATATATATATGTGTGTGTGTATATATATATATATATATATATATATGTGTATATATATATATATATATATATATATATATATATATATATATATACAGGCCCTGTTTATATATATTGGCCTGAATTTTTATTACACGGCAAAATTTAGAGAATGTGTGTGTGCGTGTTTGAGTGTATGGAAGAGAGAGTATGCACTTGTGTCTGTGTGTTCGTTCGTCAACGCGCCAGTGCGCGTGTATCTGTTAATAACTCTCGAACGAATAGAAATAAAATAAAAATTGGTCCTTGAAAGGCAGTTATGAATTATATACGTGCCTATATAGTATAAAGGATAGTCAAAAATACAAGTTAGCTTCGTAGGTGTATGTGTTGAGGTACATAGGTGCACACACACACACACGCACACGCACACGCACACGCACACACGCAAAGTCTATCTCTGATTATTGCTTGACGAGTGTGTCAATGTGATTCTACCATTTTATAGCCGTTTAAACCATGACGCGAAATATTTAAACACGGAATGAGTATGAATCTATTTATTAGAGGTCATGATGTAAATACATGTATAACGCATTCATCATATATGCGACATATGTATATATATATATATATATATGTGTGTGTGTGTGTGTGTGTGTGTGTGTGTGAGTCGATTTAATCAGCAGGTAAATAAAATTCGAGGAATATAAAGCCAACAAAAAGATAACAATATTGGCAGTAAAATTGATGATATTTATTATATATTAACCATTTGAAATATATATATATATATATATATATATATATATATATATATATATATATATATATATATATATATATATATATATATATATATATATATATATATATATATATATATATGTATATATATATAATTGCTTATGGGTCTGGCGAGTGTGCTATACATGCATTTACATGATAACGCAGGTTCGAATACTACTGGAAGGCACTTTTCATTATTCAGATACCTCGAGTGTACACGACAATAGAAGTAATAATTAACGTTGAAAATAAAAATAGGATTCTATTTTGAATAACATTATCAACTAAAATAATGATTAAATTATATATATATATATATATATATATATATATATATATATATATATATATATATATATATATATATATATATATAAATATATATTACTGCAAAAAAAACAAACATTTATTAACATAGTATAATCTTGAAATAGACCATAATATGTTGAGGTAAAATTTGTTTTTTATTTTTTGCTGTAAAAAATACATATGCTCTGTTATGATAAATACATCGGGCTCTCTGTGGATCAGTTTTAATAATTAATATTACTAGGATCCACCCGGATTATATACCAACTGATTGATTACTTGTACTATATATATATATATATATATATATATATATATATATATATATATATATATATATATATATATATATATATATAATTTTATATCAGTTTGAATATTGATGAATTTATGTATGTATACATAAATAGGTGATGTGTGTGTGTGTATATATGTGTGTGTAGCATATATATATATATAAAATTACATGCATCTGACTAGTGTGTGATGCAGAAGTCTGTACGTGTAGAATATATGTGTGTGTGTGTGTGTGCGTGTGTGTCTTTGTGTGTATGTGTGTGTGTGTGTGCTTGCGCGTGAGCGTTTGGGTGTGTATATTTTATTTAAATTGACTGAAATATTCCGCTTGGAAAAAAATGATTATATCCTTGTAGAATTTCTAAGACCCCTTAAAATACCTAAAACAAAATTCTTGAATATTCTTAATAGATTAGCCGAACGTCCATCCAGTTGATCGGTTGTCCGCATTCATGAAAAATATAATAATAGAAAACTTAGTACCACATCCCTCATTTTTTATTAAAACATGTGTTAGAGAGGGCTTATTGCCGAACCGAAACGCACAACTATATAGTGATTTTCCAAGTGTAGCTTAGATGTGGTACAAGGCTGAAAGTATGGGGCACCCGGTGTGGTTCGAACTCACTACTCAGTCATAATTGTTCTAGCAAGACAAGCTTGCCAACCATTACCAAGACTTGCCAATCATATCTATCTATCTATCTATCTATCTATCTCTCTCTCTCTCTCTCTCTCTCTCTCTCTCTCTCTCTCTCTATATATATATATATATATATATATATATATATATATTGTGAATTTATGTTGTCTGCGTGATATACTACCCGTCATATATCCGAAGGGCTGTTGAAAGTTCACAACCTGATTCTCTCTAAATCTGAACAATAATGAAAATATTTTTGGGAAGTCCAGTCTGAAATGTTGATAATCTATCTATCTATCTATCTATCTATCTATCTATCTATCTATCTATCTATCTATCTATCTATCTCAGTCTGTTCATTATCTATCTATCTATCTATCTATCTATCTATCTATCTATCTATCTATCTATCTATCTATCTCAGTCTGTTCATTATCTATCTATCTATCTATTTATCTATCTATCTATCTATCTATCTATCTATCTATCTATCTATCTATCTCAGTCTGTTCATTATCTATCTATCTATCTATCTATCTATCTATCTCAGTCTGTTCATTATCTATATATCTATCTATCTATCTATCTATATATCTATCTCAGTCTGTTCATTATCTATCTATCTATCTATCTATCTATCTATCTATCTATCTATCTATCTATCTATCTATCTATCTATCTCAGTCTGTTCATTATCTATCTATCTATCTATCTATCTATCTATCTATCTATCTATCTATCTATCTCAGTCTGTTCATTATCTATCTATCTATCTATCTATCTATCTATCTATCTATCTATCTATCTATCTATCTATCTCAGTCTGTTCATTATCTATCTATCTATCTATCTATCTATCTATCTATCTATCTATCTATCTATCTCAGTCTGTTCATTATCTATCTATCTATCTATCTATCTATCTATCTATCTATCTATCTATCTGTCTGTCTGTCTGTCTGTCTGTATATAAATGTGTACATGCTTGTGTGTGACAATTTCGAGACGTGGATGTAAAAATCGAACGAAAGAAAACACAAGGCATGAAGGCCGCCATAACCCCCCCCTTATGAAACGAAAAATAAAATCCTAATGTATTTTCCTGAAACGCAGAAAAATTAAATATAATAAAATCTTAAAGAAATAATTTTTGCTTTTATGCCTAAAAGAAAAAATGCTATCCAAATACACCAAACACACATACACAAACACACATGCATACATGCACACACACACGCATACACACACACACACACACACACACACACACACACATATATATATATATATATATATATATATATATATATATATATATATATATATATATATATATATATATATACATATAAAGTCGCGAGACCGGAAACACGTGTAGGAAAAATTATGGAAAATAAAGCTTAATATATTTTTTTTAAAAATCCACATTACAACCAAAATCGTTTGCGTTTTCTCTCTTCCTTTTAATATATATATATATATGTTTAAAGACATTTATATATATTATGTTTAACGTTCTTTTTATAGATACAAGTATTTAAGCAAATGCTCTGTTTTATAATAAACAGTATTAAATAACATTTACCGGCCTGAATGTCCGAGAAATTTTCATAGAAAATTCTCGCTCTCCGACAGGAATCGAACCTCTATCCTATACGGAACCATAATATATATATATATATATATATATATATATATATATATATATATATATATATATATATATATATATATATATATATATATATATATATATATATATATATATATATGAGAGACAGAGTCAGAGAGACTGAATGACTGACAGAAATATGCATTTTTCAAAACGACAGACTTTCCTACTTTCTCTTGTTTTCATAAAAAAAAATGAATAAATTAAATTTCTAGACGATGGAAAATTCGTCTTCAAACATCAAATTGTTAACTAATTATTATTGACTTTCACAGCGACGCATACAGAACATAGAAATAGCTAAGTATTTATTGTCTTAGCAATACTTACTGAACATAATAATTAACTAAGTATTTATAGACTTTCTTGACCATAAATACTCAGTTAATTTTTATGCAATATTCTAATCATACAAATGAACAAATGGATATTTCAACACTTATAATGACTGACAATATGAAAAATTGCTGATCAAATATACATGTAGATGTGCGTGTATGAGTAGGAGTATTTATTACTGTATGATTGTGCGTCGTTATGTATACCCTCGCAGGCATGCACACCTCTCAGTTCCTTCACACACGCAAATTGAAAGTGTGTATGTAGCTTGCGTGAGATGCTTTAATTTGCATTTTTGCTAAATTTATGTGTACGTGCGTCTGCGTGTATGTGTGTGTGTGTGCGTGCTCGCACGCGCGTGTGTGTGTTCCACTCACGTCATCTCCTCAACATGAGCGCCCGAACAACACACACACGCGCGCAGTGAGAGAGAGAGAGAGAGAGAGAGAGAGAGAGAGAGAGAGAGAGAGAGAGAGGGGGGGGAAGAGAAGACATAGAAACAGACAGACAGACAGACATTATTTAAAAACTCCCGCAAATGGAGATAAAGTTTCACTGTTTGTCAAACTGCTAGAAAGTCCTTACACATTTTATCCCTTTTTTTTTCTTCCTGAAAACCGAATTGAACTTGGGACGTTTTCTTGTCGGTTATTTTCGGGGCAATTTGACAATGTAATTCATGCACCATAAATTCGAAACTGAATTTTATGTTTGTCAATAAATATTTTCTTCATGATTGAAATCATAAAAGAATAAAAAAATAAATCACCAGACATACGCACACAAAATCTAAAACACAGACAAACACTGACATACGCACACCCACAATCACGTATATACATGTATATATATATATATATTTATATACTTATATATACACAGGCATATATGTGTTTTATATTTATATATATATATATATATATATATATATATATATATATATATATATATATAGGTGAATTAATTTAAAATGTAATCGATAGTAACTTTTATATTTATTGGATAAACTATTAAATATTTTTCGTGCTTGAATATTTTGTTTCGATATATTTTATATCACTCCCTTACATCTGTCTATCATCACGCATACTTACAAACGCACAGACACACACGCATATATATAAATACATCTATATATCTATATCTATCTCTCTCCCTCTCCCCTCTCTCTCTCTCTCTCTATATATATATATATATATATATATACATATATATGAGCAATGTATTTAAAAATTGGCATTATTTCTTATTACTATAAGTGCTATAGTTAATGATTACATGTGCCTGAGCAGACATCTTCATTTTTCGAAAGTTAAATTAATGTCTACCGGCCTATATCGAGAAGTGCTACAAAAGAAAATATCGAGATGCGTATTTACCGTATTAGAACTTGGGATGCCCATATCGATAGACATATATATATATATATATATATATATATATATATATATATATATATATATATATATATATGTGTGTGTGTGTGTGTGCGTGTAAAGAGAGAGAGAGAGACGATGTATTTCACCATTTTGGAATTTATATATTATATGAAATTGACGGAAGCGAATATTCAGCTTTGGAAAAAATAGCATATATACATAATATATTAACACAGATCTATCTTAGTATATATATATATATACACAGCTAATTTCCCGTTGGTGCGCGCACATATACTCACACGCACATACACAGATTTCCTCGACTATCGTCCGGTTCACACTTCTCCACGGTCTTTTGAACAGGGATATAGGCTTATCTCTTGTTTCCTGTTTAGGATTTGGTCTCCTGTTTCTTCTAAAATCTTCTCATTCTCTTTAACTCTAAATAGCCCCTTGCGTCTTACTATCATTATTGCCTTGTTTAATTCATTATTATTTCTATCTATCTATCTATCTATCTATCTTAATATTTTTGTAAAATTATGTATGCCATAGTTCCTTATTATTATAATCGTTATATTTCGGGAGTACACATTTTTGTGTACACATCCTGTTTTATTAAACAGTGAAATTAACGTCTGCCGTATTAGAGATGGAAAGACTTAATGAAGTAAATGTATTTTTTATAATTTTTTATTAAATCTTTTAAAAATTCTGTATTAATAAAGCTTTTAAAAATTCTGTATTAATTTGTAACTGTTAGGTTGGTATTAGGCAAAATGTATATATATAATCATAAATCGAAAAGATTATTACAATTTAGTGACAACTAGCATTTTAAAAAGAATTTTGAATTTCTTTTGTATGTGCATAAATGTGCCAATTTTTCTAGATGCGGATGTGCATGCACGGCATTATCAGAAAATAAGAGTGATAACTATAGTAAATTTAAATTCAAATATCTAAAATTCCATAAAACATTAGATTACAGAAAATATTTAAGGAGTACTTCAATATTATATAAAAAGGCGCTCACGTTATATTCCTCAATTATTTTTAACAAATATATCTAACGTATAAAAATATTAGGTAAACTTCCATTTGTCATTCAAGCTGTCAACATGTCAAAACCTTAAATAAAGAGCTACCGACTTATTAAAAAATGCATGTCTGCGACATTTTAAACTTAAAGTAAGTAATATTTGTTTCAAATAAGATTAATTAAACATTAAATCAGGTAATATTTCTCAAATAAAGTGTGAAAAAAAGCATATTTTATGTTTGGAACCTTTAAGAGAAATACATTCTGATTAAAGATAAAATGGCGATAAAATCAACAATTTCTGCAATTCCAAAAGGAAAACTTCTTCCAGTCAATTCAAAATAGTTTTGAAATAGAACAAAGTCTTTTATTATTGGGAATATTATATTTAATCTATTAGCTTGAAATTAAGACTAACAGAAAAGCTTCAAGAAAGAATTTTCATTTGTAAAAAATAATTTTAATCCTATTTCTATAGCGAAATGGTCACAGACACACAGACGCACACACAGACACAGACACACACACACAGACACACACACACACACACACACACACACACACACACACACATACATATATATATATATATATATATATATATATATATATATATATATATGTAGATATATATATATATATGTGTAGGTATGCAGAAAAATAGGAAAGAACACGTTAGGTAAATAATCCGGAGTTCCTTAGTATTTTTGCTTTTATTTTTAAAAAGACAGTGCTCCATACAGAAGTAGAGCTTATATTATAATATATGTATATATATATATATATATGTATATCAAGATGTAATATATTTCTTATTTTTTGAACCGAGAGATTTTATCAGGTAGACGAATATAAATAAATATACTGTTTAATAAACAAGCTGTGATTCTACTATATGGCTATCAACTAAAGTTTTAGTGATAATATATATATATATATATATATATATATATATATATATATATATATATATATATATATATATATATATATATATATATATATATATTACTAATGTTCACTCTATACAAGGCCCAAGACCAACTTAATGTAGAGGGTTGCTGAAGTATTTTTTTGTGTGAGGCGCAGTTTATGAGACTACACCGTGAGAAGTATCGTCTTGGGAGTCGATTGCACAGGCTAGGGATTCATGGAAGAAGCTGTTCTAGGAGGACTTACTAATGGAATACGAAGGGAATGTCGCTGGTTCGCTAGAGCGTAAGTGTCATGACGGGTCATAGCTGTGAATTTGAGAAGTGGTGTAAGTAAGGAATGCTTTTGCTGAATACTTTCCATGGAAATAGCGATAGAATCGTGAGAGGCTTGCGGCGTTTTGTCTGTGTGGGAGGGGTTGTAGTGTAGAAAGTAAGTGATCCATCACTAGAAGGAAACGCAGACGTTTTTGGCCTAACAAAAATATATATATATATATATGTATTGCCCACTAACTGAAGAGACCTGTTAAAACCAAGGTAGTGTGCGGTTATGTAAGTTTTTTTTACCACTTTGTTATATTTATTTACAAGATAGCTGCATTGACCAATTTTTTATCCGTCCGCTTTTTGGTACGGTGGTTTTTCCGGCCTTTTAATAGATTTTATATATATATATATATATATATATATATATATATATATATATATATATATATATATATATATGTATATATATATATATATATATATATATATATATATATATATATATATATATATATGTATATATATATATATATATATATATATATATATATATAGAGAGAGAGAGAGAGAAAGATAGATAGAGAGAGAGATAGATAGATAGATAGATAGATAGATAGATAGATAGACAGACATAAACGTGGACGCACGTTTGCCAACGCCTATGTAAAAGAAAGGATATTATATTGACGGATCTGTGCAATATTGAGTTTTAATATTTTTCGAAGTTCACGCCTATCTGTCCTGTGCAGATGTGTAATTAACTCGTGTCGCTGGTATGTTTTCAATGCAAACAAACAAACCAAAACATTTATTTATGACCAAACACAGTTGAATGTTTACATAAACAATTCGACATACATATGATAAAACGTAATAATTTCAATGCTCAATTTTAATGACGTTTCGTTTAAGCAGCTACACACACCCCACCCCGTACGCCCCTGACATAGAGAAGTTCTTGAATAAATACAAATAACATATGCCGAAAAAATGCTGAGATATAATTTATCAAGACTCTATATTCATCTAATATATAAAGCTCAACATTTTTGTACGTGTCCGCTCGAAACCACGAATATTATTTTGATACACATAACGTTGGTAGTTTGCGAGTTTACATATATTATCTAAGTTTGTGATATTAAATGAAGGCGACTTCGTTTGTTACCCGATGTCTATTGTCATGGTACCTAGAGACTTTATGAATTTAAGCGCAGTACTAGATTAGCGACGAGGTCTCACCAATTTACAGTTGTGTTGTTTAGATATAGCTGTATGTTATATATTAACAGTACCTTTTCTCGTACTTCTCGTTTGTGGAACACAATTCTTGCTTCATGCTTTCCAGGCAACTTTAATCTTAAAAAAATTAAATGTAATTTCAATCGTTATCTACTCTTCTCCTGTTTATTCTTCTTTTGTTTTAGCACTTTGGTAAAAGAAACACAACTCTGAACAAATAGCAAGGGATACACATCTACCCTGTTCAAAAAACCTGGGAGGAGTGTGAACCGGACGATAGGCGAACCTATCTCCTCCTAGAAGCTGGCACTGTGTAGCACTGTTCATAAGCGGGATTAGTGGTGGGGAGTATCATGTTCGGAAGTTTTGGTGTCATGATGAATATATAACGCTTCGTATATTTCTACTCCGGTGCCACTATTTTGGTGTACTGCTCTCTCACTCATTAATAATAATAAATCTATTTTAATCTATTTTAAGCTGCATGGTAGGAGGCACGGTATAGTAATGGATAGCGCCTCGGATTGAGGAGTCGGAGGGCCGAGTTCGAATTCCAGTCGAATCCATTACATTCACTTACGTGCTAATACCCTTGGGGAAGCTGTTCTTCTCCTCCCCATCTATGTGCAAATAGCCGGGTTCTATAGCCTTGGATGACAACTGGTCTACTGCAGAAAGTAATGGCAACTTGCTGCGGGAAAAAATCTGCCTCGTCAGTCATGTATCGAAAGATACATGATCGCCTAAGCGTGTATAGCGTACGGCACATAACTCACTGAACGTTATATGGACGAGAAAAATGGCATCAATGAGACAAATTCAAATTCTAAGCTAGTTTGTTTCATTCCCTTTTCACTAAAACTTAGGAAATGCCTATCTGTCTCTTCTGCCGATTATTTCAATAGCAGGGGAGGTTTACGCTGTCTTGTTTTTGGGTGGCATGCAGTGCAAGAGAAGGAACACTCTGGATTTGAAACCGTGGAGAAGGCAATGGGAAACACTCCACTATTTTTCGCAAGAATGCCTGGTAACTCGCAGGTAATGAAGAAAAGGGATTCGTGAAGAATCATTTTCGCTCACGTCCTAAAAAGACACAGCATATTCTAAAAAATATCGTTTTGTAACCTTGCTAGTTTAAACATTAGCCAAAGTTCACCTACGTTTGGTGCTTCGGCATCTTACCTTATATTGAACATTTTTTTTTATTTGTATTATTTGAGTTTTCTAAATCTGATTTTTAAATAAATTTGCTCGTGATTCAAAACATTCTTTTTTTTTTCTCGCCATATTTTTCAATCTCTTATCCATAAAGGATTATCCTTAATCTGTTTCTCTAATCTCCACTCAATTAAAGGGATAAAAAAGAGAAAAAGAAAAAAAAAAGGCACAAAGGAAGGAATTGAAAAGAGAAAACTGACAATTTACAAGGCGCACGTGTTTTGCTTTTATTTTAAGGAAATGCTTCAGTTTTCTATGGACTTTGTATTCTCCGACGATAATTCTTGGATGAACATGATAATCTCTGCGATAGTACTCAAGAATTGAAACGAAAATTATATGATATTTAAATAAAATATAACCAGAATTGACCATGAGAGAAACATTTGAATATTTTTCTCATGTTTCTATTATTATTATTATTATTATTATTATTATTATTATTATTATTATTATTATTATTAATAATAATAATAATTCAGCAAATTTACTATTTTTTCACTAGTTTGAAAAATTCAGTACCGCTTTAAGAAAAGCTAATTAAATAGATTATTTACCTTATTTAGATTATACCATTTTTTAAGCTCCATTCGACTAATTTGTAGGAATGTAAATTTAATAATTTCATGGTAATTGTACTAGTGAGTTTTCCTATTTAGTACCTTTAGTCAATTATGTGCTATGCGTGATCAGGCGTGATTAGGCGATCATTTTTCTTTCGATACTTGACTGACGAGGCAGATATTTTTTCCCGCAGTCGGTTGCCATTTCTTTCTGTGGCAGATCAGATGCCATCCAAGGCTATATAACCCGGTCTGGCCTGCTTTTTACCCATAGCTGAGAGAAGAAGAGGATTCATACTTTCCCAACGGTATTAGCACATCGACTGGAATTCGAACTCGGCTCTCCGATTCCTCCAAGCTGCTATCCATTACTCCACCATACCTTAACTTTTCGAATTTAAGCGCAATACTAAATTGACATAGTATATTTGAAATGGCTAGATGTAACCGTAAGTTATATGCTGACAGTTTCTTCTCTCGCACTTCTCGCTTGTGCAACAATCTACCGGCTTCTTATTTCTCAGTCAATTTTAGATTTTCAAAAATTTAAATGTAATGTTAATCGTTATATTTTCTCTTCTTAATTCCTTTTCCTTTATTGTCCTCTCTCTTTAATAACATTTTTTCTTTTTCTTGCATTATTTCACATTCAGTTAACCCTCTGTGTCTTTGTGGCTTTATTAACGTGCTTGAGATGAAATGATTTTAAAAATTGAAATATCAGACGACAACGATGCTTATTAAAAACGCTATAGGCTTAATTTCGACAAGGTAAATATAAATTCTTTCTGAACAAATATAAATTGAAAAAGAAGACTTCATTGACAGAAACATTGGTTATGTGTGACTATTTCGAAAATTCAACTGAAAATAAATAATAGGAATTAAATATTTATAAAAATCTGCTTTTAAATAAATTGTTATGTAAATTAAATGTATTATTTTTATTTACTCGTTGTCCTTTCATCCTAGTTATATCATAGTTCTTCCCTCTGGTAGAGATCAAGTTACAAGAGTTCGTCGCAATTCAGTAGTTCTCTTTTAGTATTTTAGTGAAGATGTTACTTGAATCGATTTAGTTTTTTCCAACTTCCAGGTCTTCTATCTACGTTATAAAGCGCCTCGAGACTATTCTCAAGTAATGAAAGTTACAATCGGTACGTTGTCACGGAGTGCGCTGAAAGTTCATTCACAGAGACACTGGCACGCAACAGAGACAAATGGAAGGAGCTGGTCGGATGCGCAGAAACTCTACGAACACACTCAGTCATAGGTTTCTTGATGGTAATGATGGTGGTAATATATGTATCTCATCTTCCTTTTTCTTTTGTTTGCCATAATTATCTTTATTTTGATAATAATTACACATATAGATTTATCCGGAAATCCAAGGACAGCAACTTTTCTTTCGAGAATTCTTGCTGAATTAAGGGCAATTATATTCCTGGCGTCAGTTTAAACTGATGTATTCTTTTTTCATATATTATTTTGCTTAAAGTTCATTTTTTTTTATTTCAGTCTCGATCACCGAAGTTAAGTGGCATCGTGTCATGTTAGTACTTAGATGGGTGACCTTTGAGAATACTAGGTGCTGTAAGCTTGTGATGTGTGGTTGACGTAATATATAATGGCTTGGAATTGTTAAATGGAGAGCTGAGTTCAAATTCCCGTTGTGTTCGTTATATTTACTTACGCACAAATACCCTTGGGAAAGGTATGAATATACTTCTCCCCCAGATAAGGGTTAATTAGTAAGACTTGTATCACTAAATTATTATCTTACAAAAAATATTTACATTCTAAAAAAATATATCCTGGCTTTAAATAACCTGCAAAGGGTTGATAATCCGTAGAAAACGAATCTATCACAAACAACCAAAAAAGGTTGATAACCTGAACAAAATTAAACAAAAACTGAATCAATTTTATTTTCAAATGGAAATAAAAGTAGTTTAAATTTACGACAGGAGGGTGCAGGTTAATGCTGGTGCTTGAATGGTATAAATTTATTCTAAATTTTCTGTACTTTCGGCTTTTGGGCGACATTTTTGGTATTTAGCATTTTCATCTTCAAATTTCTCCCAGGATAAAAATATTTGTTTTTGATGAGATTTAGATATATAATTAAATTTTAATTATCTTTAATTTTCGCTCTTTGGGTGATATTCTCACCTCCCAATCATGTTTCTTCATAACAAATTTTTCATCAAATTGCACTCTCTTTTACACAGATGGCATTTTTTAAGAGTCCTGCAATAAGTTCCGAGTTAGCGGTGGTTGTTATCCTTGACAAAATGCAATCGGCAGCGCGAGTTCAAATTTCACTAGTGACTGCTCGTTGTCATTAAGGAACGAAAACAATGTAAATCTAAAATTCGCGTTTTGGGCCCATCCTTTCCAGCTGACCCACCGTGCTACATCCACGGAATCAAGCCACACTTATTCCCACCGTATTCCAATTGTTATCAGAGAAACAAGTAACCGGAAGGGAGTTCACAGGTGGAAAGTGCGATAAAAGAAACTGTTATAGTGGCGGTTGGATTTAGCTATTTCAACGGTAAACGGGTGTGACCTAGATGCCAATCTAGTGGAACGCGTAAATTCATGCAGTCGGGGCATCAAGAATAAAAGCTTGTCAGAAAAATATGAAAATATTTCTAGAAAAGACAGCGGAAAACCACGTGACGTCGGTGAGAAAGTGACTAAGTCGAGATGCCAAGTCAGGATGGATTACATTAGAGATCCTTCTTTGGATTTTCTCAAGAATCTCGAGAAGAAAAGCAAGAGCACCAGACCTGATAGGACAGCAGGGAGACAATTTAACCAATCATGTCTATATATGCATCTGTCCGTGCGAAATTAATATTATTTTATTATTTCCTTTGATTTCTGTTGTACATTCATTTCCTTCCGGCTCCCAACCAGAGACCTCAGGCCAGAAATGGCATCAAGACATTTTCCACTGAGTATTTTTCTAAAAAGAAAATACCAAAAAATCACCAAAGACAACCTCAGATTAGACACATTTTACATAGATAAAACCCTTCGTAAGTTGTGAGCTGTACTTGTGAGTACAATGTTTTGTATCTTTAAAGCGTGGCATAACAGGGAACCCATCTCTGAATCTATCGGAACCTTCTCAAATCAAACAGACGGCCCCTACTACAAGTGGAATTATTAATGTCCTCATGTGCCACATTTTCGATATTTCCACTTCAATGTCCTTGTTTTTTGATAGATTTTTGAAGGTTCTGAAAGCAACATTAAATCTGCAGGAACTGCCAGGTCAATAAGAATGCACATTCTGTTCTTGCGGTCTTTGATTACGATGTCTGGGCGATTAGATTTGATTGTTCTGTCTGTGCATATTGTAACGTCACGTAAAATTGTTATAGGTCCTATCTCTGTAACCGGGTGTGGGTGATGTTCATACCAGTTTCTTGCAGTTTCCTTCCCGTAAAAGTTGTAAATTTTCCAGTGCAGATATCGGCCGACACCATCATGCTGAGTTTTATTATACTCCCGCTCATGAACAGAGATGCACAGTACGTCAAGTCTGAGCTAACATGACAAACTAGTTAAGGCTAGGCGAGTATGAAGCATATCTATGATTCTGAATAAGATATTTACTATAGTCCACCTTGAATAATCAACACAAAAAGAACATATTAACACCTTCGTATCGAGAAAAGCGTTCGAAAACAATTATTCGAAATCATTTATTCGAATTGTAAATTGTTTGAATGAAAAATAATCGAAAGGACAATTATACTAAATGATAATTATTCGAGAAACCTATGTTTGAAATACGTATGTGGCCTTGCTTTGAGAGAGTCAATACTAATTTACCCAGAACTAATAATGCCCTTGAAGGATGGCCTAGGGTGTTTTTGCAGCAAGTGCTATCCCACAATATGGATATTCTTAGATGCTCTTAAAAGAGAACAGGACTTGCAAGAAATTTATATTGCAAAACTAAGAGCAGGTTGTCAAAATATCAAGAACGCCAAATCACGCGACGTAAATGGAAAACTTCAAAATTTAGTGGTATCCTTTAACGACTACACTTCAGTAGTTGACTATTTACGTGCAGTATCATATAACTTAAGGTTACAGGTATTTTTCTAACTAAATTGATTTATTAAAGATATTTGTATTTAGTATAATTATCATTTGCGTATTTCCTCATTTAATTTTTAATTATAATAAAGAATTTTGCATTTTAAATAATTATCATTTAGTACAATTGTCCATTCGATTAATTTTCATTCAAATAAAATTCGAATAAATGTTTTTCGAATATTTGTTTACGAACAATTCTTTACGAACGACGTTCACACAATCAGCACTTTGATTCAGAAGCCATGAGCCATACTTTGTGGACTTTTATCGTTATCATTATTATTATCATTATTATTTATTAAAATGTTAACCTAATAAAAGGCCCAGGAGTGACTCAAGGTAGAGGTTTACTTAGTGAGGTTGTTATATGAATGTATGAGAAGGAATTAAGTGCATATTATGAGGGTATGTAGGATAAATGATTTGATGATTTGAGGAGGTTACGGTAATAGTGGTAGACCTCTTGGTAGACTTCCCCACAAAGTAGCGGTACCGGAGAGGGAAAATCTTTCTTCTTATTAATGGAATACGAATGTGATGCGGCTGATTCAATTCTGTGCATGCGGAACGAGAGGAAATAAAAGAATGTAACTTGTCTGAATATTTGCTGTGGATGTAACGACAAGCTTGAAACGTTTCGTATGTGGTAAAGGTGTTCTGGGGTTGAAAATAATGCATTCGCTACAAAGCCGCATAAACGTTTTTAAATGTCTCAAAGCTGAAAGGTGAGTAATAGGGAGCTCCAACGCAGATATTATTGTTATTTCAGTTGTGATTATTATTATTATTATTATTATTATTATTATTATTATTATTATTATTGTTGTTGTTGTTGTTGTTGTAGTTGTTGATTTTTATTATTATTACGGTTATCGTTATTGTTGTTGTTGTTGTTCTTCTTATTATTATTATCATCATCATCATTATTATTTTTAATTTTATCATTACAATTGTTTTTGTTATTATTATTACGGTTGATATAAATATTATTATCACTATTAATAATATTAATATCATTATCATTGACATTATTATTATTATTATTATTTCAGTTGTATTTGTTATTAATACGGTTATTATCATTATTATTATTATTTCAGTTGTTTTTCAGTGTTTTTTGTTATTATTACGGTTACTATTATTATTGTTTCAGTTATTATTATTGTTATAATTGTTGTTGTTATTATTATTAATATGGTTATTTTTGTTGTTATCATTATTATTATTATTTCAGTCATTTTTATTTCAGTTGATTTTGTTATTATTATTATGGTTTGTTGTTATTATTTTAATTTCAGATTTTGTTACTATCATTATTATTATTTTACTTATTATTAATATTATTTCAGTTGTTATTATTAGTATTTCAATTATTATTATAATTATTATTATTAGTAGTAGTTTTTGTTATTATTATCATGTTATTATTATTATTTTAGTTGTTAATATTATTATTACATTTATCATTATTATTATAACAGTTATTATTATTAATATTATTTCACTTGTTTTTGTTATTACTATGGTTATTATTATTATTATTATTATTATTATTATTATTATTATTATTATTATTATTTCTTGAATTGTTGATTTTCATTCTTCCTATTGTTATCGCTATTACTTTTATTATTTACCGAACCAAAAAATAAAAATTCCTTTATTTCCACTGCCGATGATAAATTATGAGGGTTTAAAGGGTTTGTTAGGCTTATTGACGGTGGGCTTACCGGCAAGTCATGCAGACGAAGAAAGTAGCTGAAAGAGTTGCCAGAATTTTATAGTCGCCAGCTTTTTGTGTGCGAGTTCACTGGGGAACTCTGTGTCTGTGTGTCCATCAGTGCATGCATTTGTGCGTGTCTGCGCGCTTCTGCGTGTGTGTAGGTACGCTCTCATGCTTCTATGGCCTTTTTTATGTGAGGACTTTTGAAACATTTTATACAACGAACTCATGTCGTCGCCTCTAAACACAGAAAATAAATTTAACAGCATTTAAAGCACGTAAGAAAATGTCCGCGAAACCAACATAATCGATGCCGAACGTACAAATGCCAAGTAAAGTGTTAATAGTTATAATAACAATGAAACTACTGTAGTTAATGATAATAGTGATGTTGATGATAATGTTAAGAAACATTTGAATAACAACAATAATAGCAATTATAATAATGATGATGATGATGATATTGAAAATAAAATGATCAGGAGAGTTGCAATAATATTTATGATAATATTGAAAAAATTAACATGTCGGAATAATAATATGATTATAATGATAATAATTACACTAGGAATCATGCTACTACTACTTTCTAGCATAATGTTCGCCTTGTACAAGGCCAAAGAACCACTCAAGGTAGAGGATTACCAAGTAAAAGGTAATAGACACTGCCGACTGTAATAATAATAATAATAATAATAAGAAGAAGAAGACGAAGAAGAAGAAGAAGAACAAGAAGAACAAGAAGAAGAAAAAGAAAAAGATGAAGAAGATGATGATGATGAAGATGAAGAAGATGCAAAAGAAAATGATTAAGAAGAAGATGAAGAAGAAAAAGAAAAAAAGGAAGAAAAAGAAAAAAGGAAGAAAAAGAAAAAAGAAGAAAGTAGACGAAAAAGAAATTTAAGAAAAAACTGAAGAAGAATAGGAAAAAGAAAGAAAGAAAGAAAGAAGAAGAAGAAGAAGAAGAAGAAGAAGAAGAAGAAGAAGAAGAAGAAGAAGAAGAAGAAGAAGATGAAGAAGAAGAAGAAGAAGAAGAAGAAGAAGAAGAAGAAGAAGAAGAAGAAGAAGAAGAAGAAAGACGTTATGGACCTCACGTATGAAGTACAAAAATTCTGAAATATGGTGATTCTCTGATAAGTCACTGGATATATTTATATGTTTTTTTTACTCACTTACGGTGAAGTAATGGATAGCGGCTAAGATGGCGGAATCGGAGAGCAAAGTTCGAATTCTATCGAGTCCATACATAGTATATCACGCATGTCACATAACTGTCTTACGTGTTAACACCATTGGGAAAGGTATGAATCTTCTTCTTCTCCCCCCAGCTATGGGTAAATAGCAGGACAAACCGAGTTATATTGCCTTGGATGGCAAGTGGTCTACCATAGAAAGAAATGGCAGCCAACCGTGGGAAACAAATGTATCGAAAAATACATGATTGCCTGTGTATCACGCATGGCACATGCGTGATACACAGGCTCTGAAGAAAAATGAGTGATAACCGTTTAGCCATTTTTGTTTACTATATTTTTTTATTCTCCCATTTACAGTGTATAATGATTTTTCTTATTCTTCCTCACATCTTTGTTTTATTTGTATAGATTTATATGTACGTTGATGCAGAAAAATAAGAGAACTCTTAAAATAATCTTTTAAAAATGTCTTTTTTCCACCAGATAATCCATAAATCTTAATTAAACTATATATTAATGAAAAGAAAACCTTTATTAAACGAATTATAAGACTTTAAAAAAATATGAAGCTGGAATAAAATTATTAATTAAAATTTAAGATGCGCAAAAATAAGCGAAACCTTACATTTGCACTCTGTATTTTTGTTTTACATGGCTGCCAGTACAAATAATTTTTGTACACGTGTAAAAATCAAAATGACACGTGTTCATTTTCTTTTTTTTGGAAGCTCTGTATATTGCAATCAATCAATAAAAAGGGTGCAGTTAGAGACTAAATTTAAAAAATGCCAAGATCAAAAGAACTTCCTGAAGCTTTAAAAAATCGCCTAGTTGAAGCCTATGATGATGGAGGAGGCTACAAAAGCTATGAGAGCGATTTGGAGTGAATGCCTCCACTATTCAACATATCTCTAAATGGAAGGTCTTTGGTATGAAGGAATCGCAAACAAGACTTGTCCGTCCGTGAAAAATATCTGCAAGAGCAACTAGACATCTAGTTCATCAGGCACAGACGAATCCCGTTGTGTCCTCTACGGTTCTCCAAGTTTCCATGACCAATGTCGGAATCAATATACATACGTGTACAGTGCGACGAAATCCAAACGATGTCGATTTTCATTGCAGAATGCCTAGAAGAAAGCCACTGTTTTCGAAAAAGCAGAAACAAGCTCGACTCAACAATGCCAAAGCTCATATTAATAAGCTGGAAACATTTAGGCAAGTTTTTTGGTAGGAACGGTAGGTGGTATGTCTGACGAGCTCCTAATAAGGCTTTTGAAGAGAAGAATTTAGTGCCAACAGTTAAAAATGGCGGCGGCAGCATAATGATTTGGGGTTGCTATGCTGCAACTGGAACAGGCAAAATGGTACACATTGACGGCACAATGGAATCTTAAAGATACCAAGTAATTTTGAACGAAAGTATCTTGCTCTCGGTTCGAAAGTTGGGTTTAGGTCGTGGCTGGATCTTCCAATAGTACAATGATCCGGACCATTAAAGCAAATCAACAAAAGAATAGGTTGGAAAAAAAGAAATTTAAATTCTTAAAATTGCCTAGTCAAAATCTTTATCTAAAATCCAAATGAAAATCTATGGTTCAAGTTAAAGGTGGCAGTACATGCATGAAACGCAGTTAATGTCAAGCAATTTTGGGAGTTTTGTCAAGAAGAATGGTACATAATGTACGCTCACTACTACTAGCAACTTTTTAAAAATACAAAAAAAATCCTGGTCGACGTCGTGACATGAAAAGGAGGAATCACCAAATATATCAATTGTTTTAAATTTTTATTTCAGTTTGATAAAAATTTTCGAAATTGGTTGTAATTCTTTTAATAAAGATTTTTTTTAAATGAATATATAATTTAATTTAGATTTGTTGATCATTTGGAAAAAAAAAACAATATTATCTTAGGGGTTCACTTTATTTTGTGAAGCATTATATATTTAAAATGTCCCGTTTTAAAAATTTAATAAAATTTTGGATCTACGCACAGAATATTTAATTATGTAAGCGACATCTTTACTATTAATTACAGCCCAGTGATTCATTTTCAAGGGACTGGAAATAAATCCCAATAAGGATGTGCTATAAAATCGATTATCTTATTATAAATAACCAGATGTAAGATAAATAGTTTTGACTGTGACACGAGTATTTGGAGTCATGTAGCCTTCTTCAAGCTCTTATGGCTTTGAATCTTAATCGATTAGATTTGTTTACATCTATATGTTCTGTTTTAGTGAAGTACACTTGGCTACAGTAAATATCGCTTTCATTACCAAAGATTTGCTTGTCAATTTTCTGACCATAAACAGTTAGGCATGTTCCTTTGGTGTTGACTCACTGTGTCATATCTGTTCATAAACGGGAGTGATGGGGAGCTTCATGGCAATGCGTGGAGAGTTTGAGGTATGAAACAATAAATGAATTTTGAGTTATGTCCCGATACATAGGAACATCTAAAATCAGAGACCGTCCATGTGGATGTGGGTTATCTGACATGAAAGTATTCCTAACTGGGACCCATTTACAAGATTATGCCAGATTCTTGTTGATATCTACCTGGTATACTCTTATGAAAGTAATACGGGGGCATCATGACGAGATTATTAAACAACATCGAGCCTGTTTGAAGGTATATGGAGCCTAGGTGATTTCAAAGTCACATCTTGATGCTATTGAATCGCTTCAATGGCTGACTATCCAAGCGAACCAGGTTACTTATCCGGAGGGTATTTCAAACTGTGCCCAACAGGTCATTTTATGGGCTGCAGAGCTGTGAGCTGCTTTTATATCGCTCTATCGTAACTGTAATTCAGGATGGGCATAGTGGGCATCGTATATTTATTTATTTTTGATTGATTTGATTGTTACGGTTTATCAACCCATTGCAGGTTATTTAAAGCCAGAAATATTTTTAGATTGTAAGAACTTTTTGAGATAATAATGGTTTGCGCGTGGGTGAATATAACGAACCCAACTGGAATTTGAACTCGGCTTTTCCATTACCAATTCCAAGCCATTATCCATTACAGCACCCGCATGTCTAAGCTTACAATCTAACTACTGAGCAGGCTCGATGTTGTTTAATTTCGGTGATCGTACAGGAACCGGTGTTTCAACATGATATGGCCGTAAGCCTTCGCATATTTGTGCCTCAGCGTCACTTTAGTGGCGTGCTACGCCTTCACTGAACAACAAAACCAACAACAACAACGGTAATAATAATAATAATAATAATAATAATAATAATAATAATAATAATAATAATGATGATGATCGTGATAATAATATGTGTTGTGCTGCTTCAGGAAGTAGGCGAACATAACTCTCCTTTGTAGGTCTTAATTCTGCCTGTTGACCATCTACCCAGTCCCTATACTACCATATATTTCCACTAGTTTTTTTTTAGGTAGATTATTCACTGTTTTCCTCTGTCCTTTCTTTCTTTCGATGTGTCTTGTGAGTGCCAAATACTCCAATCCCTCTTTCCTCATCATGTGTCTTTGAAGTTTAATTTGTCTCTTTCTGATTCTAAATGTAAACGTCCTTTTTGTTCCCATTTTTTAAAAAAAATAATTGAACCGAGCAAGCACACTACTGGGTAGGAACAGTCATACACAGGGAACTGTTCAAATAATTTGAGTTCGAGCATGGAAAGTGAGACAACGATGAAATTAAAAAAAAAAAATCACAAAATACTTCGGGTTTTGACAATCAGACTGCCCCAACCAAACATGAACATCAGGTTTTATATTCGTGAATATAAAATAAAAGAACGTGCTAGATTGCAGGTGTGGTTTGGCCAAGTTGACCCTTGAATGGAGGTGAAAGAATTTTGGAAAAATCGAGATAAAAACAGAATCTTGCCCAGGAACTGAGAAAGTCATGAGAAGTAAGGATAAGATTAAAAGAATAGGTGCACTTTTAATTGTAGAACCCCCTGACCCCCCCCGAACCACTCGAACCCCCCCCCCAAAAAAACAACAAAAAACATGGAATCGAAATTTAATAGGATGGAAAAAAAATAGGCATATCATGAAGTTGCTGGTGACAATAAGATACAAAATAATTACTGGAGATTTGAGCGACTTGATTTTACACATTCTTTATAAATGACCGCAAGATATTTCGTTTGGTTTGGTTTATTTTGTTTTACGACATATCAATGGGTTATTTAATACCGACAACATTTTTAGGATAGATTCGTATGAATAGAATATGTATTCTTTGGTTTAGATTGGTGTGGTTTATTTTGTTTTACGGCATATCATCCTCAATGGGTTATTTAATGCCGACAACATTTTTTATTGTTGGTAATATTTTGTTTTGTCAAAATCTGTTTCTGGTAATATTTTTCCTTCAAAATTGTATTGCTGGTAATAATTTTTCAAATAAGTATTGCTGGTAATAGTTAACTATTTGCCCATAGCTGGGACTCTAACTTATTCTTGCTACACAGGACCAATATTTACTAACTAGATATTACCAAGCACATATACTGAAAAATTGTATTAACCCGAAATGCTTATGATAAACATTCATAAACAATTGACCAACTCGTATAATGTTGCAGTGTTAGCATCAACTAAATATAAATCACGGTATGATTAATTGGGCCAACATCTGCACTGGAAAATATGCAATTTCTACGGCCAAAAAACTGCAAGAAACTGCTATGAATATCACCCAGACCCGTTTACAGAGATAGGATCTGTACGGATTTTATGAGGCGTTACAATACACACAGACATAACACTCAAAGCTAATCGCAAAGACATCGTGGTCAAAGACCAAAAGAGAAGAATGTGCATTTTTATTGTGATGACAGTCCCTGCAGATCGTAATGTATCTTTGGAGATCTACAAAAAAACTATCAAAATACAAGGGTCTTGAAGTAGAAATCTCAAAGATGCGTCACATGAAGACAGGAGTAATTCCACTTGTAGCTGGGGCCCTCAGTTTGATTGGAATAGGTTCCGCTGGCCTCATTGAAGAGATTCCTCTTAGCCCATGCCTTAAAGAAATACAAAACATTGTACTCACAAGTACAACTCACACATTACGAAGAGCTTTACCTGTATAAAATGTGTTTGATCTTGTCTTTTGTTTTTTTTTGTTTTTTTTTTGTTTTTTTACAAAAAATGATGAGAGGAAAATATTATGAAGCCATTTCTGACATTAGGTTTCTGGTTGGTACACAGAAGGAAATATGTATATAACAGAAATCAAAGGAAGTAATAATAATAATAATAATAATAATAATAATAATAATAATAATAATAATAATGATGATGATGATGATGAAACAATTTAATTTATACGTAATCGTCATAAGCTGTTAAAAATTCTTAAAGAATTTATATTATGAATTTTTGCGAAGATTTCTTGCGAAGATTTCTTGCGAAGATTTCTTTTCATTTTATTTGTGATGCTTTTTATCTTACTGTTCATGCATTCTACAGCCATGAATCAGTCTTGTTGGAGACCAATTCTTTATTTTTCTCGTCCCTGCAGTTTCTTTAAGAGTCAGAGAATGTACTCATAAAAATATCATAAACATTGTGATAAAATCTTATGACAGATTAATAACTTTCTATCTATCTATCTATCTATCTATCTATCTATCTATCTATC
>OZ038482.1:56257278-56292278 GCA_964036315.1 Acanthosepion esculentum | reverse complement strand
CACACACACACACACATATATATATATATATATATAGTGATTTTCCAAGCGTAGTTTAGATGTGGCACAAGACCGAAAGTAGGGGGCACCCAGTGAGGATCGAACTAACTACTCAGTCGTAATCGTTCTAGCGAGACAAGCTTGCTAACCATTACACCGCCCCTAGGTGCCCAACAGACACACACACACACACACACACACACACATATATATATATATATATATATATAGTGATTTTCCAAGCGTAGTTTAGATGTGGCACAAGACCGAAAGTAGGGGGCACCCAGTGAGGATCGAACTAACTACTCAGTCGTAATCGTTCTAGCGAGACAAGCTTGCTAACCATTACACCGCCCCTAGGTGCCCAACAGACACAGACACACACACACACACACACACACACACACACACACACACACACACATATATATATATATATATATATATATATATATATATATGGGATAAACTATATATAATTATAATATTATTATCATAATAATGTATACATACATGCACACACACACATATATCTCTATATAAGGAAAATTGTTCTAGTATATAAAAAATATACTAGAACAATTTTCGTAATATATGTGTGTGTGTGTGTGTGTGTGTGTGTATACATATATGTGTGTGTGTGGATTTATATATATTTATATGCACTCAGCACCAAAATAAAATATGGGGGAACTAAATCGGACGTAAAAATAGAGAGTGGGTTAAATCAGTTGTTAGCATTAAAAGATTCATGATTCTGTTATTTTTAACAGATTCTCTCAAATATAACATTTTTAAGTCCACCTACTATAAAAAAAGCAATTTTAAATTTGTGCTACTTTTCGATTCTACTTATTTTCGTGAAAAAAAAATAGCATTTGGGTTGGGTCGAAATATTAACTTTTTCTAATCATTTCCCCAAAAGCAAGGTAATAAAGTCACTAAGACAGAAGTGGTTACCGGATGTGAAGCAACATAAGAAAGAAAATCATTATTAAGGAGCGAGGATAATGAAGAACAGGTATTAAGAAAACAAAAGGTAACAATTTACATTGCATTTAAATTTTTGAAGATCAAACAAGAAAATATCCATATAATAACTGATATTTTCTAAAGAAGTAACAGATTTTTTTATTTGTCAACTCGACAGATTTTATCACTTTAAACGTTTTTAAACGGTAGACGAAATTTTTTTAATTATTTTTATTATTTCTTAGTACTATAAAAGTTATTTTTAATGTTTGAGATGTTAATAGATGTCCTAACCTGAGATATGCACTCCTTACATATGTATTTCAAACTTTGCTCTTGATACAGAATTACTTTGAGGATGATTTTACTTTCTTAATCTTAATACGACATTATCATTGTCACTGATCTTGTGTATCTTTTAGGATTATTATCTAACGGAATTTGATTCAGTCTTCTTGAAAATCAAATACTATTACATTTTTTAAAACACATTTCCTTTTATGATATAGGCGATAATGAATTACTTCAAATTTCTGGCTTACGACCATATCACGTTGGAACAGCCATATCGCGTTGAAACAGCCATATCGCGTTTTCGTACAATCGCCTAAGAAACGTCGAGTCAGGTCAGTACCTAGATAGGTGACCGCTTCGGAATATCAGATGCCGTAACCTTTGTTGTGCGAGTGGTGTAATGAATAACAGCACGGAAATGGAATCCCGAGAGCCGTGTTCCATTCCCATTCGGGTTCATTATATTCACTTCCGCTCAAATGCCCCTGGGAAAGGTATGAATATATCTCTTCTCCCCACCACGGGTTAATTAGTAGGAAATGAAACAGTAAATGATTCTCATTTCTCAAAAATATTATAATCTAAAAATATGGTTTGACTTTAACTAACCCACAAAGGGTTGATAAGACGTAAAAAATCAATCAATCAAGTCACTCAATATAAGTACCAATAGACACACATAGAAGTGAATTGCTGAATAAGATTGTCGTAGAGGCGCAAAGTGAAGAAACATGGAGTGCTTATTATGGGTTTATATAGGATAGACAAAAAATGACAATAGATCGGGGAAACATCCTCTCGGGAGTATGTTCCACAAAGTAGCTATTTTCATATGAAAGTACGAATCAATCTCTTCTCCCCACCAGTCGTGGGTTAATTAGCAGGACTTGTATCATTAAATCATTATTATCTCCATTCCAAAATTCTTATAATCTAAAAAATAGTGTCTGCCTTTAAATAACTTGCAAAGTGTTGATAAGCTGTAAAATACAAATCAGTCACGGAAGTCGATTGCGGAATAAGATTTTCGTAGGGGTGGAAGGTGAGGGCGTATGAAGTGCTTATTATGGGGATATGCAGGGTAGACCGAAGATGATAATAGATTGGAGAAACATCTTCTTGGGTGTATGTTACACGAAAGTAGATATTTCCGTATGAACGTGTGAATCCATTTCTTCTCCTTGCAGTAGTCGGACCTGTAACAGTAAATACTTGTTATCTCCAAAGAATTCTTACAACCTAAAAATGTTTTTTTTTAACTCTTAATAACCCGCAAAAGGTTGATAATCCACGAAAAAAACCCTAAAAATACCCCCCCACCAAAAAACAAAACAAAAACAAATCACTTAATCAATCAATCGAGAGATTTCTTTATTTTATTATCAGGGAATTGCCATATATATTCTTGACAAATATAGTGAAGTTGTTTCCCGTTGTTTTTTCCATGGTTAAATTGCAGAGTTTCTCTTCTCGTAGATTTCCAAGGTTAGTCTTCTATTTAACCCATGGCTAAGGAGAGACAAATCCATGTAATTTCCAAGTGTATTTGTGTGAATAGTGAACGCAGCTGATTAACATGAAATTTGAACTTGTGTCGTCGATTCTACTGCGCGCTGATATCCGATATACTATCAGCACACTTATTACGACAACTATTAATAGTAATCATAGTATTTATGATTCTGTCGCCATTTACACCGCGTTCCATAGTAATAGCCACATAATACAATTTTTCTTAATGTTTAGAAAATTAAGGAAACGATTGAGGAGAATATTTGGTAGAGAACTTATTGGAAGTGTTAGGTAAGCTGAAGTCATTGGAACAAGGAATGTGATATTTAAGCCCAGGATGATATCAGAATGACTAATGGCAAAAATGTGTTATAGATTATGCGGAAGCGTTTGATAAAGTACATCACAAAGAACTGTTGGAATTGTTAGGCAAGAGTGACTTAAATGGGAAGTACATTAGAATAATCCAGGAAAGTGTGGATAGCCGTGATCACCTGAAGGGATACGGCACATAGAAGGAGAATGTATAAAGATGTCATGATTGTATCCATTAAATACAAAATACAGAAAGGTGTGTAAGACAGTCAGTTATGTCAGTTATGTGCCGTGCGTGATACACGCTTAGGCGATTATGTATCTTTCGATACATGACTGACGCAGTAGGTTGCCATTTCTTTCTGCGGTAGACCAGTTGCCATCCAAGGCTATAGAACCCGGTCTGTCCTGCTATTTACGCATGCGGGGGACAAGAAGCGGATTCATACCTTTCCCAAGGGTAATAGCACAATGTAATGGATTCAACTGGAATTCGAACTCAGCTTCCCCAATCCGAGCCGCTAGCCATTACTTCACCGTGCCTCCTCTTTGTATGACAAGGATACACGTTTTCTCACTTAATTATACAACGTTTACAGCGATGCGATCCTGAGAGAACTTATACTCGGATCAAACCTCCTGCATACGGTTGGAAATGTATTCGATTAATGTACAAAAATAGAAGTGTGGGGGTGGGGAAAACAAAGATGCTTCTTCTCACCAGAATTACTCACACTTTACAGTGAGGTGATTCTGAGAGAATTAGGATTCCTACCAGGATTCATTATTGCCGGTCTTAATATTAACGACATTATTATTATACCAATAGTAATCGGAGTTATGGGCCTTGTGAGAAAAGAAATGGACAGTTTTACTAACAGTGTCCCAGGTAGCATAAACATACACGTTTCCCAGAAGGCCACCCTACTAGGAACATCCCATATGCTAAGAAAAATGCTATTAATTAAATGACACTTTCCTATAGGGCATAGGGACCAGAGTTTGGACCCGGCTCTACAGGATACAGAACAGGAAACATAGCATGCACAAATAATAATAATAATAATAATAATAATAATAATAATAATAATAACAATCAAAGCCAACCGCCCAGACATTGTTATTAAAGACCACAAACAAAATAAGTGCCTCCTTATTGATATGGCAGTCCCTGCAGACTGCAATGTATCTTTGAAGATATTCGAAAAACTGTGAAAATACAAGGACCTTGAAATAGTAATCTGAAAAAAATGTGGCACATGGGAATATCAACAATCCCTGTTGTAGTTGGAGCCCTTGGACTGGTTGGAAAAGATTCCAGTAGGCTAACTGAAGGGATCCCTGGAAGTCCATGCCTCAAAGAGATACAAAAAATTGTTCTGACAAGTACAGCCCACACTTTACTAAGGGCTTTATCTATGTAGTTATTATTTTTTCTTTCTTTGCAGTGGAAAATGTTATATGCCATTTCTAACCATAGGTCCCTGGGTGGGACCCGGAAAGAAATGTGTAAACGCCAGATATCAAAGAAAAAAAAAATAATAATAATAATCTGCCCATAGCAAACAGGCTTATATAGACAAACGCGGTAACCATCAGTGGTTACGTAGAACAAGTTTAGCAGCTGAAACCGAAGGTTTCATCCTTGCTGCACAGAACCAATTCTTGCTAACTAGAAATTACCAGTCGCACATACAGAAAAATTGCGTTGACACCAAATGCAGCGATAGGATCCTCGGTTTTACTTATTTTTCTCAATGTTCGATATTAAGTATGTTGTACTCATTGGGACGTTGATGCCTTTACTACATTGAGAAAATCGGAATAAATCCTAGTACCCTATCGCTTTTAGAAATTGTTTGGCATTAAATATTCTGCGAAAAGAAATCTCTGCCTGAGGACGTAGTAATCGACAGTGAACACCCCAAATGCGAGCAAAGATAATTATCGCTTAATTTTTTTCATTAGCAAAATTAAAATCACTGTTAATTGCTTGCAAGAATTTGGACGTTAAACATTAGGCAATTAATTTAGTGTTAATCTGCATAAAATCTCTACCTGTCTTTTTGCTGATGTCTTTATCAAGCAAGCATTTATAACGCCTGAGATAACATCTGCTTAAATATGACGGGTCGATTTGTCATCAATCATGTCTGACACCCGTAAATTGCTAAAGGTTACAAGCATTTTCAATGGGGCTCGAGTTTAAAACTGACAATCTTGACAACTCTTGTTTTTTTTTGCATAACTTGCCCTTAAACACAAAGTTAGTTTTCAACTGAGTAGCATTTATAGGTAAGAATTTCGATGTAAGTTTTCTTCCTCTATGATCCCTGTCTCTCAGAACATGAATGGTCATCCTTGTCCGCAACTTACTATCTGCCTATATTTCTGAGATGAGGTATCATGTACACTATTTACATTGTTCGGACTATTGTCCTCATCTTTGTTGCCATATCTATCACAACGTTTTTGCCCGTTGTGCGCTTCGGCCTTCTTCAGGTGGTTGGAATGTCGAACTGAAACACTTTGACATTCCAATCACCTGAACCAGTTCGACATTCCAACAACCTGAAGAAGGCCGGAGCGCACAACGGGCAAAAACGTTGTGATAGATATGGCAACAAAGATGAGGACAATACTCCGAATAATGTAAATAGTGAACTTACTACCCTTTCTTGCTTTTCTTTTGACATCGATTACACAAGCTTTTTCCGTATGGTATTCACTGTTTTCCTCTCTCCATCTTGCCTTGTATATATCCCGTGATTATCAAATTCTCTAAACACTCTTATCTTATTATATGTCCTTGAAATTTCAAATGTCTCTTTTTTATTCTAAGTATAAGCATTTATTTTGTTTTCCTCTACCTCAAGACTTCCTCGTTACTCACGTGTTTAGTCCATGATATTCTTCTGTTTAACCACGTGTCTGTTGCTACAAGTTTCTTTTCCATCTGTGAGGAGATTGCCCAGCAATCACTGACCTATTGGAGAACATAACAATTGAACTCACTATTGCTATTTCTTTATACTTATCTTTTGGAAGACATATTTCGCTATTCGAATTCGCCTTCGTATTCCGTTGTCCCATTTCGATGTACGTAACAGATCCTAATTCTAAGAAACCTAATCTTTCATGACCATGGTTCGGAATTATTAATAAAATTCCAGTTGGGTTCGTCATATTCACTTACGTGCAAATACCAATGGGACAGATATGAATCCGTTCTTCTCTCCCCAGCTAAAGATTAAATAGTAAAACTCAATACAATTACCAAGAGACACTCACGAAAGTGGATTGTTGAATGAGATTTTAGTAGAAGTGGAAATTATGAAGTACTTATGGGGATATATAGAATAAATAAAAAATGACAATGTATCGGGGAAACATCATCTCAGGAGTATGTTCGATAAAGTAGCTATTTTCGAATGAAAGTATGTATTGACCTCTCCTCCCCACAAGTCATGGGTTAATTAGTAGGAATTTGTATCACTAAATCATTATTATCTCCTCCCCAACACAAAAATTCTGACAATCTAAAAATATATCCTGGCTTTAAATAACCTGCAAAGTGTTGATAATCCGTAAAAAAAACAACTAATTAATCAATCAATCTAATGAAGGAGAGAGCGTATGTGATAGAACGTGAGTATGATCAGCGTAATAGTCAAAGAATTTTGCAAGAACCACACAAGTTGTCTCTAGGTAGCAAGCAGTACAATTCAGAAGAATCTTTCTGCTGGAATGTTTGTTGCTACCTCTTACTCTGTATGTAGGTCGGTATTTACGTACTCACAAGATGAGGGGACGGCATGCAAGGTTGGCTTAACTTTGGGATGCTCATACACATACATAGGAAAAAAGCCCATTCCCCGCTACTACTGTCACAACAGCGTCGTTATCCACTTACCATCCCACTTTAGAGCAATGAGGTAGGTGCTGCTCCACTGTTCTATACGGAGGTTTGTCTGTCAGGTGTTGTCGTCCCGTTTTTCCTTCTCAGATCCCTGACTCCGATTTTATGTATAATTTATTTCTTGCCACGGAACAATCTACATTTTCTATTGGCACATTAGCAAAACAACTATTTGGCCGTTTGCCTCCAAATGCCTCAAATCGAAAAACATTCCTAATTTAACTTTGTTGTTTAGAAGATGTCAATAAACATTACTGAAAGTTCGAAGAGTGCATAATTTATTCTGAGTCTCTTATTCCTACATTTTTTTATTTAATCATTCCCTGCTAATTAAGGCGATAAAGTCACTAAGACGCAAAGTGTTACTGAGAGTGAAAAATCTAACAAAAATTATTATTAAGATAGAGGGCAATAAAAGAATTGGATTCGAGAAGAGAGAGGATGAAGATTGACATTGCATTTAGAAATTTTGATGATCAAAATTGAGAGGAAAGCAAGAAGCCGGAAGAAAGTTCCACAACCGAAAAGTGCGAAAGAAGAAACTTATGATTGCATCTAGCCATTTTAGCTGTAAAATGACGGGACCTATCTGCCAATCCAGTACTGTACAGAAATTCTTAAATTTACCAAAGAGAAAAGCTCATAAGTTGAAAATATTTATAAAAAACTGTAAATGGAACGACGGTGGGAAAGTACTGAAGCCGAGATGCCAAGTCAGGACCGATAACATTTCAGATTCTTTGGATTTTGTCAATAATCTTGAAATACATAGCATAAGAAGCAGAGAAATTGTGACGTCAGTAATACCGAATTATAATAACTGCCTTTTTATAACTATCTAAAGTGGCCTGTAAGTCATATATAACAAATAAAAAGTGACTCCTCTTCCGAAAGGCTGGACAGTACAATAAGTGTATCATCTGTTCCTGCTCAAATTATCCATGTCAAAAATACCCAGTCAAAATAACTGTATTGCGATATCTTATGATATACTGATTGGTTGTTTCTGTTGAGGGGGCCGACAAACTTGTTGCTGATGATAGCCTCAAAACCAGCTTGATGGCGCGATATTGCAACGGGGGTGAGCGCTTAACTGCATTCTTGTAAACGTATCACAGTTAGGGTCATAGAGGTTTTGTAGAGGGCTAATCGTCGCAAACAAGTCGCCAAGAACTAACTACTGGATTTAATCAGTAATATGGCACATGAGCAAAATAAATAAATAAATAACCCACCAAAAGTCCAACTTTATATTTATTTCACCGGCTTACAATATATATATATATATATATATATTATAAGGAACATACGTGGGCAACCTTTCTTTAATATATATATATATATATATATATATATATATATATATATATATATATATATATATGTGTGTGTGTGTGTGTGTGTGTGTGTGTGTGTGTGTGTGTGTATATTATAGACAACAGACATTTTTATCAATTAATTCTACTGATCGACTTTTCCAAATTACGAATGATCGTTGAAGCAATAATCATACAACAAAAACCTCTATAAACAAAAACAGTTATAACTTAAGGGCCCACGTCCACAAATGCATATATTAATATAAATAAATAAAAAACGCGCATGTCACACCTTGCACAACATTCACCATTTGTCTCTACCTATCATCAAGATGACTTAAGAAAGTCGAAAGCCAGAACCATATTTCTTCCAAAATAGCCTTTGAACATTTTATAACGGCATTTACCCCTTGTCTGAGACAGAATGTCTGTTTTTAAAATAATATTTGCCTTAAAGAACATTTGGTGCCTAAATACACAATATATATATATATATATATATATATATATATATATATATATATATATATATATGTGTGTGTGTGTGTGTGTGTGTGTGTGTGTGTGTGTGTATTGATATAATAGGAAAGAACTGTTAGATTAATGATCCGAAGTTCTTTAGTATTTTTTTTATTTTTTAAGAATAATGCTCGATACAGAAGTACAGCTTAGATTTTAATTATTTAAAAAAAAATATGATTCCATCGCAACACAGAAATTAAAAACATTATATATGAATATATATATATATATATATATATATATATATATATATATATATATATATATAAAAGTTATATATATATATATATATATATATATATATAGGGGAAGATTGATTGCTCAATACTGCGTACAGGAAACTATGTAGTATGGACATACAAATCAACATTGTATATAATATGGCTATTTCATGCCTTAATCTTTTGCCCCAAATCCAAGTGCTGACAAATATTTTAATAAACCGATAAATAAAACACTAGTATCTACATATAAATAATAAAATACATATTTGTTGACGGATTTATAATTATTGTTGATTTCCATCCGGAGAATTTGGACGTCCTCTCAGTAATACCTCTCCTTCGGGACGAATCTTTACCCCTGGAGTTTCCCCAAAATATGAAAAGCCGATCGGAGTGGGCGATTTTGGCTTCAGGTGTGAATAGTTCACTTTGAATTTCATGAGTAAGAAGTAAGTTGCATTCTGACAGCTTCTTCCCAAGAACGGCTGCTTTGTGGAACCGACTGCTGGCAGGATGTTTTCAAAATTAATGTTTATCTCCTCAAGTCTTCTGTTAACTTTTATCTTTCCTGCATAATCTCATGGAATTCACTTTTTGCATTTTCTTACACTCATATCACACTACACAGTAACCCTCTACCTTGAATGACTCCTAGAGCTTGTATTAGGTGAACATTAGTATAAAAAAGTACGCGTTAGCCGAAATGTATGCCACATCAGGCTGAAATTACTTTAATCCAAAACTGAAATTACTTTAATGTCTGCTTGGTGCGACATTCCTTCCGAGTTAATGTCTATAGAACTTGAATTTTTATTCGGGGTTACTATTATTAATTCTTAGCTCCGGATGGACTATCTCTCCAAGCAAAACTCCACCCATCAAATGGCATCCCAAATGAAACGACGGAGCTTCAGTAATTTTACCTCTGGGCACGTATTCGAGTGGGACTTCAAATTTAAATCCGGCCTTGTGCCATATTCCTTGTAGATAAATCCAGATATAAATATTAAAAACCGCCAATTTATGTAGGTTTACAATGTTTGCTTCGTAGATCAAGGGAGGCATCTCCTTAGTAAGCATTTCTACTTTGGGATAATCCTCTGCGTTTGAGGTATCCCCAAAGAGGATATGACGATCGTGAACTATTTCACTACGAATTGGGGATGTCATCATCAAACAAGCAGTGTAATGTAGGAGGATAGAAAATGCGATGCCGAAATCGGAACAAGAATTGGATTAGCGAATCAGATGAAAAGAAAACTGCAGGCAAAATAAACATGGTTTTTCGGAAGGATACAGAGAATTCCATAGACGGGGTCAGTAAAAAATGTGGGAGTTTTAAAGAAAATGGTAACTAAAAAAAAAACTGTTATGCCGAGAATCAGAAAGAGATAGCTGAAATTTATTGGATCCATAATGAAGAAGTTCTTGGAAAACTTAACTCTAACAAGGCATACCTTGGGCAAGATAAACAGAGAAATATGAGTTATTATTATAATATTATATATCATTGTGAAATTTAATGTTCAAAATTTCAAATGCAATCTCAGTCGTTATCATCTCTTTTTCTAAGTCTTGTCATTTTATAGTTCTCTCTCCTTAGTGTTATATTTCTCATATTCTCTCACATTCAGTAACCCTTTGTGTCTTAGTGGCTTTATTGCCTTTCTCAAGTTAATTTTTTTAAAAAAGCGGGAGATAAGAGATACGGGTAAATTATTAACCCGCACGGTTTTTTGTTTTCAATCGGAGATTTTGCATTATGTGGTTTCTCCTTCAAGATGTAGAAACTCAGACAGATATCATCTTTCGCGAAACTTTTGCAGTACAATGTAACGTAGACTTCAGAAGAAATGGCATAGTAGGATTTATTCAGATTTTCTTAACGCGATTTTCTTAACGCGATTTGCTTAGGATTTTAAGTTATCACTGGATCGTTGGGGTATGTATAGACTTCAACGACCCGATGATAACTATAATAATAGTTACCTGGAAGTTCCTCATTATGGCAACTTTAATCCAGAAGTTGGTGTATTTCTCAAGTTTGTCAGTTTATTTTAACATTGATAATTATGGTCACCGATGCGATGGGGAGATATTTTTCAGCGGTAGTGATGTCTGGTTTGGTAGCCTCAAGAATGCGTTCTGTTTTGTGAGTGGGATCCAACATGATCTTGTCTTGGATGTTATCGATCCCATTCTCTGGTTTGTGACGTTACTGTTGGTGTATTTTCCAAGCTTACGTGGATTTCAAACCCATACTTCTTACGTTGTTGTTGTTGTTGTTGTTATTATTATTATTATTATTCTTATTATTATATTCAGTGGATTTACATGTTAGCCTCAAATATCTGATGATTATCGCTGGAAATTTATATTTAACCTTTACCTGCTTTCTTAGTATTCTAGAAAACCTCAGTAGCATCGCAGTTTAGATAGTCTCCACTCTTCTTCGAATTCATAATAGATATAATCACGCCTCTTGTGTTCTTGCCATAGTTCACAGTGTACCAAGTATTATAAGCATGAACCTTCCACACTTGTAGATCCCGTGTGAGATCCCCTTATTTTCAAATTAATGCGTTATTTCATTTGCACACTATGGTCCCCTAGTACAGTGTCATATATAAACGGCGGATCCTTTATTATTATTATTATTATTATTGTTATTATTATTATAAAGAATGTGTTATTATTATTATTATTTGTGTATTTCATGTTTCCTGCTTTGTATCCTGTAGAGCCGGGTCCAAACTATGGTCCTTAAGCGCTATAGGAGAATTGCCATTTAACTGATAGCACTTTTCTTAATATATGGGATGTTCCTAGTAGGACGTCCTTCTGGGCAACTTATATGTTGATGCCACCTGGAACGCTCTTAGTAAAATTGTCCATTCCTTTTCTCATGCGACCCAGAGCTCCGCTTACTATTGGTACAGTATAAGTCTTCATTTCCCACACCCTGTTAATCTCGATCTCCAGGTCATTCTTTTTGGACAATATCTCGATAATTTTCATGGAAGTATTTCTCTCAGATGGTCCTGCTATGTCAATAAGCAATAATTCCTGAATTTCTGATCTTTTATGATAATATCATATCGGTTGGCATTTATTTCCCTGTCAGTTTGAATTGGCGTGTTGCAGAAGATAGTTACATCTTTATTTTGGGTATACTTTATCTGGTTAATGCTCATACTATCTCTCAGTGGTTCAGATTTTGTGCTTCTTGCATATCTTCCAGCGCACATATGTCACTATCTTGTTATGTCTGTGGGCATATTCATTTTTTGCTAGTTCTGGACATTCTAAGATAATATGAACGACACTCAAGTGAGTAAATGTAGTTAATACTGTTTATTATACACAGAGCAGTTACTTAAATAGCTGTATCTATAAAAGTAAGGTATAAACAGAATATATATATATATATATATATATATATATATATATATATATATATATATATATATATATATATATATATATATATATATATATATATATATATATATATATGAACTTAGAAATAATAAAAAAAAACATTGGTTTACTGACTTTCGTTTATTAGAAACTAAATAACGTCACTTAGCACCCTCCATGCTTTACCTATACTTTTCAGATAGCCTGATAAATATTTATGGGCGTCTCCTAAAATTTCAAATTTAAAAAAAAAACTAACATTTTTACTTAAGTTTATGAATACTTGTTGCAAAATAAAATACTCACATCTGCCTTGATAAAGTCCGTCAGAAGATGAAACGCATCGACTAAGATAAGCTTTCATTTGTTTTTTATTCACATATATATATATATATATTGTTGAAGGGCTACGTTTAGAAACAGTAATTCGGAATTTGCTGACCAGAAGCTTCTTTGTGGCTGATGGGTTAACATCGCGTCAGATCACACACGCGCGCTCGCGCGTACGCACGCACACACACACACACACACACACACACATATATATATGACAAAAATATAGTTTTAAGGTTTGCTATATATATGACCAAAAGTGCTCAATATCAGGGATAGAGCGTCTGCAAATATAAGAGTGGACACTCAGGTCATTATGATTGCCGACTGAACGCAATCTTAAGGCCATATGCGTATAAAACAGACTGTCGCCACTCGTAGTTGACCTCAGTGTCCACACACACACACACACACACACACATATATATATATATATATATATATAAATAAATGTGTGTGTGTGTTGGCGTGTGCATGTGTGTGTATGTATGCGTATGCTTGTATTACACACACTGACATATTTACTTTTATTGAGGCATAAATTTGAGCAAGGAGTGTGTCGCGCTGACTTCGTCGTGTGCGTTTGTCAGTGTCGCTTGCCGCCTGTCGTTCGCACGGTGACGCTCGAACTGACTTCCCCTCCCCTAGTGTCAAGTTGTCAAAACTGAGCAAATTTAACAGTAAGGGGTAAAAAATTGAGTAGGGGAATAAAAAAAAAATGTGTAAAGGGAACAGAAAATATTGCCAAGTTACCCTGACACTGTTTAAAAGCGGATTAAACATTAAAAAAAAAGTAAACAAATAAAATATTTTTTAAAAAGTCGGAAACAAAAGAAAAGCTTGTAATTTCGTTTTTTTTTTCCCTCTTCTCATCTTTCTCCTTTTCTTCCGTTTGGATGAAGGAAGAAAAGCTTTTAAAAAAAATCTTTTTTGTAATAGTGGTGAAGGTAGGGGTAATAAGAAAATAGAAATTGGGGTAACGAAAAAAGAAATGAAACAAACCTCATTGAACAGAAAATAGAAGTTCATGCTTGCTTTTTTTCGTTTTATTTCGCATCATATTCTCGTAAAAAAATCAATCAGAAAAAAACAAAATAAACAAGAGAAAACACGAGACAAGTATGTAAATGTATTAACCCGATATAATATATAAAATATCTCAATTCTTATAATTTTGGAAAGTAAAATAAAACAATTAAAAAATAAATTCCTGGGTAGATGCTGTTATAATATTTGCTTTTTTGTTGTTCCTTATTGAGATTTTACATGGCTGGTTTCACAAAGAATCAGTTTTGTTAATTGTTTTTAGAGTCTGTTGTTTTCTTTTTCCTTGTGTCAATTTAATCCTTTTATTGTCACCGATGCTTCTTGATTTTTGTTTTTCTTTTATTACTTCATTATTATTTTTCGTCGTAATTTTTTTTCTACGGAACGTGTAAGCAACGAAGAAGTCTTAGGGAAAATGATAAGAAAACGATACGAACTTGAATTTTTTGGACGCATAAAGACAAATGAAGGCTTAGAGAATTTTGATACTCAAAGACCATATCAAAGAGACAGCAGATCACCTACCAGATGAGTTTTTTGGGGATGGATGGCGGAATTATGGTAAAACGTTACTAAGAGCTACAAAGAATAGGATGTTGTGGAGAGTCATGATATCCCATGTCCTGAAGGGACATAGCGCATAAAAGAATGTGACTGTTATCATGATGAGAATTTCTTTATTTACGTTATTTACTTGCGGAGTATTTTCATCGTCTTTAATGTTATTATCACAACGTTTCGGCCGTTTTGCCGTACGTCCTTCATCAGTTGCCTTCACGGAATGTCGAACTGAAACCTTTATTTAATCTACGAGGACAGATTATTCTTCTTTAGTCTTGTTCTTAATCAGTTCTGGTTAATTATTGCTCGTTACCCGACCCATAATATCACCAAATCCACTAATCAACGCTTTAATCCAGTTAATCTATTGTTCCGAATATTTCCTGCTTAAATCCCGATTTATATTTTCTGTTATATGTTTAAAAAATCAACAAACTTTTCGATATTTATGTTTGTAAGACTATTTTGAAATGTGTCATGCATTCTAGCGTTTTTATTTACCTGACGTGTTTAAAAAAAACTGTTAATGTTTTGGAGCTTCTGAAACACGTAATAGATGTAATGTTTATATAATTACATTATATATGTTCCAAAGGTTATCATATCTGGCAGTGATACTGGGGACAAGCTCCCACTAGCTATAAAATACTTCAGTTGCATGCGTCTCAAATAGCCTCCGGTAACTAAGTCCAGCCCCAAGCCGGAGAATAGGCAAAGGTGGAAAACAGCTTCGGGTAGATACAGCTCGACAGTCCAGAAAGGAAAACACTGATTTTAAACCGCCGCTTTGCTGTCGTCACGATAAAGGCTATGGAATTAAATTCAGACAGAAAACTCCGGAGTGGAACCCCGAAGGCTGTTGGCTGTGAACACTGACAACTCTCCAGAAACTCCTGAAGACAAACCTACCCCAAATATAAATCTCTGCATACATTTGGATCTTGTCGGTACGAGCGAGAAGGGAATCATATAGGCTGGGTAGCGCACGGCAGCTATATACAATCTTCAACTGTTTATTTATGTACTATTTCGTAATTTATCTTGAGCTATAGTCTTTTTGTTCACCTAACATTTTATATATTTACCTACTTTAAAACATCGTTAGTTTTTTGGAGTTTCTTTAAACACGTAATATATATGTTCCAAAGGTTGTCATAGGCAACGGGGGGATGATAGTAGTGATAAGGTCACACTATCTATAAAGTCCAGCTCCGAGCCGAAGAATGGGCGAAGGCGGAAAACTGGCGCCTCGTAAACAGCTGCTTCGGGCAGATGGAGCTCGACAGCCTAGGAAGGCAGTCTATCTAGACAAAGAAAAAACCTCTGCTGCTTTGCTCTCATATCCAAACATGGAAATGGCTATGGAACTAAATTCAGACGGAAAATCCGGAGTGGGTCCGCGAAGACGGGTGGCTGTCAACACTGTCAACTTTCAGGCAATTCCTGCAGCCAAGACGGTCCCAATTGTAAGACTCTGTATTCCTTTGGATCTTATCGGTACGCCCGAGAAGAGAGGCGGGCATACAGTCTGGGCAACGCATGGCCTCCATAAGCCATCACTCAAGCCTGCGGCCTGGAGAGAACAATCCAGTCTCACCACCAAAGCACTGAAGTTTGACTAAACAAGGCGCTATCTTTATCCGATAACGAAATAATATTGTTCCACGTTGAACGATGCTCTATCTTGCAGTAAGTAAGAACTAGAAGCGATATTCTTAGACAGTTTCAGCGGGACGAGAACAATGTTACCCCGTATATTAAATAAAGAGTTCAGTTTGAAATTCCCTAAAGGATATCCTGAGAGACAAGCACATGATAACAACAAAGAGGACACTAATAGTCTTCATGTAAATATTGTAAATAATGATAACTTCTCATTCCAGAAATTCAGAGAGAAAATGTAGTGTTGAATTCTCTCCCTTTTCTTCTCCCAGTCCGGAGTCGTTAAATATTTTGGGTCCAGAGATGAATGGACATCAACAAAGATAATTTTAACCTATCTATTTGTGTTTAATGTTCATGTCGACATGCACATTTTCTTACTATCCAGTGGGGTTTGTTCCCCCTCACTGCGGAGCCATTTCAGACAAGAAAGAGAACACGTCTACATTGCTTGACGGTTAAGACTTGACTCTATGAAAAACCTTTCTCTATTTATCATTCCCACGCTGGCTCAGCCAATCAAAATCGACTTCTTTATTTTAGCTTTGATCTGATCTCGAAAGTCAACCTCCGGAAGTCGCAGCTGAGATACAATTTCCCCTAAAATAATAGTCTGCTAAACTATTATTTAATAGTATGAATTCAACTCTCTTCCCTCCAGCTATGGGTGAATGGTAGGGCAGATTGGGTCCTGTAGCCTTCGTTGACAGTCTAGTAGAAGGGAAACTATGAATTCAAACCAGCCTGGAGAGGATCGGGCCCTGTCAGGCTGTTTTGCTCATGAAACACCACTGCTCCTATGGTTGCAGTAGATGTAGTGCCCCCACCCACCTAGGGATTACGGGTTGCGTGATCGTAATCGTGAGTCAGAATAAGAGTTATTTTAGTCATAATGATGCCGATGACTAGTATAATGATAGAACCAGTCAGAAGCAGGCTGGGAAAATTAAATCAGTACAATTCTATGAGAATTTGAAATTCAAACGGATTTCCTCTTTGGACCAGAATAGTACATTAAACTACTCTCGTAAAGAAAGGAAATAAAATTAATAAAAAAACTCATACAAATTTAGATAGATATCAAAACCTTGCCAGAAGACCAAAAGAACGTGGTTCGATGATATAGAAATTCGAATTACCTTAGGTACTGTGGAGTAATGGATGGTAGCATTCGAAAGAGACAGTAGAAATTCCTAGGGTACATTCTGAGAAAAAAAAACTTGCAAAATTTGACGCTCACTGGATACATTGAAGGCAAGCTGGACAATGAAGAGCGGCTCGGATTCAGGAATCGGAGAGTCGAATTCCAGTCGAACCCTTTACATTCATTCACGTGTTAATACCCTTGGGAAAGGTAGGACTTCACTCTCCCCCCAGATATGGATAAATAGCAGGACAGATCTGGTATTCTACAGAAAGAAATGGTAACCTACTGCGGGGAAAAATCTACTTCGTCAGTCATATATCGAAAGATACATGATTCTAAGTGTGTATCACGCATGGCATGTAACTGAATTACCTTATACAGCGTATCCCAGAATTAACTTAATTAATCGGATAAGTTCTTTTAAAAAATCACTTTTATTCCTGTTCTTATTTCATAAGTGATACAAAAATTATGTAAAAACAATGATTTATTAACACGAGGTCAATAGTTTAACTGAGCCTAAAGAATACATTCAGTAAGCATTGCAGGAAATAACTGAAATACTTCAATATGTATTTCGCAACGCTAGGGATAGATTTTGCAACCAAGGAGAAGGCTTATACTTAACGTCAGAAAGTGGAGAGCCATGATCGCCTACGTCCTGAAAGGACATGGTACATAAAATGAAAAAGAAGGATAGATTTTAAAATTCCAGGGATGCCGACGTAGCACATGTTGAAAATGTTCAATAATGTTTTGACGTAAGGCTTACACATTTATTTGTTTTGCATCATAATTCATTACCCCCCCACCCCGCAAAAAAAAAAAACAAAAACAAAAACAAAAAAACAGAATAATCTAATCCTCTACAGAGAGCTTGCATGGAGTATTGCTGCCATATATGGTCTGGAGCCCCTGCTGTTTGCCTCAGGTTTCTTGATAAGATCCAGAGACGGATATGCAATGTAATTGGCCCTGATCTGTCATCTCGTCTGCAGTCGCTCTCTCACAGACGCGCCGTTGCCTCGCTTTTTTTTACAAATACTTTCACGGTAATTGCTCCGATGAGCTGCTTTCGCTGGTTCCCAGGCCTCATGAATGTAAACGTCATACGAGGCTGGCATCCCGTCCCCACCCCTTCACCGTTGAAACTGTTAGATGTAGACGTCTCTTCTACTCCAATAGCTTCATGTCTCGCACATCTCGCCTGTGGAACTCCCTTCCCTATTACTGTTTCCCTGACAAATACAATCTCCAACTATTTAAGTGTAACGTCAATCGACATCTCCAGTTGCCTTGATATATCCACTTCCCTTCTCCACATCCTTTCCCCTTTCATTCCTATCTGCTCTCGCTCCAAAACTTCTGTAACCCCCTTGCCTTGATCGATCCACTATCTTTCTCCACATCCTCTCCTTTACCACTCCTATCTGCTCTTCCTCCATACCTTCTGTAAACCCTTGCGTGCTAGTGGCTTCCAGCCTTGCTTGGGGTCAAAAACCTTAAAAAAAAAAAAAAAAGAAAGAAAATAAAATGGCGTTCGGAAAGTAATGACGTATTTCATTGGTATGAATCATGAGTCAAACAACGCAAACAGAAACCCCATAAAACTTTAGATAGATATCAAAACCTTGCCAGAAAAATAAAATAACGCTGTCCGATGATAGAAACATTCTAATTTCCTTATACAACGTATCCCAGACTTAACTACCTATTTCAGTGAAATCGGATATTTTCTTTAAAAATTCACTTTTATTCCTGTTCATATTTAATAAATGATAGAAAAATTATACAATTTAATTTTGTTTATAACTTTATAATTTTTAATTGTTTTTTTCTAATTTTATTTTCATTCACTTTCAGAATCCTATTAATAATGAATACACAAGGAGGCATCTTTGTTCACCACTCATCCCTGGATTCCTGTGCATAGGGTTTCATAAAAACAAAGGTTTATTACCACAAGATCAATAGTTTAGCTGAGCCCAAAGAATACATTCAGTAAGAAATGGAGGAAATAACTGAAATATTTTAAAATGTTTCGCAATGCTAAGGATAGATTTGAATTTTACAGGGATAGCGACGGAGCACATGTTGAATAAGTTCTATAATGTTTTGACATACGGTTTACAAATTTATTTGTTTTGTATCATAATTCAGTAAAAAAAAGACATAAAATTGTGACAGTTTTTGAAAAAAACGATTTATCGATTTCATAGTAAATTCTGAGACACCCTGTATAATGTAATGCTCTAAAGAGAGGTTTATAAGAAAAATAAATGGATTTCGGAAAGTAATGACGTATTTCATTGATATGAATCAAGAGTAAAACAACGAAAATAAAACCAAAAAAATGTTGAATGGTATAAAACTACGCCTGGAATTAGTTTATCATCTCTTCAATTCGACGGTGTATTATTTATACCAGCCTTCAGTGTTCAATTGGGAAAAGTAGTAAAGACTGGGATTTGGGTTCCCCATGTTTTTTTTGGGAATCGAGCACAACGTTCAGCCACCAACAGCGGTCTTTTAACCTACAATGCAAACCTTTAATTCTTTGCATAGCATGGTTACATGTGATGAAACATGGGTTTTGCGTGTTAATACAAAACGTAAAGACAGTGATTATCCCCAAATGACAGACTCTACTCCCAACACTAAAACCAGGACTCCATACAAAGATTCAATTTCAGAGTTTCCTACGGTCATTATAATACCTCTAGCAACATACAGCATATGTCCTTGCCTAACATAAATAGTACTATTAAAATGTGGGATGACAGAACATGTGAGCAACGACGAAGTTTTAAGCAAAATGGCAGCAAAAAGGATACTTGCACGTAGCATTAGAAAGAGATAGTAGAAATTGCTAGGGTACATTACTGAGGAAAGAAGACTTGCAAAATTTGACACTCACGGACATATTGAAGGCAAGCGAGACAAGGGAGAGCATTGCATAATCTACCCAAGGAGCTTGTGGAATTTGGTGACGGTACAGAGATTAGGAGATATAGCAAAAAGTAAAAAAAACAACAATTTTTAAGGGCTAGAAAGGAGAAGAAGTTGTGGAGAAACATGACCGCTCACGTTCAAAAGGAACACAGCACAAAGAAGAAGAAGAAGAAGAAGAAGAAGAAGAAGAAGAAGAAGAAGAAGAAGAAGAAGAAGAAGAAGAAGAGGAGGAAGATGAAGAGGGGGAGGAGATAAAAAGCATTAGAAAGCTGATCAAACACACTGTACGTCATAATTTTAAAATGTACTTCGACGTGAAATTTCTACAGGATTTCTATTTCGTTCCCTCCGCTTACATATGTATGATTCCATATTATTTAAGCTGAAGAAGTCCTTTGAAGAAGAAACACAAAACATAAGATTATTTTCCAATTTGTCATTCACTTAAGCCACATATCTATCTATCTATCTATCTATCTATACCCGCCATGCCACTTATATAGTAGCAGACCACCCACATTCCATCCGTATTCCACCGGCGAGAAGTAAGTTCCACTTAACCAGCTTCTTCCCGTGCACGACTTCCCGATGGAACAGACTCCCAAGAGTATGTTTCCCCGATCACTACAATCTTAACCTGGTCAAATCTAGAGTCAACCGTTATTTCCCCTCCTATCCATATAAACGACTCTTTAACGTAAACTCTGTATTTCGAGTGTTCCTTGTACAGGTTGAACCTTACTGCAAAAAAAAAACTCTATTCGCAGTCTGTTCATTATCTATCTATCTATCTATCTATCTATCTATCTATCTATCTATATATATATATATATATATATATATATATATATATATATATATATATATATATATATATATATATATGTATATATATGAAAAGAATGTAAAAGGGTAAATGTGCTTCAAAATGGAAGTGCCATTTCTTGACGCATATTGGTCCAGGATGTGCGCGTGATGACATCTTGTTCTTTGATTCTGCCACGCTATGTGTCTGTGTCTGTGTGTTGGCGTTTAATAAAGACTGCATGTTGCTGAGACTGGTTGCATGCGTGTGTTCCGACCTATGCACACGTTTTTACGCATTTACACCAATGGATTTACGCGTCACAATCGCCCGCAACTAATTCATGTCATCTCATATAAAAATTTAAAAAGAGACATAGAGAGAGAGAGAGAGAGAAAGAAAGAAAGAAAGAAAGAAAGAAAGAAAGAAAGAGAGAGAGAGAAAGAAAGACAGACAGAAAGAAAGAAAGAAAGAAAGAAAAAAAGAAAGAAAGAGAGATATGGAAATATTATGGGAGAAAGAAAAGGAGACCAACAGAAAGAGGTAGAAGAGCGAGACAGAGAGAAATGGGGAAGGAGGGAGCAATAGAAAATGATGTTGGGTAAAAGAGATGTGAAATAACAATTAAAAAATATTATTTAAATAATTGAAAAAAATATACGAAGAATACTGATAAAATTCTCGGGCCCGACTAAGAATAACTTGGTTTTATTCTTTCTCTTTCTCCTTGATTTTGATCTGCAGGCACCATGCCTTTCTCTTTCTCTTTTCGCCGGCTTATCTGATTCTGCAGCTGTAGACCATATAGCTCGACACCATTTTGTGTTCTTTTCCTTCTCCAACCGACAGCTGACTGATCGTTTGTCTAAGATTAAAACACCGAGCGTGAGCCGCACTGGACATATTCAAACTATTTTTCTTAAACTGCTTAAGGTTTCACTGGAAACATAAAATTCATTACTATAGAGGGATGAAAAGAATACCATGGACTGAACATAGGAGTAAAGAGGAAGCTAAATAAAGTATTAGGTTGTTCGGAAAATAATATCTGATTTTAGAATAAACCTTTCTAATATTATAATAGTTGCATAAAAAATATATTACACATTCTCAATGATTAAAGTGTCTTCCTTAAGTTAAAACATTATATATCCTTCATTTTTTTTTAACATGGAAAAAGAGATGCGTTCAGTTTTTTTGCATGAGTTAAAGATTGGTCACAATGCTTCTCAAACTACTGCCAACATTATGAGAGCATGGAGTGAAGGATCAACCTGTGATCGAGCAGTACGGTGCTGACTTCTGAAGTTCCGCAGTGGGAATACGATGTTTAAGTTGGTTGAGGACGTCTATCGGTAATTGACAATCAGCATCTGAAACTCGATAATTGGGTTCGATATAAACTCAATGAAACTAAGAAAGTTCGATGTAGTGAAGTGTGTTCGATGCTGGCTGTACGAAGAGTGAGAAATGTATCCTTTATGACAATAGTAAACAATCGACTCAGTGGCTTGATCATAACGACCAAAAACTTTCCAACTGAAATATCACCAGCAGAAGATTGTGCCTTGTAACGTGTCTAACCTGAGCCATTCTTCTCCGTTTGACAGTGGCGAGAAAGGTTCTTGGTGGCCAACGAAAATTTCAACCCTTTTCCGCACAAACATATTGGCTTTATGTTCCCAATAGGGGTTTTCTCATGCATTTGTTCTCAAACGCTTGGACCCTTCTCTGTTTCTGCCAACAGTGTCCATGTTTCACATCCATGTAGGAGAGTGGAGAGTACCAGCGATTTGTACAGTCTGTACTTCATTTGAAAGCTGATTTTGCTCCTCCATATTCTTGCCAATTTGGCCATTGCTGCCATGGCTGCAGCAATCCGTCTGCGGATTTCTGAGCTGCCGGTACCATCTTTAGACATGATTGCGCCTAAGTATTTAACTAGACACTTCCTCCAGTGAATTCCCATTCATGTTAATGTTGACACAGGTGTTACTGTTTGTGCTATTCAACATAACTTTGGATTTCTCGGAGCTGACCTCCATTCCATATGCTCCTTCTCTTTCAACAAGTTTGTTGGTCATGTCCTTGAGATCATTGTTACTACCTGCTACTACAAGCGGGTCTATCACTGATAGAGATTGAAGGATCATGGTCGTTCAGGTTTTCTTGCATGATTCTCTCTAGTAATAGGTTGTAGGTGAAAGTGCGCATCCCTGCCTCACGCCAACAGTTGTCCGAAAGAATCCTCTCATTTGTTTCCCCAGAAGAACTACGCTGGTGGCATCTTTATATAGGGCCTGGGTGACTTATATAATTCTGTTATCTACATTGAATTCCCTAAGGATTAGCCAAAGACTGTCAATTCTACTTTATGACAATTCATATGTTACCAAGATGACACTGAAAGATCTCACCGACTTCGAGACTTTGACACATCAACCATATTCCTTTGATTGTTCGCATTTTGAGAATTTCTTAAGCCAAAACAGATTTACTTGCAAAGAAGATGCAGAAACGACACTCAAATATTTTACTGGCGTTCAAATCATTAGAGTTTTATTATAAATGCATAAATAAAATTTATGCGAATTTACCCCAGGCAGGGACGTAAAGCCACTAAGACACAAGTAGTTACTGGAATTAGGAAACAGAAACATTATGAAGATATGCGAACAATAGAAACGTAATCCGGAAGACAGTAGATAACGATTGATATTGCATTCTCCTATATGATAGTGACTGCAGAACAAATTCCTCACAGATGAAAAGAAAACAGAGATGGGGTTCTACAGAATGATATTGAGAATAACATGGCCATAACATGTGAGCAGCGAGCAAGTTTAAATAGAAAATGGAAACAAAATGCACAATTATACTTAAAAACACTATTTTTTAATGCATACTCATAATTGTGTAGACGCTCCGTTTATTTATTAATATTTGAAAAGATTTCTCGAATATTTAGACCGTCAGACAAAAATAAATATTGACACTGTTTAATAAATAAATGGAGCGTCTATTCAATATCCATTAAAAAATAAGGTTTAAAGTGCTAAAAACTCTCGGATTAATAAATAAAATATCCATTACGTCAACAGAAAATTACTTTGTTTGCATTTGGATACGAAACTCTGCGCAGTTTCGTATCCAAAAGTAAACAATAATAAAGCATAATTCGTGGCATCTCTAACGAAAAGGATTTCGCTTAAAGGAATTGTTCGAATCTTTCTTGATCGGTAATGATTCTTCTTTTGCTAGGCTAAGGAACATCGAATCTAACGACGGTCTCCCTCGGTCCGTAGTGACGCTGAATCGAATCCTGCTTGAGATAGCATATTCTCTTTAATAAATTTTCTCGAATATTCAGGCCGGTAGGCAAAAATAAATAAATATACTGCATAATAAATAAACGAAGCATCTACTCAGATATGAGCATCCACCAACAATAAGGTTTGATGTACTAAAAATCTGTCGGATTAATAATTTAAATAAATACATAAATTATTTAGAATACAAACGCGCACACGCACACGCACACACACACGCACACACACACACACACACACGCACACACACACACACACACATATATATATATATATATATATATATATATATATATATTATCCCTCACCCATAGAACGACCCGGAGCTTCATACACAACGTAATCTATACACCCACAATCACACGCATGCCTCCATTCATTTACCCACAAACTCAACACGGAGGCCGGCATCAAGTGCTTGGATGAGGTAGTGTTACCCTGGGTTAAGAGGCTGGCTGCTGGTAGAACCTATGTCTAGCAACAGGACTGCAATATGCCACACAAGCAGAAGAACCCAGGCATGGCTATCAAACAATTTCTGCGATCACATCACCTCTTAGATCTAGTCACCTAACTAAGAGTCGCAGAAGATTCCAAAGTCGTCTGGAGGGCGTTGTTGAAGTCAATGGCGATTTTATTGAATACATTTAACTTGTTTAATTCAAGATATTTTTGTGTAATTTTGGTAAATATATCTGTTAAAATGAGATATCAGTGTTATTTTCACAATTTATCTATCGCACCCACCCACACACAAACACTATATATATATATATATATATATATATATATATATATATATATATATATATCACTAGAATCCCTAAAATTATAAGCATAATCATCACTGGTTTAAATAATAAAATAGTATTGCAGTGGCAGTTATAAGTAGGGGAAACTAAAACAATTAGACATGGGACTCCTCTATTGCTTATTATATCCATAAACTCTCAATAATTTATTCCTCAAATAGCGGAGCAGATAACTTCGAATTAAAAATACTGTCACCTGAAGCTCTACAGATATTGTAATATATTGGGTGGATGTACTACATGGAAAAGAAAAATACGATATTTCGGTATTTCAACGGTTATATTCCCATTGGAGAGCAATTGTCCAGAATGCTGTTGTCACCAACAGGTAATGGATACCAGAAATGTGCCATATGCGAATATTTCTTTAAAAGTAGATTTTGAAGCCCATGCATTTGTTAAGGTGATCAGAAATAAAGCATTGAGGTTGAAACTGTACCAACAGTTTCGATACAGACATCATTACTCTCGGTTCACTTCTGACAAAGATAAAACAAAACCCTAGCAGAATCTGCAGGTTTACGACCCTTTCACGATGAAGATTAAGTGAGGAGAAAGTATAGGATAGAAGAAAAATAGCCCCTGGAAGAACACTGCCTGTAGAAGAAACAAAGCCGGCGGGGCCGTGCTTATTTGCTATCCCAATCACAAGATGCCCGAGGCATCTTTTCTAACTTCTCTCTATTCATTTCTCTCCCCAACTCAACGTCATTGGTCATTGTCTGACAAAAGTGGTCCTAGAAGAGTCTGAAGAGGATAATGGTAGATGGTTGGTTGTTCTGGGTGGGAGATATTATATATCATGGTTAGTTGAATAGTTACTGCTTCATCCTGATACTATTGCAAACACTATAACGGCATGAATTATATTCAACCAGCAGCATTATGGGAGAAACATAGCAGAATGCAGGAAGCACTAGCAATTCAATCAACACAAATGAATATGGAAGGATGATACATTGAAGCGATTCTGTGAGAACTAGATGTCCTTATTGGCCGGCCAAAATCTTAATAACAAGATATGCAGATGAAACAGTGTTTATAGCAAACATAGAACGGAAACTATAATTCCTACAGAAGGTAGTGAAGGGAAGCGAAGAAAAAAAGGACAAAACATCAATTTCAAGAAGACAGAATGCATGGCTGTTAGCAAAAGGAACAGCGCAATATGCAAATTACTAATTAGAGATACCAAAATAAAACAAGTACAAACATTCAAATATGTGAGAAGTGTTTTAAGAGAGGACGGAATGTGCGACATTGAAATGCAAAGGCGCTTTGAGATAGAGAATGAAGAGTTCCTTTAAAGCTAAGCAAAATATTAAGAAACATGAAAGTTTCGTTAGAAACTAAGAAAAGACCATGGAACTACATTATATCAGTCTTCCTATATGGGAGAGAATGCTGGACAATCTCCACACAGATGAGAAAAAAACCAGGAAGATGCATAATAAAATCTAACACTAACAAGTACGTTATTGCAAATATTTGTAATAAATTATTATAATGAGTGGCATTATCGCCTTGCTTGGATTGAAATGATAAAAAAAAAATGGTATATTTATATTAAAGCAAATATATATAATATTATTACTGCGAAATACACTTTGCATAATAAACCCTGACACATTATGCGTATAGAAAACAATTTTCCTAATGCAAATAATATATAATTTAGTACATATAAAAAAAAATAATGATTTTAGTATGAATTTCGTTAAAAAAATTCTCTGAAAATCTTTTTGACCTTGTTCATTTGTTAATAGTTCTCATAGCTATTAAGGTTTACTTTGACGTTCTTTATAAAATTATCTGTACGCTTATAATTCAAAATTCATATAAGAAATGTAGAATTTTATTTTCTTTGTACAAATATTTTATTTCATAGATCTTCGAAAAAAGTCAACGAATTCTTATGAAGATATTTTCACTATTCAGTTCAAATAATAGGTTTAGATTCTATAAGTAGACACAGCAGTTGTCACATGGTGTTCCAAAAAATGAGCTATAAATATCTCAGAAACTAAATAGTGTCGGCAAATGAAACTAAACAGGCTTATTGTTGAGCAAAATGACACTAATTCATCAAAATTTGAATGCGAAAATTAAGGTATGTGTATTTCATAAACAATTTCACGAGTTTTCAAAAGTTTTCAATATGCGCACCGCCTGCGATACGGCACACCTCAAGATTAAAGTCCTGTTGCTGGCAAAACACGATGCAGCATGTCTTGGGTAACAGTCTCCTGTACGGAGGTGGTTCTCTGTTTGAGTTCCTCTAGGCTTGTTGGAATAAGGTGAGCATAGAGTATCCACTTCAAATAGCGCCAGAGAAAATAAAAAGCAATTTTTATGAAGTTTCTCTTGCATATCGACACAGAATTACGTGCGCTTTTTCTGGCCTTGTCCAAATCTGCATTGCGGTTGGTGCATTTTCAGCGAATTCTCTCACAAATACACGTTTCACAGTCTTGATAGACTTCATTCGAGCATACTCCAACACACAAAAAACCTTTTCTTTTGTTTGTTTAACGGCATATCGACTCCTTATGGGTCATTTAATGTTGAGATTTAATTTCCTTGGGAGCATTGGTTATTACTTTTACAAAAATGTATAGCTAGTAGTTTCTTTTCTTCAAAAACGTATTGCTGCCAATTTTTCTTTTACAAAAATATATTGCCGGTAATATTTAAAAAAAAATGTATTGCTAGTGATATTATTTCCTTACAAAAATGTATTGTTGGTAATATCTTTATTTTCTTTTACAAAAATATATTGTTGGTGACTCCTTTACGATGACAATGCATTGCTGACACGTCTACTACGAAAATATATTTTTATACTTTCATAATGTTTTGGCCCTATTTGGAGATTAATATACTTCCTAGTGATACTAGCGACAAAGATTAGCCCGAATTTGATAATATAAATAATGGTAAGGGTTTTCGAAAGTGGCTGGGAAGAAAACTTTACAACAGTTACTCTTTTTCATAACGAAAATGACCAGAAATATCTTTAGTCTCCATCTTTGTCTATCTAATTGAACTTTATATTCAGTAATTAGATTTCCTGCTGAAAAATCAGTTTTCATATACCTCTTCGCCCAACTAGGACATTTTCATTGTGATGTTTTTGTAAAAGTGATCATCTAATTACGTTTATTTAGACCATTAGGTTCGGTGTGGTTTGGTTTGTTTTGTTTTACGTCATATAAAATCAATCCGACATTAGATTTTTATTGCTGACAATATTTTTTTTTCAAAAATGCATTGCTGGTAATATTTTTTCTTTTCAAAAATCTATTGCTGGTAATATATTTTTTTCAAAAAATTATTCCTGGTAATAATTTTTGTTCCCGAAAATCTATTGCCGGTAATATTTTTATCCAAAAATGTATTGCTGTTAATATTTTTTTCAAAAATATATTGCTGGTATTTTTACTATAAAAACCTATTTTTACAGTTTCATAGTGTTTTGACGCCAGTTTCGAGGTTAACTATTTGCCAGTAGCTGGGTCCCAAACAGATGCTACTACCCCCGGTCAGGTTACAGCAGCAATTAAGAGGCCGTCCGACGTCCCTCGAAACATCGTGATCAGAGGTCTTACTGCCTGGTGTAGTTTATCGTCATAATCAGGACTGTGTGTGCAGACACATTATCAACTAAATCCCGCATAGACAGATTATAATTATTTTTTATTCTCTGAATCAATAGTTCTTTTGTTAATTTTTGACAAGAAATAGAGGAATAAATTCTTTGCCATGTTCTTCGACTTTCCGTTCCTGAACAGTAAAATTTATTCTGGCACTGCAATCATATACGAGTATGTGCAATGTTTGAAATAAACTCTTAATTAATGCGATACTATATGGCACCAAAATTTCTTGAGTGCGCATAAATATCTTCGGAATGTTTGCGCGAAATTTCCCGTCGGATATATTTGAATGCAGCCTGCAGGTGTCGAAAATAAAGTTAAAAATGACAGGTTAAGAAATGTCAAGATAGAAATAGAAAAAAAAAAGGGGTATAAATTCCACAATGTGATAAATGTAAGAAATGGGTAAAGGCGAGAACGGAGGTGCCAAAGTTAAATTAATTCTATGCATCTGCACGTCAGTTTAAAGTATGTATCGATATACATATTTGTACGAGAGAGTACTGAAAGGGTCTCGACCTAACCAAGAAAACCTTACCATCGAAAATCTGATGTTTTCTCATTCGGTCAGATTTTTGAAAGTGGGTCTAGTCGAGAATATTTCAGTACCCCGTCGTATCAGTATTTCAATCTAACCCCAAAATTCCATCGAAATACAAACACATACATGAACATATTCACAACACACACACACACACACACACACATACATATATATATAAAGTAGCGAACATTCAGTGCTTGTGGGAATAAAACAATGCTCGATGAATAATAGCATACAAATAATAAATACATATTTTGTACCTCACCGTGTGGCACAACTATGAGTTCATAAATTTGGCAATTGTCAGGCACGATATATATATATATATCAGGTCATCCCATAAGTTCTGTCCGAATTTTGAATAAAGAAAACAAGTGACCAAATGTTAGATTTAATTAAAGCTTCAATCAACAATGAATTTTCCCTGATTATCTATGACTTCTTTCCATCTATTAACCAGCTTACTAAATCCATTACTGTAAAATTATTTTGGCTTTGATTCGAAGAACTCACAAATGTCAGTTTTAACCTCTTCCTGTGTTACAAAAGCTGTTTCTTCCAAATGATTCTGTAAGCTACGAAACAAATGGTAGTCTGAAGGAGCAAGGTCGGGAGAATAAGGTGGATATGGAATTTTCTCCCAAACAAGTTCTTCGATCTTTTGTGATGTGATTCTTGCTGTGTGTGGTCGCGCATTGTCCTGTGGAAACATCACCCGTTTTCGATTCACGAGAGCAGGTCTTTTTTTCTTCAAAACTTGGTTCAAACGCTCTAATTGTTGACAGTATATGTGAGCATTAATTGTTGCATTAGGTGGTAAGAATTCAAAGTGGATTATTCCTTGGCAATCACACATGACCACGCGAGAGTGAAAACAAGAAGTATTAAGTATCGGAAGCCGTTGGTATAAACCAATGGCCTCTGTTATAAATTATAGACATTTAAGAATATTTGTGGAGATTTCATAGTTTATTTTGTTCAGGTTAAGTTTCAACTGTTTTATGTATAAAGCTTCAAGAATTTTAATTTTTGTTTATTGTTTTCATGTTTAAGTGTAGTTGTGTTGTCAACAAGGATTTTCCAGAAGTGAGTACGCGGACAGGCATGTTGTTTTAAATGTCTAAAAATGTTAGAGTTATTATTTAAATGTAGAGTCAAGCGCCGTGAAAGCGAGTTTGTGGTGTAACCAACATAAATATTATTTAACCCATTGGAGATACAATCTCCCAAAGGGCACTTGAATTCGTAAACTATGTTGGTTTTTTGCAAATCGCTAACGGGGAGGGGAGAAGAAGCTTATCAGACAATATGAAAGGAACTTACTTAAGATGAATAGACAAAACTTGTCTATATTATTTAATGAAAAATTGCTGCCTAAATATACACAATATATATATATATATATATATATATATATATATATATATATATATATATATATATATATGTGTGTGTGTGTGTGTGCTTGTGTTTGTGTGTGTGTGTGTGTGAATTTGTGTGTCAGGCACCATATTTTCATTCAAGCATGTTTCATTGAATAGTAAAGATATATTTGTTTTTATAATAATCCTTTCTAGTTCTCTAATTATCTTCTTGGTGTTAAGTTGAAATTCATCAAGGAAGGTACAGTATTTGTTGTTGACCCAAGTACTTTCGATCTCCTTGGAGATCATTCTCAGTGGTGAAATGCGAAGACAAACTTAATGCAATTGTGGCGTTAGCACATTAGGACAATCTCTTATTTTATTGTGCTCGTCCACGACGCTAGAGTCTATAAGAGGGTGTTAACTATTTGCTAATAGAGGTTGAACCACCCCACCAATAACCCGCATTGTTTGATGCGTCGCTTCAGATAGACTGGTAGCTTGGCAAAATATCGTCTGACATGAATGCGCGTTCGAAACAGAGCATGCCAGTGATCTCCTAAATGCTGCAGAAATTACAACTATTGGCTTACATCGATGCTTGTTGAACATTTACAGAGACAAATGCGTAGATGTTAGAAAAGATATATTTCAGGACTGGAGAGCACATTGTGTGTTGCCAGCGCCACAACTCCCATTTCTTCGTATTATGAGCGTCTCGAAAATGCATGGTGGGAAAAGCATTTTGTTCTTGAAAATAGTATATATCAAACGGCGTTATTCTACTCCCTGTACATGTTTTCAGTTTACGCCGAAACTAACAGAAAGTATTACATACTGGGCGTCCAGTTTATATATCTGTATGTTTTGGGGGTATATTTTTAAGTCTACAATATGTCCTTGCTTTGAATATTGCTGTCACATTTTGTCTGGTGATCCTGCTATATATTTAGAGATTCTTGATGAAATCCAAAGAAGAATCTGCAATATTATTGGGTGGTATCAAATTACGGATGACCGGCGGATGCCTTTATTTAAATAGTCATGTACATTTAAAAAAAAAAAGAATACGTGTGGCAAAGCTTGACACCATTTTGTTGTCTGAAGACTTACTATTTAAAAAAAAAACAAACAAAAAAAAAACCCAAAAAGCAAATTTTGTCATACGTATTCTTTCATCCTGTTTGGAATGACCCACATTATAGCCTGAAACAGATAATAGGTTTTCGGGATCCGTGGATCACACTTTTAGAAACTCTGATTTATGCGATACAACTGCACAGTGGTGATAATTTCAGAGATGGTTGACACATTAATCTGCTTATGCAATTCAATAATTAAATTTCTTTAAAATTTGATATTTTGGCATTTGAATTAGAGGAACTTTCTTTCTGATTCTTATACTTTAGTCTGATTATTTAAAATACATTTGGAAATATCCAAACTGCCAGCTGTATAAAACAGCTTTCTCAGATCAATGATTAAACGTAGCTTCGAGCGAAGGAACCCTATAGATCTTGGAGAGGACCGTCCTTCTTTGAACCTCGTGGACTGGCCTTACAAAATCGCAACAAATTGTACCAAATTGAATAAATCATATCACTTGAAGCTTAAACAGCAACAACTAAAATGTATAGCACATACAAGTCGAATAGAAAATAATGACATAATCAAAATGATGGCATTCCACACATCTCCGAATAAAAGGTTAGGAAGGAAACCTCCATCAATGGTAGAAAATGTGATAACAGTTTCTTTCTTTCTTTCTTTCTTTCTTTCTTTCTTTCTTTGTCCTCTTATTTTATTTATGTTCTGCTTCTTTCTTTCTCTCTTTCTTTCTTTCTTTCTTTCTTTTATTTTATTTCCCTTCTGCTTCTTTCTTTCACTTCTGCTTTTTTCTTTTTCTTCTTATTTCATTACTCTTCTCTTTCTTTTTTTTTCTTTCTTTCTCTTATTTTATTTCCCTTCTGATTCTTTCTTTCATTCTTCCCTGTTTCTTTCTTTCTCCTCTTATTTTATTTATGTTCTGCTTCTTTCTTTCTTTTTTCTTTTCTTTTCTTTTATTTCCCTTCTACTTTCTTTCTTTCTTTCTTTCTTTCTTTCTTTCTTTCTTTCTTTGCCTTATCGATTCTTTTGGATTATTCTATCGCTTCAGTTTTCCTCTCCTTTTTGTTTGATTTTATTTCTTTCCTTCTTTTATTAAACATTCCGGCTTACCCATACTTTCCCCTCTCTTTTTCTGCTGCAGATCTTTACCCTCTTTTCCATCCTTCTTAATAAAGTTCTCATATATTGCCCATATTTTCGCGTATTATGCTTCTCTTTTCCTCAATTCGAATTGAGCCGCACATTTTAATCACTAAAACCAAATTACTTATGTACGCATACATCTACATACATAAACCGGCACCTCTTTTACAACTGTGTCCGTGTGTTCGTCACTTCTTGCGCCGTTTCTAAACTCTGTACACAGTGATTCAAAAACCAATGCCAAACTAAATTCCTGCACGTGTGTCTGTGTGACTGTTTGCGAATATAGTATACACCTCATGTAATAAAACTTCAATCTGCTGTCAATTGAAATACGAACTCATTGCACGCCTTGTTAACAATATTCTAAACTCTAGCATGTACGTTAATGGCTTAGATGCCTTTTCAACATTCTGGTATTATTTTTTAATAGATAGCACACGGAAATATTTACAGATGCCAATTCTTATCCTTACGGTATATTCAGACTTGTTAATAATTTAGATGCTGAGAATACCATAGACCGAACATATAAACAATGACAATGGCAAGTACTTTTTTTCTGTTTTCTGCAACAGTCGGCATCATGGGATTTACAACTTCGATCTGTAGTTAATTGTGAGCAACATCACCTTTTCAATGGCGGTATATTTTGGCGGCGCCAGAGTTACATAACGGCATTGATTTCATAGTTTTCTTTCTCCAAGACTGGTTGCCAGCTACGGCTAGAGATCCCGTCTGCTCTGCTATTTAACTGTTAAGTGAGAGGGCAAGAGCTGTATTCATGCTTTCCCCAAGGGTATTTGAGCTAAAGTGAATGAAACGAAGAACGAATTCCAACTCTGTTCACATATTTCTCTTTCCGAGCAGCTAAAATTTACACGACCCACACATCCACAAACAAATACATGGAACCGAAAAAGTTAAAATATTAATACGGCATTTGATATATTTGCAATAGACGATTCTTTGACAAAAATTACAACCAACTGAGGATAAGAGTTTAATAATATATTTCAAAAACTTACTGACAAGCTTACGGCCATATGAGGTTCAGACATCGGTTCTCGTTTGATCACTGAAGTTAAGCAACGTTGAATCTTGTCGGAATCTAGATGGGTGACGTCCTGGCAATACCAGGTGTATATGCTTGTATGTGCCGGTGGTTTGATTGATAACACCTTGGAATGAGAAATCGGAGAGATGAGTTCGAATAACAGTTGAAATCGTGACCTTCACTTACGCAAAAATAACATTGGGAAAGGTATTAATCCCTGTCTTCTACACAACATCTACGGTTTAAATAGCAGTATAAACTCCCATAGCTTATATTTATTGGGTACAGTAGAAGCGTAATTAATACATACTGACCGACACATCAAAAATCTCAATAAAGAAATTTTACCTTCTGACGAGATGTCTACTGAAGTACATGTAAACAATTTCTTGTTTAACAACAGTAATCTGAGGTTGCTAACCAGACGTTTCCTCTGTAGCTAAATAGCATCGCCTGTCAGGCGAAATGACGGTTCCGTGTAAAATACAGGTTCGATTCCGGTCAGAGGACATATATTTTTGTATGAAATCTTTTGGACATTCAGTACTGTTTATTTACTTAAATATTTGTATATGGGAAAATAATAAATAAACAGAAAATATATTAATATAATGGTCGGACTTGGTCCATTTCATTCATATATATATATATATATATACACATACACAAACAAAGAGAAAGAACAGTCAGATTAAAAATCCACAATTCTTTGGCATTTATTTTTTAAAAGGTACTGGATACAAAGTAGAACTTAATATTACAATATCCAGGCCGGTTCAATTTTGTTAATATTGTTTATTATAAACAGAGCATTTACTTAAATAATTGTCAGACTTAGTCCATTTCACATATATATATATATATATATATATATATATATATATATATATGTATATATATATATATATGTGTGTGTGTGTGTGTGTGTGTGTGTGTGTGTGTGTGTGTGTGTGTGAGTGAGAATAAGGACAAAAGGAAAACATA
>OZ038482.1:56171249-56252078 GCA_964036315.1 Acanthosepion esculentum | reverse complement strand
GAAGAAGAAGAAGAAGAAGAAGAAGAAGAAGAAGAAGAAGAAGAAGGAAGAAGAAGAAGAAGAGAAGAGAAGAAGAAGAAGAAGAAGAAGAAGAAGAAGAAGAAGAAGAAGAAGAAGAAGAAGAAGAAGAAGAAGAAAGAAGAAGAAGAAGAAGAAGAAGAAGAAAGAAGAAGAAGAAGAAGAAGAAGAAGAAGAAGAAGAAGAAGAAGAAGAAGAAGAAGAAGAAGAAGAAGAAGAAGAAGAAGAAGAAGAAGAAGAAGAAGAAGAAGAAGAAGAAGAAGAAGAAGAAGAAGAAAGAAGAAGAAGAAGAAGAAGAAGAAGAAGAAGAAGAAGAAGAAGAAAGAAGAAGAAGAAGAAGAAGAAGAAGAAAGAAGAAAGAAGAAGAAGAAGAAGAAGAAGAAGAAGAAGAAGAAGAAGAAGAAGAAGAAGAAGAAGAAAAGAAGAAGAAGAAGAATGAGGAGGAGGAAGTGGAGAAGGGGGGAACATGTTACATTAAGTATAATAATAAAAAAAACGACAAAGAAGCAATAAGAGGAGAACGAGAAAATAATAAGAGGTATGTCTTTGAAAAGATGACGGTTGAGGAGGAGGAGAAGTGTTTGTAGAAGAAGAACAAGATGTTGATATAGGGAGAGAGAGAGAGTGAGTGAGAGAGAGTATGATAAGTGAAAAGAAGAAAAGATAATCATTACAGAAAAAGACAAAAAGTTAACAAGACTTCACCTTCGAAATCACATATTTATGGACGATAATTTTGATAATGGAACACAACATAAATCATCCTGAAAATTCCTATTGTATGTCTAGAATAAGTGGGAATTCGAAAGAAGCTGAGATTACAATGACGAAAAGTATTACTGCTCAAAACAACGAAATCATCTTACAATGACGAAAAAATGGCTACTTAAACGCTGGAAAAGGCTGTTTTCCTATAAATCAGTAACAGTTTGAATGCACTAAACCAGGACTACAGCCGAGCATGTTACGCTAATTTTGGTCTCATATGAAGTGTATGGTCTATCATGAAACAGTAAGCCAAAAACGAAACAGTTAATACGAAGAAATATTGAGGCTTAATAATCTTACACTATAATGCAATTTATGTCCGAGTTATTAGATATTGAACTAGATACGGAAACTTTACATTAAAGAGTAGTTACATGAAGAAGAAGAAGAAGAAGAAGAAGAAGAAGAAGAAGAAGAAGAAGAAGAAGAAGAAGAAGAAGAAGAAGAAGAAGAAGAAGAAGAATGGTTGAAAAATAGAAGGTTGAGGAGGTGAAGCAGAGAGTACGTGGGAGAACAATAATAATAATAATAATAATAATAATAATAATAATAATAATAAGAAGAAGAAGAAGAAGAAGAAGAAGAAGAAGAAGAAGAAGAAGAAGAAAGAGGCGTAGGAAGATGGAGAGGAGGTTGAACAGAATTTTCATTGACCCTGTCAATGTGAAACAGCAACAAAATAATAATAATAATAATAATAATAATAATAACAACAATAATAATAAGGGATAAAACTAAGAAAGAATGAAGGATAAAATTCTACAACATTGGGAAAATATAACCAAGAATAATGTTAGGCAAGCTCTAATGAAAAACAAAAATGGAAAACCCCAGGAAATGACAAGGTGCCCAATTTTTGACTCTGTCATCAATCCATAAAAGCCTTCAACAAACTTTATCAATGCTAATTAATAATCACAATGAAGCAACCAAATTGATCACTGAAGGTATTTCATATCTTCTACCAAAGCGGGTGAAAACAGATGATGCGAAAATTATAACCCAATAATATGTGTGTCCATCACATAAAAATTCATCACGTTTGTCCTGACGAACTGTACTCACTCTTTTCTTGATGAAAACAGAACGGATGTCAGAAAGGTTCATATGGTTGCAAAGATCGACTATTGATAAACAAAATTGCGGGAAAAGAGGTAGAAATCTCAGCATAGCATGGATAGATTACCCCAAAGCCTTTGATCGCGTGTCACACTGTTGGATCCCTAAGGCTTTGGAAATATACAAAATCTTGTCGTTGATAGTAAATTTCCTTAAACACAGCATGGGAATGTGTAAAACCACATTATATCTAAATCACACAAGAGGTACTGCCACCTCAAACCGCTAGAATATCCGACGAGGAATCTTTCAAGGAGACTTCCTGTCACCCATTTTTAACAGCCTGAATATCCGACGCTGACTATTTAAAGGAGACTCCCTGTCGCCCGTTGTTTTGCGTGTCCTTAATCCCTCTTTCGCATGGACTAAACAATAATAGCTATGAATACAAAATAAACAAGAAAGTATTCAATCACTTAAACTCTTTGCCGAAGAAAACAATGCGTTGAAGAGTCTCCTCAATACTCTAAGATATTTTGGTGACGATATAGGTATCGATTTCGGATTAGATAAATGTGCAAAAGTAACATTCAAGTAAGGAAAATTAACAGGAACCCACTCAATCGATCTAGATTTTGTTACAGAGATTAGGGAACTGGAACAAGAAGAAGCCTATAGGTAACTAGGAATTATCGAAAGAGATGGTATACAGCATATCCAAAGGAAGCAGAAAGTAGAAAAATACTCTAGACGTGTGCATTTGGTGTTGAATGCCGAACTGAATTCAAGCAGCAGAATATCAGCCATAAAAACCTTTACTATAGCTGTGGTGCAATACAGTTTCAACAAACTTAACGAGACCATAGCTGACATTAAGCGAATGGACGCCATAACGAGAAATCTTCTCACTTATCAACGCATGCATCATTCCAAGGCTTTTGTTGATCATTCATATGTGTCCAGATCCGAAAGAGGCAGAGGATTGGTTCAATTAAAACTGTCCTACAAAACTACAACAATCGGCCTTCAAGGAAACCTGAAAACTACAGAAGATTGGATGATGATCTGTGTCAAAGAACATGAAAGAAATAAGTAACTGTATTCAGTAATAAAGGAAGCCAACAAGTTTGAAATGGAATTTTATGTGGAGGAAGAAATGTAAGTAAAACATAATACACCTACAGCAGCAAGAAACCTTAAAAAAAGCAAATACAATGTCCCAGATACAGGAACGACGGCAAGATAAACCTTTTCATTGTCAATATTATGCCTGTACCAAACAATATGATGTAGACAAACCACATACCCAGCCGTGGCTACGTAATGCAGGGTTAAAAGCTGAATCCAAAAGTGTTATACTTGCTGCGCAGGACCAATGCATGCTAACTAGAAATTACCAAGAACACATACTGGAATATTGTGTTAGCCCAAAATGTAGATTCTGTGATAAATATCCAGAAACAATTGACCATCTTGTATCAAGTTGCATGGTATTGGCACCCACTGAATATAAAAGTCGACATGACAGAGTGGGCCAATATCTAGAGTGGAAATTCGGCAACTTTTACGGAAAGGAAACTGCAAGAAATTGGTATGAACACCACCCAGACCCGGTTACAGAAATAGGACATGTAACAATCTTATAGGACTTTACAATACCCACAGACAGAACAATCAAAGCTAATTACCCAAACTTCTTGATCGGAGATCACAAAAACAAAATGTGCCTCCTTATTGACATGGCAGTCCCTGCAGATTGAAATGTATCTCTGAAGATCTTCAAAACATTATCAAAATAGAAATACCTTGAATCACAAAAATGTGGCATCAACAATACCAGTTGTAGTTGGACCCCCTAGGATTGATTGGAAAAGGTTTCGATAGGCTCATTTAAGATATTCCTGGTAGCTCATGTCTTAAAGAAATACAAAAAAATTGTCCTCACAAGTACAGCTCACACATTACGAAGAACTTTATGTAAAATGTGTGTGACTCAGGTTGTGTTTTTTTTTACAAAAAGAGAAAAATATCATGAAGCCATTTCTGACGTTAGGTCTCTGGCTGGGACCCGCAAGGAAATAATAATAATAATAATAATAATAATAATAATAACAACAACAACAGTGAAAGCAAAGATATTCTTTGTATGTGTACATGAAAGATCATTTCAAATAAAAGGCGGTAAATAAAAATGTCGGCATTCGCCACAGTATAACTTGCCCGTTTAATGACACCGGAAATCTCATAAAATAAACAAATACAAAAAATATCGAACTAGTCAGTATTGAATAAATACTTTGATCTTAATTGTTTTCTCTTTCCTCAATATCAATCAAATTAAATCAAATTAATAATTAATTAATTTAAATAAAAATATAACTTGTACTGTATTTATAGCTTACAAACCGAAGTAGTGTACAGAATATCGAATGTGTTTAATATGTTTATTGTTCAGTGCCCTACTGTACTGTACAGACATTTAAAAATTTCAGAAATGGAGCAAAAATGACATCTTGAATCTGTATGGTAGAAATCAATTAGACGCTTCATATATTTGAACATGTGGTCAGATACAACTTCTCATTTAACCATCAGTTCGTTTAGCAACCAAGTCGTGAGGAATCGCTGCATTTATTAATAAACCCTAATAAAATAATTCTGGTACTTCGAAATCGGGATCATGCCATCAATTAATGAAATCGGGCTTGGGGTCTATTAAAATCGAAACCGTTTCTCTTAGATTATAGGACTTTCCATTCAATCTCAGTGTGAAGATCAAAGAAAGGTAAAAATTGGAAAAACTATCAAGACAATGGGTGAGCATAGAAGACAGGAATCATGTGGGTAAGAGGCTTCTCCATAGAAGCCCCCGCTTCATCATCAGTTCATTGGACTCGGAATGATCCCTGTCTTCTATTGGTAGACTTGGTTGGGATGCGGTATGGAATGATTAAAGGGTCAGTGCCCATCTCTTCACATCTGTGTTTGTAAATGAAGAGATTAAATAGACCGAGGAGCCCGTAACTGTAGGAAATGAAATAAACCATATCACGAGAGAACTTTCAACAACATCAACATCTAAAATGTATAACACATGTCACTAGAAGAGAAAGTAATCAAGATCTTAACACAGCTTCCAATAGAAGGCTAAGAAAGGAAACTCCCACGAACACAGGAAAGATCGATAACAGCTACAGGGCTTGAGAAACCTGTTTTCCAAAATAAAATGTTTAAGATAAAGATTTTATAAATTTCAACCGAAAGCAGCACTGCCTGCTCGTTTAATAAATTCCAAATGTTTCCTTATAGGGAAAAGGGTAATATTATCATTAACGTTGCCATTAGATGCACTGCCGAACTGTCGGCAAGATCGTTGAGGCGAAATTGGAACTATTGGAAATTTTAAAGTCATACGTGTACTGACCACTCACATCAAAGAATGAAACTATTTCGTTAAAACGTCTAGTGTATCTAAAGGAATGAATGATTTTAAAAGACTAAATATATTTGGAATTGAGACTCTCCGAAAGTAATACCTTCTATTGATTTCAACGAAAACTACAACATATCAAGGAATGACAATAACACTGTAATAAAGAGGACGTTTCCAGCTACAAATACATTTTTCTGACTACCACTCGTTTTGCAATTTGCCAGTGACGAACAAGACCCTATATGCCATGCACAGAACAATGCTTGAGCAATCACTGCCGATATTGTGGAAACGTGTTCCTCACAACCGAACTGTGCTCATATCTACTGTTTTTTTTTCGTAAACGTTTAGCAAGCGTGGGTGAATGTTTTCTTTCTTAGACCCAGACGTATTTTTATGTCACTAGCGATTTTGTCACACTACCGCTCTGTGCTTTCTGTAATTAGGCAAAATGGATTATTGAGGTGAAAGTTCAACCTGCTGCTATACTACCAGCACCACCCTTTAACGTTGTGTGTCAATACAAGAAAATAAAAGATTACGGAATATTATAAAAATTAATGTTAAAAGAATTTACATACATTTTTTTATACATAATAAATGTATTCTCGGATATGGCTATTTCTTTGAATTGATAACAAAAGCAAATACATATGTTTTGCTTTAACTCGATGTCCATGTCTAAAAGTGATGTTGTTGGATGTCATAGACAGCAAACTAGCCGCAAATATGGTAACTCGGCATCATAAAGCGGGGGTACCATATCTGCCTCTAGTACTAATGATCTGTGTCAAAGAACATGAAAGAAATAAGAAACTGTATTCAGTAATAAAAGAAGCCAACAAGTTTGAAATGGAATTTTATGTGGAGGAAGAAATGTAAGTAAAACATAATATACTTACAGCAGCAAGGAACCTTAAAAAAGCAAACAAGAGCAAATACAATGTCCCAGATACAGGAACGACGGCAAGATATACCTCTTCATGGTCAATATTATCCCTGTACCAAACAATATGATGTAGACAAATGATGTCTATGATGTAGATGATTAGCGCAGTACTAGCTTCATGGCAAAGTCTCAATTTACAGTGAAAATGTCTAGATATAACCATAGGATCTATGCTAACAGTTACTTCTCTCGTAATTCCCGTTTATAGAACTCACTTCCGGCCTTTTGCTTCCTGCTTCCCATTCAACTGATCTTCAATATTTTATATGTAATTTCAATCGTTATCTTCTGTTTTCATACTTCCTCTTTTATTGTTTTTTTCTCTTTATTAGTGTTTTTCTCATATTCTCTAACACTCAGTACTACTTTTGTGACTTTGTTGTCTATTCTTTGGGTGAAATGATTTTAAAAAATCGATTAAAAGAGGCGAACTAATCCTCGTACTGACTGGTGCTTGATTTTGACGGAAACAAGAAAGAACCAATGTTAATGGGAATTTGTGTTAAGGAGCAAGATAATTATGAAAAATGCTGATAATACATTTACTATTACGTTGGTTCACTTAGATTGAAACATTTTAATTGTAAAATCATTCCACGTTCTTTCAACTGATACGTTTTTCTTACAGCCCATTTGAATCTTGTTCTAAAGTATACGAGGAAATTCGCAGATTCAGCACAAAACTCTGACGCTTGGATCGCACTGAAGTAGAAAAGAAAACAAACATTTTTAAAAATAAGGATGTAAGATAAAAATCGAGAAAGGTGACCTAGAAGGCTAGAAAAGACATCAAACAATATCTTCTTATTGATTATTCGTGAACCTTCAGGTCGTAGGCGATCATGCCTGTCCACAACTTACCATCATTTGTCGTTTTAAGTAATTTTTGTCTCCTTACTATTGATTCTACTTCCTGTTCAGCTTGCCATTTACACACGCTCGTTAGGTAGGTTACTTGATGTTTCTATCTGCCATTGTCCTGTGAGAGTTATTTTCTCCAAACTCTTTTCCCCTCCTTATGCATCCCATAAATTTCAAATGTTTCTTTCTAATTTTGACTGCAGGTTCCCTTTTTTTCTAATTAACCTTTAAAATACCCAGCTATTCATATATTCTCAGCATTCTTCTGTAGAGTCAAAACTCTGTTGGCTCAAGTCACCCATGGCATTCAAGGCCATATATGATGAATGATATTATATAGCAGCTCAGCACACATTATTTTTGTTCCTAACGACATTTTCCTAAATTGTCATACTTTGGGAACATATCTTTCGTCTTTTTAATGCACCATTGGATTTCTGCGTCAGGTTTTCCGCCGTTTGTTAAAACATTTCCCAAAATGTCTGTACTTGATGGATTTTGACATTTTAGATTTGAATCTTGAATCTTGGACTGCTTCTCTTCCTAATAACTATACTTTTTTTTACAATTAATGGTAAGTTCTTCCTTTCTACTTATCTGTACGACCTTGTCTATAAGTTTCTACCATTTTCGGCCTGCCATCAATATAGTGTCATCTTTGCATTTTATGTTGTCATGATTGTGGCCACCAATCACAAATCCTGGTATGACGTCTTGTTCTTAGGATCGAGACGACATAAGAAAATATTGTGATCAAATTAAAAAAAAGCAAGATGATAATGTGAATATTTTGTAGAATATAGCTGCTATATTCGTCTCGATGCATCTGCTATGTATCGAGAGATATACAAAATCCAAAGAATAATCTGCAATGTTATCGGTTTGGATCTGGTATCTCAGCTTCAATCTCTTTCCCACAGCTGTAACATAGCTTCCATGTGTCTTTTCTGTAAATATTTTTATGCTGGTTGTTTTGATGATTTTTCCTATTTATTACATTGACTTCATGAATTTAAGCGCGGTACAAGATTGGCAGCTAGGTCTCATCCTTTTACAGTTGAAACTGCTAGATGTGATCGTAAGTTTTATGCTAATACTTTCTTCTCTTGTACTTCTCTCTTCCGGCTTCTTGCTTTCCTAGCTACTAAGAGCTTCAAAAAATTAAATGCAATATCAATCATCATTTGTTTCCTTTTGAATCCGGTTCCTTTTCTTTTTCCTTCTCCCACTCAACAACATTTGCTTAGTTTCTTTCACTCGCGATGACTGCTTGCGCTTTACACGTTTCATAGCTTTGCTTGAGGCAAAATGATTAAAAAGAAAAATTTGTCTTTGTTTTGAATCGAGAATAAGAATTCAGATAGTGTTAGTCGACATTTTTCAAAATTGCAATTCGGAAGATGTTATAACTACACTAATATACGAACAATAAAGCTTTTGAAATTGTAAAGTATTTCATTGTACAGATTTGAGATTCCCCAGTTCCACTTTCTCTGATTGATCTCTTCAGTAACAGACAGATGTTCCGTTAAATCGTCTTGACGTATTTCGTTTTAGATTTTACGCTGTGTTATATATAATGTAATTTTAGAAAATGAATGATAGATTCAATAAAATAAGCAAGTCGATTTGTCTGATTACGACAGTACTGTTATTAAGGCATTAAATGAACCCGTTTTCAAATGTCAGAGACAGCGATGCCTTGAAGCCATCCTGCCGATGACGTGGTCAGCTGGTTCTTGTCGTTAATAACTTGAAAACTCCGACCGCTTCAGCGTGACTTCCTTTTTATGAATGTTCTCGCAGATTAAATAACGAATTTTACTCCGATAAGCAACTTTAGGAAAAGAACAAGGTTTTTGCATGCTTATATAGCAAAATTCCTGTTGATACTTCTGATTGCCTGGGCATTTGATGTGTCGAGTTCCATCAGCACATGGTCGATCATGACTCTTCACAATGTCTTTCATTATTTATTGAATTTTCACAACGTACATGGCTCATGAACCACTCAAAGTAGAGGATTACTGAACGTCGTTGTTGTATTGACGTACGAGAAGGTCCAAGTGTAGATTTAGTAGGACAGATAACAGTTAACCCTATATTATATGTGCTTAAGATTGTAGTGATTGCGTAAACATCTGCTCGGGATTCTGTTCCTTTTATTGCGGTCAGTAACTATTGATTTTGTAATAACCTCCTTTGTGCTTCTTCTTCCATCCAATTACACAGATACTTTAAGTGGGTTTCTTCCTCGGGTACAATGCTTTCAGTATATTCTCTGTGTGTTTTATTCGCCAGGCACTCTTTCCTCATTAAAAGTTTCCATGTAGTCTTTGTTTTCATTATTTTAGTAATTTCGTTGCTACAATAAGTCCTGTGATGTGATTATTACCTATTTAGGTACCTCCAAGGTTTAAATGAATTAAGGTTTAAATGAATTTTTATAAATGAAAATCTTTCTTGAGGCTTTTTAGCTCTAATTAAAAACTAAGGGATGAAATTTACTATTTCCGGTGGGCAAAATACTCTGATGGAACAAATACATCGAGTCAATTGCATCATCTACCGCAAGGAAAGTTGGAAATTTTTCTCACCGGAATCGATCCTCCAAGTCTATAAATCAACCATTCGCCCTTGCATGGAGTATTGCTGCCATATATGGTCTAGGGCCCCTGCTGTTTGCCTCAGGGTTCTTGATAAGATCCAGAGACGGATAGACAATGTGATTGGCCCTGATCTATCATCTCGTCTGCAGTCGCTCTCTCACAGACGCGATGTTGCCTCGTTCTGCCTTTTTTACAAGTACTTTCACGGTAATTTCTCCGAGGAGCTGCTTTCGCTTGTCCCTAGGTCTCGTGAACTTAAACGTCCCACGGGGCTGGCATCCCGCTCCCACCTATACACAGTTGAAACTGTTAGATGTAGACGTCTCTTCTACTCCAATAGCTTCATGTCTCGCACATCTCGCCTATGGAACTCCCTTCCCTATTACTGTTTCCCTGACAAATACAATCTCCAACGGTTTAAGTGTAGCGTCAATCGACATCTCCAGTTGCCTTGATCTATCCACTTCCCTTCTCCACATCCTTTCATTTTTCATTCCTATCTGCTCTCGCTCCAAATCTTCTGTAACCCCCTTGCCTTGATCGACCCACTGTCTTTCTCTTTCTCCACATCCTCTCCTTTACCACTCCTATCTGCTCTTCCTCCAACCCTTCTATAACCCCTTGCGTGATAGTGGCCTCCAGCCTTGTTTGGGGTGATACGCTTAAAAAAAAAGGTATGGGTTAATTTCGTTAATATTATGATTTAATTATAATATATGATGAAACAGATCAAGAAGAGAATGTCTCCCTAGTACAGACTAAGCAAGCAAATAATGTCTGAAAACGACATATGACATTTAAATTTCAAGCGATTCACCGAAATCCAGACAGAGGCTCCAAATTATGGTCTATTTGTCGATCGATCTATCTATCTGTCTATCTTTATATATATATATATATATATATATATATATATATATATATATATATATATATATATATATATATATGCGCCCTCCGGCATCAAATTAATTACAAAGAAATTTTTTTTTCACGTGTTTCATTCTTTAGGATGTCAATGGTGTAATTTTACAAACAATGTTCTAATGTATAAAAATTTATATACCATTTTCTTTCGCTTATGAGTATATATATATATATATATATATATATATATATATATATATATATATATATATACAAGGGTCATTCAATAAATAAGGTGAATTTTTTCGGTATAAGGACTTCTAATACAGATAGAAGCTTACTTTTTTTAAAATTTTCAGTAATCTGCAAAAGATATATTTTTTATTTATATCTGAATTTTTACCCCCACACACAATCACACGCAATAATATTCAGTGTGCGATGGCTAAATTGTCGTTATATATATATATATATATGTGTATATATATATATATATATATGTGTATATATATATATATATATATATATATATATATATATATATATATATATATATATATATATATATATATATATAAAAGTGGACATGGGAGTCAGCACTTAGAGGCGACAGTCTGTTTCATGCTAGTGCAATCGTCAGTCGCCTGACGATTGCACTAGCATGAAACAGACTGTCGCCTCTAAGTGCTGACTCCCATGTCCACTTTTATATTTACACACGCTCTATCTCTGATATTGAGCACTTTATCCCATAAATATAGCACACTTTAAGACTATATTTCTTCATATATATATATATATACGTCATTTTTATATATGTACATTTTAAAAGTTTTCGGATTCGATTCCAGGTTTTGTTTGTTTAAATGTTCATATATGTATGTCGATGTCTGCTTCACATTAGCAGATGTGCTAAAAGATCGGATTGGGAAAAAATGACCCTCATAGAGTCTCAGTCTCTTCGTCATGCGTTTTTGTTGTATGAAACTCCTGCTGTTTAGAAATCCCTCAATTTGATATTTATAGCGGTGTAAAAAGGCGACCGTCGTATCTTCGGAAAATGTGTGTAAGCCATGGTTTAATGGGACCCATTCAACAATACATAATTCAGATACCGTTGAAAGATAATATTTTACCAAAGGGGTTGCAGATCACTTGATTTGACAATTATCAATTACGAGACCAGAAAATTCACATCGTGAAGTGGTCAGTGCATTGCAACCTGCTTAAAATACGGCAATCTGAGATCGTATGTTCGAGTTTAGTATCCGCCTAGTAAATTGAAATCAAATTTTCTTCATGGCATATGTAAATTTACTAGCTTGTTGTATCTGTGATTGATTGAATATAACTTTAGTAAATTTAACGCCCACGTTATCTATGTTTGATGCAAATATTTTAAATTATAATTTTTTATTAAGTATGATCCGACGACTTTCAATTTTTGTAAAATGTTACGCCTGCATTCCCGTAAACCATTACGATCTGAGGGGCACCACATTTCTTCCGACATAGCAACAGTAGCGTATCTAAGGTAAGATAGTCTGACGGAGCCCATCCTTCTTCAAGCTGTTTTTTTTATTCAAAAATTTGTTTTTCTAAGACTAGTTGACACACAAAAATAGAAACCCTCTACCCTGCTATTAATTCCTATCGAGAGGTAATTTTTTTCTTTTAGTAACCCTGCCCATGGCTATTATCATTGTTTAAAATAAAATCGAAATATTAATTGCTAAAAGATACACATATACACACCAATGCAACAAGGAAAAACAACAAGAAATCATACATTCTTTGGTTTTACGGTTTATCAACTATTTTGCTGATTATTTACACCCGAAACATATTTTTTAGGTTGATTTTTTAGAATAACTCGTATTATTTTGCGAGTAAATATAGCATGAACCATATTTTGCAGACAGCAATGATCTTTTTTACGATACAATCTTACTATTTAGCAAATAGCTTGGTGGTAGAAGAAATGGATTCGTACCATTCTCAAGAGTCTTTGCACGTAAGGGAATGTAAGGAGTACGACTGGAATTCAGTCTCGGCTATCTGATTTCACTGCTATCTATTACACTACCTACGCATCGTACAAGAAATCAAACACATTCTCACCAATAACACAAACATTCTTAGACCGTAAACTTAAAAAAAACGACTACAAATGCTAGAGGCATTAAGCATAAAAAACAGCCTAACTTAATGAACAACAAAATCCGATATTTGTAAAAGAGAGTGATTACAGAAGAAAAACAAAAATCTTTGATAATGGTTAACGATAGCCGAAAGTAACTAGACACTAGAAAATATATTTTAAATATTAAACTGAAACCAAGAAATTAAAGTGTTAAACGGAAAGAATAAATCAAAATTTAAAAAAATGGAATGTTCGTTTGTATTTAACTAATTTTGCATAAATGAAAACCTGTTGCTCGAAAATAACATATGCATAAACTGCGATATATATACATGATCCCGACTCAAAGCAATCGGATGTCTATCACACTGATGGGCTGTGATACAGTGTGGGGATGACTATTTATGCTTTCGTTCGCCGATTGTGCACTATAGGGAAGGGAAATTGTCAGCAGTGTCTGCCGTTGTTATTAACGCCTCGCTCTTCAGTTATAAATCGAGGGCAATTGGCTACTAATTTGGCAGTTGTATACATATGTTAGAAGATTCCCTTTATCTGCCGTGTGCCGATAGTTGAGCGCTAGAGTCTCTGACTAATGCCAAATCGATCGAGTTTTGATCTCGGATGTCTAGTCAGACTGATGAGCTGTGATACAGCGAAACAGGCTTGTATGTGGTTGACTATATATATAAATATATATATATATATATATATATATATATATATATATATATATATATATATATATATACGAAGAAATATAGTCTTAAGATGTGCTATATTTATGGGATAAAGTGCTCAATATCAGAGATAGAGCGTGTGTAAATATAAAAGTTAACATAGAAGTGGACCGAACAATTACACAAAGGTTCGTCTACGAAACTCTGAGTTGTTGAATATAACATCACTCAGCCAAGTAACAAATTTTATATTTGTATTAATTATATAATAAAAAAGCATTATATATATATATATATATATATATATATATATATATATATATATATATATATATATATATATATATATATATATAATGCAACTTTCATACGTATGTATTTATGCAATACTCTCAGTGTCTTTTGCATAGTAAGCCAGAAGACCTTCAATGAAAAAAAATGGTGAAATTATATCCAAATGGAAGTTTAGTTTTAACGCAAAGCCAAACATATGAGGCACCCAGTGAAAATCAAACTTTCTACTCAAAATTAAAGAGCAACTGACCGCTTTTTAAATATTAATCCACGATAATGTGTAAAATTTTTATTAAAGGTAATTTTCTATTTGTTCATCAAAACTTTCATATTTCTCGGTATGTTAGTGGCTACGCTGTATTTGCTCGGGCGGTTTCGACTATTCGTTTAGCCATTCTCAAATCGAGAACCTAAAATAAAAGGTTCTTACATTCTGAATGTGTTTAAATTTATATAATATAGGTTCCTTATTTCCTGTTAATAATAACTATTCAATATCCGGTTTAGTACCGACTGGGTTGCCGTACAGAACGGGAATGGTGTTAAAAGATCTGAAACCTTTCATGACATTCGGGTAAAAAAGCATCATTAATGATGTTTGCCAAGCCATCAAAAAGATTTTACGAAACGATTAACTTTTAAGTTAATTAATCGTATAGCTTACTCACAACAACTGTTTCACTATATACTAGCAGGAAAGATAATTGATTTGTTTATTATGCCTTTATAAGGTCTTCTCGTGCGTATAAAGACTCACTAATTTGAATTTAGCCACGCTTTAAAGATGCTCATAAAAGAGCGCGTATGCGCCTTAGGGAAGATTTTTTCCAGCGGCGAAGGGGTCTTGAATAGGGTCTTTAGGCAGAAGGAAGAGTGACGTCATCCTCCGTTCTCCTTCAACTCACTGATACGTCACAGCAGCAGGAGCAGTCAACGTCACCATGACAACCAAATATCACAGAGTGCTCCGATCTCTCCTCGAAGAAAGCTGCTTTTTGTAAGCCAAAAAACATACATTTTTATATAACCGGCAGAGTATGCCGAAAATTTAAAAAGTTAAAATACCCGATATTAAGAATTAGTATTCGTTTGAAACTTTCAATAATAAAAAACAAAAAAACAAAACAAAACAAAACAATAGCTATAATGAAAATAGCTGAGTCATCCATTTCGCTCCGTTTGTAAGTACAAAAATCACATTATTATATGTTAGATGTTAAATGGTTGGGAAAATTCTCATATCACTAAAACCCATTACCAGTGTAATTCACGTAATATTCTTTTTTGTCTAGATATAACTGTTGTTTATATTGTAAAAGAAGTTTATCTTTCTTATTTCTAAAAAAAATCGAACATTTGTAGTTTGTTTACTTCGTTGTCTTTTTTTACATTGTTAACCTTCACATCGGGCTAGTTATCGCTTGTCCCCGAACATGATAAATTTCACGATAATACTCTACCAAGTGCCGCCACACATTGTTGTTTCTAGTATTATCGTCCAGTAAACGATCGAGATCGCAGGTGTCAACTTCCAATAAATTAGTCTGATACATATCCTTCTCCGCTAGAACTTGGACCTTCCAATGTAGAAAAGCTTTCTGTAACTTATTTGTGTATTTCCGGGAACAGAACATGACAGAAGCCTGTCCTGTGTCCCTTTCTTTTCCTTCAAAATGCATGTTCTTTAACAAAGTCTAATTGCGATTGTTTTGTGTTATACGTTCCATTTGGTGATTTCACCACAGAATCGCAGACTACTTACACGTGGTCGAAAGATGGCAAAGCGCGTAATCAAACCATATGCGTTGTGCCCCGATTTTAATAGCCGTGTGGCAAACTTGGTTCGCTCAAATAATTAGTATTGGTACCTGAGGTTTTAGGACAGTCTTCAAGAAAGAAATATTGTCAGATTCGATGATGAGCTTCCTCAACAATGCAGTCAGAAACTAAACAAACCTTTTGCGATGTTTGAAAACATTTAATTACATAATTACCATAACTTTAAAAGAAAAATTTTATTCCCAATATTTTATCATAAAAGGATAGGTTATTCCTGTTTTTTTTTTCAATATTGTCTGAAGTAAATAAATAAAAAATTATGACAACAAAAAATGTCCTTATTATCTCCGAATTTCTAATGAAGTGGGCCTCCGTCGTGTTTGAGCAGCCATTAGAGGAATCAATAGATTGATTTCATTGATTTAAACAGAATTGATTAACAGACCTGGTCTTTGAAGACGAACGTCTGTGTCGTTTCACGCAGTTTTCTGTTTGTTAATCGATTTTCTGGGAGACATCACTTCATTAAAACGCCCAGAGATAAACGGAGAGTTAATCACATCGAGGAAAGAAGACAATGTGTTGACGTCTACGATTATACGTGCTCGCATATAACTATACATTGGTGTATGCAAAAGTACACATGTACATATAAACATCTACTCGCCTATAAACGTAAGTGCATAAACATTCACGCACATACATATGCATACAAAATAATTATTTAAATTTCCTCAACAAGCGAATAGTGCCCATAATCAGAGATAACGCTGTTGTAGATAAAAATTCTGTTGATCACTTAAGGGTAAAAACTGACAGTCACCGTGCAGTGTTGTATTCTATATCCGCATTATTTGTTTTATTCTTTTAAACATATCACCCGAAGTAAGGCGATGATGCCACTGAGGTTTACTGGGAGGGAAACGGAAAGAGAAGACTTCATTGGGGAGAAAGGAGAATAAAAGAATGGGTTTCAATGAAGCCAGAAGATGGCAATTGGCGTTATATTATAATTTTTGAAGATTGCAAGTGTCAGTGAAGGATGGAACCGGAAAAGAGTTATACAGGCGGAAGTTCGAGAAAAGAATCTATCCAGTTACACATAAAAATAACGTTTTTTATTTAGTTATATATTTATAGCCTATTTCATGTTTAGCAATTTCAAAACGAGAGCTTGTTTATTTTGGACTCACACAAGATTTATCGTTTTTTGTCAGGTTTTTAAAAATGGAGGTATCAGCTTGCTCGCATTTAGAAATAATTTGATTATTTTTTATTATTACACTGGCTATGTTACTAAATTCTTTAATTTTGAGTTTTTCATCCAGGCATAGATTGTAAGTTTTTCCTCTGTTGGTCTTTATCTCTTCTATTAAATATAAACCTTCTTATTGTGTTTTCATTTTCATTTTGAAAAACGTGAAAAAAGAAGGATAGATCATTAGTACGTCCAAAACAAACAGGCGTCCATGCTGAAAAATCACTAAGCATAAAACAGCTTATAAATGGGTAACTAAATATTATTTTTCATGTGCATTAAAAATAAAGCTCTTTTAAAAGTATTTAAAATAGAGAAATATGATATACGTAATAGAAGTAATATATATATATATATATATATATATATATATATATATATATATCATTAACAAATCGGAAACTTCAGAAAGCCATGGTAATATTTTATATTTCGCGAGAGCGATAAAAATGGGTTTCGCTTCGTCAGACCTTGTCAGAAACCGCAAGATCTGACGAAGTGAATCCGAATTTTATCGGTCTCCCGAAATATAAAATATTACTGTAGCTTTCTGAAGTCTCTGATTTATTTGTCAAGTAACTGTTACTTGCTCTGTTTACTATATTTATAGCCTGCCTGGAATTATCCATACGGATTAGCAATTAACTTTATCATATCATAGTATCAGATTTCCGTGTCACCATGATAAAATATTTTAAAAATCTTTAAAATAATAATATTATAACACACACACACACACACACACACACACACACACACACACACACACATATATATATATATATATATATATATATTATAAATTAATAGATTTAAAATATGGTTTTACCGCTACACAGTGATGACCATGTTTCAGAAATGGAAGCTAAAGCCCCTGAATTTAATTTTGTTATTAAACCAAAGACATTAGTTCCATTTCCTCATCAAGCGAATTTTGGAGTAACTTACTTTTTAAAATTTACGGTTGTTAACGGCACAGGAAAGATTCATAGTTTGAGGGTTTCCAAGGTTACCGATAAATCCATTCATCTAGACAAGGGGTGGTAGAGGGTTCAATTTTTAATTTTCGTTGTCTCAGTTAATAGTTACATTTGAAAGCGGGGTTATGTTTAGGGATGGGTAGGGATGTATCTTTTAACAAATTCTGACATCCGCTAAATTCATGTCATCTGGGTTTATTTCTAACGGCAAAAATTCTTATGGTATTATTTCTATTTGTATATTTAAAGATTTTTTAAGTTAGAATATGTTTTATCCACCTTTCTAAAAAGTTATTTTTAATATTTGATATACTATACTTCTAGTTAAAAACCAAGTAAATGTATTAGGATTACTTACAGTATTTAAAATTATTTATTCTTATCGAGTATAAGTAAATATTATTTTATTTTATGTAAACTTTATGACAATGACGGCAAAGGTGGTTAAATTATTTCACTAATTTAATAAACTTAGTATTATAAATGTATATATGTATGTATTATAAATGTATATATGTATTTAATAAACTTAGTATTATAAATGTATATATGTATGAAAAACAGAAGCAGGAAAATAATTTGGTATACACCCCCATACAACCAAATGGTAAAAAACAAATTGGGACAAAAATTCCTTGAATTAATACTCAAGCATTTTCCCGGTGGAAGTAAACTTAGTACCATTTTCAATAGAAATACACTAAAATTAAGTTATAGCTGTACTGATAACCTAGAAAAGATAATTAAGAAACATAATACTAATATCTTAAATAAACACTTATACCAGAACCAAAAAATTGTAGACAAGGGAAAAATACAAACAACAACTAATGAGGGTGAACAAAAATTATGTAATTGTAGAAACCCTCAAAACTGTCCTTTACAAAATAAATGTTGCATAGAATCAGTAGTATACCAATGTAATATATCTTCTGTTGAGAATCCTGAAAACATAAAAATTTATATAGGTTGCACTAGCCATGAGTTCAAAAAGAGGTTCTACCAACATCAATCCTCGTTTAGGATAAATAAGTATAAAAGTCAGACATCTCTTTCGAAGTACTTTTGGCACCTAAAAGAATCCAATAAAACACCTACAGTGAAATGGAAGTTAATAAGAAGAGCTAGAATATGTAGGTCATTAAATGACCCATGTCCTTTATGCATACATGAGAAACTATATATTACTAAGTTTATAAAAAATAAAAATTTACTGAATCAGAGAAATGAAATAGCTATTTTTTGTCGTCATTGCCAAAAGTTTTCTTTAAATAATCTTTAAATAATCTATAAAAAAAAAAAAAAAAAAAAAAAAAAAAAATTACCTGATTATTATACATACTCATATTTGATGGGTATAAATAATTTTAAATAATGTAGATAATTATATTACATTTACTTGGTTTATAAAGAAATATAGCCGTTTAAAATTAAAAAGTTAAATTTGAAAGTAGAATTTTAAAAATGTTTTAAAATTGAAATTAAATAAAACAGATTCTAACCTAAATATCTTTTAAAATTGTAATTAAATAAAACGTACTCTAACCATAACACCTCTCTCAAAGCAATTCAAACACTGGAAAGAATCCAAGTGAACACCGAAAGTCATGTGAAATTAATAAGTTAGAATATAATATTGAACATTAAATGTCCTTTATACATACATATATACATTTATAATACTAAGTTTATTAAATTAGTGAAATAATTTAACCACCTTTGCCGTCATTGTCATAAAGTTTACATAAAATAAAATAAAATAAAATAATATTTACTTATACTCGATAAGAATAAATAATTTTAAATACTGTAAGTAATCCTAATACATTCACTTGGTTTTTAACTAGAAGTATAGTATATCAAATATTAAAAATAACTTTTTAGAAAGGTGGATAAAACATATTCTAACTTAAAAAATCTTTAAATATACAAATAGAAATAATACCATAAGAATTTTTGCCGTTAGAAATAAACCCAGATGACATGAATTTAGCGGATGTCAGAATTTGTTAAAAGATACATCCCTACCCATCCCTAAACATAACCCCGCTTTCAAATGTAACTATTAACTGAGACAACGAAAATTAAAAATTGAACCCTCTACCACCCCTTGTCTAGATGAATGGATTTATCGGTAACCTTGGAAACCCTCAAACTATGAATCTTTCCTGTGCCGTTAACAACCGTAAATTTTAAAAAGTAAGTTACTCCAAAATTCGCTTGATGAGGAAATGGAACTAATGTCTTTGGTTTAATAACAAAATTAAATTCAGGGGCTTTAGCTTCCATTTCTGAAACATGGTCATCACTGTGTAGCGGTAAAACCATATTTTAAATCTATTAATTTATAATATTAATGCTCTGTAAACTTAAATTTACATAGAGCACTATTGTGTAAAAATAAAAATATCTATAAGAACACCGGATTTTATATCTTACTGTTCTTTCCTTTTTATTTATATATACATATATATATATATATATATATATATATATATATATATATATATATATATACCTGTGTGTGTGTGAATAATATTATTATTATATTAATATTAAAAGAGATAAACAAAAACGTTTTTAAATCGATACACAAAAGCTTTCATGTTTCAATGCTATGATTGCACTTCCTCAGGCGATGGTAGGCAACTAGTTATAAGATGATATCTTAGGGAAATTTAAAAACAAATCGTTACCTCTTTTCCTAAGGGGTGGGCATAAGTTCAGAATTTAAAAATAGACTTGTGGGTATGTCTTGATTAACCAATTAAATGTCAGATCTACGTTAAATAGAAAAATAATGTAAGAGGATGCAGGTGGGAGAGTTATTTTTTCATGTCAGATAAATCTAAACATATAAACATGGCATCATTGACGATTGCGGAGAATATGGCAGTGAAAAATATATCGTAATTGTAGCCAGATATAAGAAGTTGTATTTGTTTAAGGCATGGGTAGGTTAACCTGAGGTAAAATTAACAGAAAAGTTTTAAAAAAAGCTTCTATATATATACTATCTATCTATCTATCTATCTATCTATCTATCTATCTATCTATCTATCTATCTATCTATCTATCTTTAAACTCGTTTGGTGAAAAAACCTGGATAGTACAATTTTCAAACGAATGTGCATCCGAGGAAAAAATCTGGTAAAAAAAGGACCAGAAACCCCCGAAAAGGGCGAAAGAAATCGCCCACTACCTTAAATTTCTGGTACAAAGACAAAAACCCCAGCGAGTAATGAGTTAAAACTAAGAGTACTCAATACGCCAAGCAAAATTAAAATAAATAAATCCTAATGAGCCAGGTACTACCTAAGTTTCACCAAAAGAGATCATCAGGGTGAACTGGCTAAAAAGGAATTAACGAGGAACAAATTTATTGATAACATTACGGCTAGAAGCTAAAATTAGCATGAGCTCAAAAAGACATAAAACACGTGACTAAAAAAAACAAAGAATAAACTTTATTCTAATAACCAGTCTTTCTTATGCCTGCATCTATTGAGGGGTTCTGACCTCTGCTGTAATAAAAATTCTCTTTTGCTTAAAGGTACCTACTGCAAACTTCATCTCCATACATAATATACAGTACTTGTTGCCGGCTTTATACTTACAACATTTTTTTAGTATTTCCTATTTTCGAATAGGACCTATTCTATATTCCTGTTTAATACTCCAAATAATAATGTCTTCGTTTTTCCAGGATCCTTACATTTTTTCAGTTTAGTAGGAGTATATATATATATATATATATATATATATATATATATATATATATACCGTTTCTCCTGTCGAGGGGAGTTTGTTTGATTTGAACCTTTTAAAACTCTTTATTCTCCATTCAACATCATCACTTAATAAGACACCAGAAGTATTGAAAAAATGGCTATTTTTGTAGTGATTTTATAACATATTTATGTTTTAATTTTTGAATATTTTATATATATATATACATACATACATGCATACATATATACACACACACATATATATATATGTATGCGTTTGTATATATCTGTCTATATCTATCTATCTCTCTTCAGATATATCTATCTATCTATCGCCAGATTAATAGCCAGAGTTGAATCAGGCCAGGAAAGAGTAGTATTGAATAGTTCTCAAAGCACGTGTGAAAAAATGAAATAATTAAAAATATTATCTATAGCTTTAATTTTAAAAATCAGGGGTCATTTGAATCCTGGATTGGGATTCAACTGACCTCCTGATTTTTACATATATATATATATATATATATATATATATATATATATATATATATATTAAAATATATATAACAAAAAAATGTCTGGCCAAAAGAAAAAAGAAACCGTAATTCTGATACGTAATACTATCTATCTATCTATCTATCTATATATATATATATATATATATATATATATATATATATATATATATATATATATATATATATATATATATATATATATATATATATATATATATATATATATATATGTATTGTTATTAAACTGATTAAGAAACAGGACGTAATTTTCGTCAATTATTTTATTTTCCCACGTACTTTCAACCTCATCCAAGATCATTACAGGAGTGAATTGCTCAGTAAAAATTAATGTAAATTGATAGTTTTGAATTTTTTCAAATGCTCATAAAGCGCACTCCGTGATAGTCAATTTAAAAATTAACTGTTAAGAATATGTATGAAAGGTAACTTACTTATATATATATATATATATATATATATATATATATATATATATATATATATATATATATACATATATACACATTACTACATTTACCGGCCTAAATGTCAGATTAATATCATAGGAAATAAGTGTCCTCCGGCAGGAATCGAACCTGTATCCGACACGAAACCGTCATTTGGCCTGACGTGTTATACCATTTAGCTAATGAGGAAGCATCTATATTTTTTATTTGCTTATATTTTTCATTTGGCTCATGCGCGTTTTTTGATTTGGATTTTGTCGTTTGCACAGTATTGTAGGGACAGTTGGACACAGTCTCTTTGGAAAAGAGCATTATGATTCCCCCCACCAATTCACCTCACCAGAAAGTTGGAAACGGCATGCAGTACTGCTTGGTATTCGTACCGGAAGCTTCAATACGAGCATTTCTGTGTTTGGGTGTCAATCTGAGACAGAGAAGATGATTTGGAATGTGTTAGATGAGTCTAATGAAGATTGCGATGATTGGAGCGATCACTAGTGTCTCCCCAGACACCACCCCATTTGATTATTATGTGTGGGGTGCAGTTGAGCGAGAGACCAACAAAACCCCTTGTAAAACTAAGAGGTACTGGCAGCATATCAGTAATAGATGGTAGAATGAATGCTACAGCATATCAAAATATTTTGGAAGCAAATTTAATGATTTCAGTTGAAAATCTTGAACTTCCTCCTGACAGGATCATTCAACGGGATAATGATCCTAAGCACACTGCAAAATCTACGAAGAAATTGTTTGCTAAAAATAATGTAAATATCCTGAGATGGTCAAGTCAGTCCCCAGATTTCAACCCAATCGAGAATCTGTAACGTTATTTGAAAATTCAAATCTAATCACGTGCTCCAACAAATATCTCGGATCTGAAGACCATATGCGAAGAAGAATGGAAGAAAATAGCAACTAAAATTTGCAAATCATTAATTGAGTGCTACAAGAAGACGTTGGTTGCTATAGAAGCGAATAATGGCTATTCTAGAAATTATTACATGAAGATTATGTATGAATTTTTGTATTGGTATTTATTTCTATTAAATAATTTTTTCTGTTTTCTATGCATATTAATTATTATGCGTCTGTGTACAGTTAATTATATTAAAAGTATGTTTATTCATTAGTTGGAAATACAATAAAATAAAAATTTTTATGTGCACAAATATTTGTTTCCCTCTACTGTGAGTATATATATTGTATTGTTTATTGATAGATTCCGATTTTAGTTCCACATACACACGCAGAAAAAAAAATACTGGATTTTAAAATTAGACACATATAAACTAGGGTTAAACAAAGACTTGGAAATTTTAAATCTGTATAAATATTTTAATAGTTAAAAAATTTTTTTTTTAGATATAATTAAAAAAACTTTTTAAACAACATCTAAAATATTATCGTTAGATTTACGTTAAAATATTCAGACACAGTTGCATTCCACATCACGTGACGTCCGCATCTCGCGACGGACGCTACTTGAAAACAAACTTGTGAATACAGTTATTTAATTTATTTCTGACAAAAGATCGGGGCAGATCTGAAATATCAAATATATATATATAAAATATAAATAAATAATTTCACAAAAAAAACATTCAATTTATTTGTAATTTGCAACTTTTCAGTTGTTTTCTCCATATTATAATATATATATATATATATATATATATATATATATATATATATATATATATATATATATTTATATATATATTCATATATATATATATATATATATATATATATATATATATATATATATATATATATATATATATATATATATATATGGTGTATCTAAAATACTTTTGCAAATTTTGGGGGCGGGTTCTTAACACCAAAACAACAATAAAAGTCCATGTAAACATATGTCCGTAAATCCTTCATTTTTGATTTATTAAGTTTAAAGTTTATGGTAGACGCCGTTAAATGTACAATCCAATATACAATCCAAAAATGCTTTTACAAAAAACAAAGGTAAAATGGCATTAAAATAAGGTAAAATGTCCATATAAACATACGTCCATAAGGCCATCGTTGTACCTCAACACAATAACTCATAACAAATGTTCAAAATGTCCTCTGCACACACATTGTATCATTGACTGGTGAGCCCTTTCAAATACTCCCACACGATGTCGTATGTAGTAGGCGAGCGATAAATAATAACAATGCTATTGATAATAAAACTAATAATATATTATTGTATATCAGTAGGCCCTTAGACCAAATAGATGCATGATGAGAAAAAATGTTAAAAAAAAAGATTTTTCAAACATGCCTGTGTGCTTTCTCAATGTCCAATAAAATGAACTTGGACGTATTTGGGTTGGAGGGTATTTTTGCGCATTAGTGATGCAATCCATTAGATTTCAGCTAGTTGTTTTCCACGAATAAAGTTGTAGAGGGTTGCGAGACATTTTTGTGGAAACTGTATTCACTGAGTCAGGGAAAATTTCAATTTAATCCTAGAATATGTGAATGTATCTAAAAATGTATGTTAACTCAGAATTCGTCGTTTTTGTTGACATCTAAAAGAATAATAATAATATATATATGTTCCTATATGTGTAGAAAAACTATAAAACTATAGTGATAATTTAATGAGTAGATTACCAAGGTCAATTTTATTTGCACACACAGATAACTCATAAGTTATAATAAACAAACATGTCAATATTTATATAATGAATGCGTTATACAGAAATTTCTTATTCTTAAATATATCTGTAGTCTTTTATGTAAACACTAACATGTATGCAGTAATGGGTGTCATATATATATATATATATATATATATATATATATATATATATATATATATATATATATATATATATATATGTGTGTGTGTGTGTGTGTGTGGATGTATGTATATGGAAATATAGAAAATGTCAATGCCAGTGCCGTACAATAAGATGAAATACACACGTATGCCCAGATGTCAATAGTGAAACCATAAACATATCAAAATATAAAGACGAACTTACGCATACAAAATTATATAAGATATCAATGTATTAACACACACACACACACGCGCGCGCACACACACACACACACACACACACACACACACACACTGAACGGTGTTTATACTAGACAAACCTCTCTGGTCATAAAAGAGTCTGTTCAGGTCTGGGTCCTGAACGGATACGGAAATAGAGTTTGTTGCTTCACGCAAACGCAGACAATACCAGCTGCCCGATAGATAATTGCATTAACATAAACGCTGACGCTGAAGGCTTGTCACTTTCTTTCTTCTCTTTTATTTCTTCTCTCCCCCACCAACCCAACAGCTCACCAAAGTCCTGCCACTTCCCGTACGCTTTCCCGACAGATTTTAGTTTATACAAAGCTCATATAAAGCGAGGAGACATTGAAATCGGCGTCGCGAGCGTGTTTTCTGTGAAATGGGATTCGACTCGGATTCCAGTTGACATTTCTATCTGAGAAACTTTCAAAACCTGTTCACATATTTCTTGGCCAGTTGGTACGCGTCATCAAAGAAAATATTTTTGTGGAAATTTGCTAGAATTGGTCTCTCCAATTCCCGCCTGAATTCAAACCTTGTCAGCGATTTAACAGGCTAATACATAAATAAACAAACAAATTTGCTTTTTTCTTTCTTTTCTGATTCTCTATTCTATCTCGAGTGATGTCTACATCAAACAAGTACATAAATTTCAATATCTGGAAAGGGTTTTAATCCTTTGAGCCATACGTCCCTGAACAATTTTAACCCTTATACTTAACCTCCTGAATCAAAATTCGCAAATAATTGGTATGCAATGTTCCACGGTAGATATAGAAATAGTTACAAGTGTTTACCCACCGTTCAACTGATACCTGGGCATTAAGTCATTTTTCTCTACCACTGTTCAACAGGTGGTTGGATTTTACGTCATCTTTTTTTCTACCAACGATAAAGCGGTAGTCAGGTCTCAAAGTGTTAAAAGAGTATTATGGTCAATGGCAACACGGAAATCCAAATGCGCATCGGAATAGCGAAAGGTGGCTTCCAAAAGCTAAGCAGCGTATTAACAAACAGGAAAATTCCGTTAGAAAGAAAGAACTGAATGCCAACCTGCTGTGTAGTATCACTCCTCCTCTATAGCAATGAATGCTGGACTATCGCTTCACAGAAGAGGAAAAAACCGGAAGCAACAGAAATGCAGTTCTGCAGAGGAATGCTCGGAAGTCCGTCGAAGGAGAGCATAACCAAGGAAAATACTTTAGGAAAATAGAAACGGAAAGCACATTTACAGTCAAATTGAGAAAAAGATAGTTGATATTTCCTGGACGCTTAATGAGGAAGAAGGGCTTGGAGAATTTGATACTCACAAGACATTTCAAAAGTAAAAAGTGACAGAGGAAAACAGCTGGTTAACTTATAAGATGAGATTATGTGCAGATAGGGTGGCGGAGGATATGACTAAAAGACAAACGTTACTAAGAGTTACAAAAGACTGGAAGAAGTAGAAGGTGATGTTCACCGCAGCCTGAAGCGACAAACCACATAGAAAAATAATTCATCTCTTAATTAACAAAGTGTTTTTTTTAGTTTCCTTCACATTTGTTTACGGAGACGAGAGGTCTGAATTCTAAAAAAAAAAACAAAAAAAACAGGTAAGGTGCTATGAAAAGGGATTATTTGGTTAGACACTAACAGAATGTGAGTGTATTTGCTCCAAAGAATAGATACAATGCATGCTTTTATCAAGACACTAATTTCAATCCTGCTTTTGAATCCCTATCACGGTATTCAAAGTAGAAGTGGTAGGTCAAATGTAAACATGCAATCGGAACCCAAGGGACAAATCATCCCAGCTTTAATTTCGTTTGCGTCGGTGTGTGCAAAATGAGTGAAAGGCTCGATGTAGGTTCAACAATAGAAATGAAGACAGAATAACTCTAGGAAGAGAAAAAAACAGACACAAAAAATATGTATACTTTTCTTACGATATTTGATTATTTATTCACACACACACACACACACACACACACACACACACACACACACACACACACATATATATATATATATACATGTGCGTGTGTTTCTCTGTGTGTGTGTGTATATTATATATATATATATATATATATATATATATATATATATATGTATATATATATATATATAGGTAGATAGATAGATAGATAGATAGATAGATAGATAGATAGATAGATAGATTGGTAGAATATGGACCAAGCAATAAACACGCTTTGGCGATCATCATGTGGTATGTTGATCATTTAAAGTAAGGAACTTCTTGTCACCATGCACTAGTAGATTCTATGCCTACGCTGTTTATATCTACTAACGCCTTTCCCCCGACAATGAGCACTTTTTCCAGCAATTTCTAACATATATATATATATATATATATATATATATATTAGCTCTTGAAAATACATTTCAATTGAGCACTGTTGAGTGATAAGCTAATTCTATAAACAACAGCCACCTGCAATAATGCAAAGCTCTTCAGTAAAATGAATGGAGCACTTTGGCTGATTGGCATTTGTTTATATTTGTAAAAACAATACGCTAGATTTAGTTGTGTAACTCTACTGAGTGAAGATAACTCTGGCTGACACCAAATTAGTTGTGTTTCAATCCTGGCTTGAGGCATTCGGAAGTCTAGTCACACTGAGGAGCTGTGATACAGCGAAACAGTACTGTCTGTGAATGACATATATATATATATATATATATATATATATATATATATATATATATATATATATATATATATATACAGGAATAATAAAAATAAAATTTGAGGTAATTGATGCAGCACCTTGATTCCAGAGTTTCAAAGGCGAATTTTCCGTAATTGTTCAGTCCACTCGTCAGGAGGTTGCAACAATTAGCTGCCGTTTTTCTTCATGTTTATCTTTAGACTAAGTTTGGTGTAAATAATAAATGTGCTAGTTGGGACACTCTTATTATTTGAATTAGGTTGAATTTTTTATCTTTTATTTGTGTGTGTAATGCGTGCGCGGAAGGTAACATTTTTAAGCCAAATAGGATTTGTAATCAAAGTGGTCAATTCAAAGAGAATCAATTAAAAATTAGTTTCAAAATATTCACTCATGTCTTCTATACACAGAGTTAAGTAATTTCAATATTTCTTTTACGTATTTATTTCATCTACTGTCCTGCGCAACCCAGAAAACTTAGATCATATTTCCTTTATAAAGCTTTCTCCAGTATGCAGGGCAATCGACGGCATATATACAGTTTAAAACATAAATGGAGGGTTTACTACAGGTATCCACTAAAATTAACCTTTGAAGTAATATATATATATCTACATATATCGATATATATATATATATATCTATATATCTATCTATATATATATATATACATATATACAAAACACACACACACGCACACATATAAATATACACACAACATATATATATATATATATATATATATATATATATATATATATATATATATATATATATATATATATAGTACATGTAATAAATCCGTTGGTATATAATCCAAGTGAATCCTAGTAATATAGAATATTAAAACTGATCCACAAAAAGAGGTCACTGTATTTATTATAACAAAGTATATTAATTTTGCTCAACAAAATCCAAATTTACGTCATATGGGGGTGGATAGATCTATTTCCACCGACAAAAGCTACGTCAGACTTATTCAACCTAGGTGTATAGACTTACTTCTTGTCGGAATTAGAATTTTATCTAATATATATATATATATATATATATATATATATATATATATATATATATATATATGTGTGTGTGTGTGTGTGTATGTGTATATATCCGATTTTTAATAAGCAATTCGTTTATAAGTTAGTTTATTAAAATTTAATATAATCTTAAATAGCCCCGACTGCATCAACTAAAAATAAGTACAGATAAGCGGAAAAACGTAAGGTTAAAAAGAAAAACTGTTACCAAATAAGTTATATGTTTTTTTTCAAGAATTCTTCTATTTCTATTAGTTTATTTACATTGGAATTCTTGTTTCTTTATTAAGTAACTATTTAGTCATCATGTGTACTAATTCTTTCGCAAGTCTTAATCAATACAAATTCTGACCAAAATACAAAAATGGTCCAAGAAATAGTGCATGTTACTTGGGAAAATTATTTTGAGAAGTTCCTGAAGGTTGACCGTCTGATCCACTACCTTCGTTGTAAGCTGAACCACTGCTATCCTATTATGTATGCGCGCGCATGCGTGCTAGGCTACCGTCTGTTTTGGGCGGGGAAACAATTTAGTCTTGCATACATCTATTTCTTTTACCTTTAACTCAATCCAGTCGTCTTCACAGCCAATGAGCAACTCACGTGATCTTGGGTCTCTGCGTGCAGACACATAAAATATGCTAACGTCTTGTTAAAAGAATAATAAAAAGAAATAAACAAACACCGAACAATGACAAGAAAAAAAAATCCGACAACTTTTGTGAGGAAAATACTTTAAATTCCTCAGGGATTTTTTTTCCAGGCAAAGATTAGTTTTCCACTGCAATTTGTTTTGTTTTAATGTATGTTTATCCTATTTTTTCTCATTTTATCGATTCTTCTTTCAAATTTAATGTGTCTAATACGACTACTATTTCAAACCACCTCCATTATTCTTATAATAATTGTGTTTTAGGCATTTCCATGTTTACACGAGATGTTTGATGTTTGATCGCTTGAAATTGAGTGGCAACATGACTTTTCAGTTCTCCAGCAGCTTTCTGATCATCCGTTGAAATTTCAGCAAATGCCTGACCTGAACAGTATCAAATATATTCGAATTTATAATTCATAATATGTATAATCTAATGTTTTTGGCGCGATTCTAATTCGAACAACTTTTTATGGGCAGGAGACAAGTTTAATGTTTAATAGTTTTCTCAATTCGCGGGTATTTTTTTCAAATTTTTGTTTAATTTTGAGTTCACCCTGTGGTCTTCTGGCTCAACTCTATCAATACCTTCTAAGAACTATGAAAAGCAATCTTTTCTCTGAGATAGAGTAGTCGGCTTGGATTTCAGAATTTCAAATTATAATATTCTTTTCAATTTCTATGATTTTCTTAGAGGTTTACAGAAGCCTTTTTCGCGATTATTTTCTTTCTCTGTTTTGGCTGATTTTTTCTTATGATTGCATTAAATTTTCATATAGTTTAAAGTGTCCTTATTTTCTTCCGATTTGCTCTATTCTCTGGCTGACTCATTCCTGCTGTGTTATATAATGTGGAATGTAGAGGTGTTGCAATGATTAGCGACTCGGCACGATAAATCGGCGAAACAAGTTCGAATTCCGAGTTGGTTACATTCAATTTCTCGCAAATACTATTGGGATTGGTATGCATCGATCTCTTCTCCCTCCTAGATTAAATATCAGGGCAGGCTACGCGTTCTAGCCATGATTGGCTGCCGGTGTAGAAGGACATCTCAGAATAAAAACAGATACCTAGCACCAGTGAAACGCACAGTATACCGTCTTATAAAGCATTTCAGAGCTCACAATTAACTTCAGTGTGGTGTTGTGGGCACCGTGATTTTGAGTGCGGTTGATGAAGAGGAGGACCATGTACGAGATTCTATTATTATTGTTGTTGTCTTTTTTGCTCAGCTTATTGGATGTTATTGGATGGTCTTGCTCCTATAGTATATGAAGCTACACCTGCCAGCCATATGTGTCTATTAATAGTACCTTTCTGACTGTCTGTACTGCGCCAGGTTTTCTGCAAACCATATAGCTAACTCGTTATTGCGTGAGAGAGCAGCAATCTAAAAAAAAAACTGATTCGTACAAATATAGGAAGCCCAACATACATATCATGACACCAGTTTTGATAATCGCATGCTTCACGGTCAAATAGACGCGATATGGTGACAAATTTTCATAAACGTGGCTTATAAACTTACAGGTAGGGATCAGTTATAAATACTCGCAGGTTGGGTAAACCATACTGGCACCCAGCCATTATACTCTCCCGATAAACCCACTGATTGACAGAGGAGTACAGTGCATCTGCAGACAGTGAACATGCTTAAATGGTTAAAGTCAGGCAACTGCGCTACTGAACGGGATATTTACTGTAACCCATCTAAATACACCAGTTAAGATTAGAAACCAGTAGAACCATGTTTGGTGTTTCATCAGGGAAATTTGTTTTTGTTATACGGTATTCTTTACAACTTGAGATCTTGCTTTATGGATGTTCTCAGTCCTCAGACGGTACATTTTCAAACAGAGAACATTTTGCGGGATACTTGTAATGATGAGAAAGGCAAAATTCTGAAGTTATGAAATAGGAATTTTATTCTGATTTACGCAATGTAGGACTTTACGTTCAGTGGTATTTATTTTAAATCAATTTATCCCGAGCAAGGCGATAAAGCCACTAAGATGCAAGGGGTTACTGGGAATGTATTATTATTTTTAGTAGTAGTAATATTATTCTTTGCTTTTGAATTCTTTGCTTTTACATTCTTTTTATTACAATACCGTACCGGGACATTACTCAAGACCCAGGGCAATGTCGTAAATCTATGAATTCTCTTTGCTCAAATTTTGATGTTAAACGGTACGTAACATTATATTTCTGTTTATTTTTATTTATATTTTTTTTTTATTTCTAAGGATAACAATAGTTTAATGGTTTTACATGTTTCCAGTGTCAATTTCCAGTCCTATTTTTTATTTTGGCATGTTCTATAACAAATATATTTTCATCTGAAATATTTTAGAAAAGACAATCTTTTTTGCTTGTAGTTTTTAATCACTATGTCTGTTCTGTTACGTTTGATAAGTCTGATGGTATAACTAGTAACGTCCCAACGAATAGAGACTTTTATGTGTTCTCTGTCATGTTCTTTTTTGTGAATGTTGTAACTGGTTTGGTTTATTTTGTTTTACGGCATATCAACCCCAATGGGATATTTAATGCCGACAAGATATTTAGGATAGGTTCTTATGAATAGAATATATATTCATTGTTAAAAACCGGTTTGTAGGAGATCAGGTTTCATTGATATATTTTTGTAAAAAAGGGTTTTTGTCGAGTATCATATCTATTGCTGGTAATATTTCTTTTCCAAAAATGTATTGATGGTAATTTGAAAAAAAATGTATTGCTGATATTTCTATCATAAAAACCTATTTTTACTCTTTCATATTGTTTTGACTCGAGCTTGGGAGTTAACTATTTTGCCATAGCTGAAACCATAACAGCAGTTGGTACCACTCAGGGTTTAGCGTGGATCTGGGAACAACAGCAAGTGGTCACGTTCCTTAAAGTCTCATGATGAGCGGACCTGCTGCCCGATGTAGTTTATCGTCATACTCAGGACGTATTCTAATTGAAAAATAAGAGGAGTTCGTCAGTTTGGTGAAGAACCTAGATAAAAAAATCCTTCAGATATAGCATTATATTAATGTTGAGAAAAAAAACATATGACGGACGATGAGAAAAAACACCTTCAACCAAGAAAAACGTCGGTCATCATCAACTTAATATAGTGAGATAATTAAAACATATTGGCCCGATTAAAACATATCGGACTGATTATATAGTTAAGATGGACCCAGAATATACATCATTTCAAAAGCGGCACAGACAGTTGAATCTGTAACAAAACAAGGAACCATTTGGAAAGTATAAAAAAATCTACCTGAAATCAAAGATCAGACTTTTGTATGAACTAGCTTCTAAATCTTTGTCTTGTCTTGCGAATCTTGGACATTAACTGAAGGATTACAACGAAAAATCCAAGCATTAGTGATGAGATGCTAATCTTCCTAGTCATTTCCGATGTAGATCGTATCACAAATTACGTAGTGTGAGCAATCAGTAAATAAGAAACATGGCCGCTGAAAGATAACAACCGTCAAGAAGCGAAAGCCGAAATAGTATGGACACGCTATAGGAGCTAACAAGATTTTCACTGCCATCCTACAAGTCTACACCTTAGGCAAAAGCAGAAGAGACAGAGTGACGAAGATAATGTCTGACAACCTCATTGAGTGGACTGGAAAATTCTTTATAGAAACTCAGGCATTGGTACGTAACGGAGACATATAGAGGGAGTTGATCAAGAGTACATCCGATTATAGAACTGCTGTTGCTGATGTCTCGTTCAGAATCATGTGCATAGTTTTTTTCAATATCCTGACTAATTTTGACATGTCGATCTTTGGATTCTTTTGGTGTCAGAATTGGACAATCAGAGTGTCATTATTATTATCATTATTGTCTTTGATTTTTGTTGTATACACATTTCTTTATAGGTCCCATCACGTGACCTAAGGTCAGAAAAGGCCTCATTACATTTTCCACTGATCATTTTCGTAAAAAAGAAATGTACACATTTTACATAGATAAAGTTCTTTCTAATATGCTGTACTCATAAGTACAATATTTTGCATTTCTTTAAGATATGGGCTACTAAAAATCCCTTCAATGACTCTATCGGAACCTTTTCTAATCAATCCGAGGGAACAAACTACAACTGGAATTATTGATGTTACCATATGCCACATTTTTGAGATTTCCTCTTCAAGAGCTTTCTAATTTGATAGGTTTTGGAAGATCCTTAAAGATACATTACGATCTGAAGGGACTGTCATATCAATAAGAAAGCATATTCTGTTTTTGTGATCTTTGATCACGATATCTGAGCGATTATCTTTGATTGTTCTGTCTGTGTGTATTATAAAGTCCCATAAAACTGTTACAGGCCCGTGTCTAGGTGGTGTTTATACCAGTTTCTTGCAGTTTCCTTCCCGTAAAAGTTGAATATTTGTCAGTGCAGATATTAGCCCACTGTATCACGCCGAGTTTTATATTCAGTGGGTGCTAGACTGTGCAACCGTTATACAAGATGATCAATTGTTTCTGGACATTTATCCCAGAATCCGCATTTCGGCATAACATAATTTTTCAGTATGGGTGCTTGGGAATTTCTAGTTAGCAGGCATTGGTCTTGTGCAGCAAGAATAAAATATTCGGGTTCAGCTTTTAACCCTGCACTACATAACCACTGATAGGCATGGGGTTTGTCTGCATTAGCTTGTTTGGTGGTGGCAGAGTATTGACTATGAAGAGGCTTATCTTGCAATCGTTTTTTTTTTCATTTGACACATTGTATTTTCTTTTGATTTCTTTCTCAGGTTATTTGTCGGTGCAGTTGATGTATTATGGTTTGTTTGGACTTCTTCACTCATTTGAAATTCTCTTTTGTATTTGTTGGCTTCCTTTATTATTATTATTATTATTATTAGAACACTTCCAAAAGAGCAGAATTTTCAGAAATGAGAAAGTAAAGAAAAAAAGACGATGTTCACAATATATCAACTGTATACTTGTATTCTTCAATTTATAACTAAGCACGAATGAATACATATATAAGAAAACACTAGTTTATGAACAAATGTCGTTCGTATTGACAAAAAGGATTGTTGCACTTGTAATCAAGGCGAAAAGGTAAGCCAATTGATGCATAAACTGAAAAAGAGCATGGTTTTCATATACATTCAAGCAAATGTTTTATGTATAATTTGAAAATTATTTTTGATTAAATTGAAGAACACTTTTTATATATAAATTGAAGATGTTTTCCGTATACCTTGTAGAAGGTGTTTTATGCACAGAAATATGTTTTATGTGTTACATGAATAAGATGTTTATGCATAAAAATGCGGGATTTTAATAAATGAAATTTGTGTACAGGGGTCGAATTTTGATTGAAAATATCTGTTTTCGCTTCCCGCCTTCACGAATACACATCAGCCTTGGACCTGTCCCACCGAGAGATATCTGATCACTGTCATGTCCAAATGGTCGAATGAGAAAAGTATAACTGAATACACGACTCAATCTATTTCTCATCAATTCCTTCGCAGGCCACATAGCATCATATGTACCTCAATATGTTAAATATTTCCTTCTTCTATGTGCCGTGCCCATTCAGAACGTCGGTGAACATGACACTCCACAATTTCCTGTACTTTCGAGCCCTTAATTTTCTCTTTTTGTTATCTGAGTTCTTCCAATCACCTACCTAACGCAAGGTTGTATGTCGGTTATTTCCAGCTTGTCTCTGTCTCCCTTGCTTTCAATACGTCCTGTGAGTGTCAAATTCTCCAATCCCACCGCAATCTCAAATACCTCTTTGTGATTCTAAGTGTAAGTGCTCTTTTCATTTCCAGTTACACCTGTCGCTCATGTCAATCTTTACCGGGCGAAGAGTCGTTCCCCTTTACACCTAACAATTTGCAAAAAGTTGCTGGATGATGGCCATCCAATGGTCTTCACACGGTTATCTCTAATACTAATGTTGCTTATCAAGATGACCATTCTTGGGATAGAGTGTGGAGTAGTTTTCTGTTACATTCTCCACAGTGTTTTTATCGAGACACCAACTCTAGTTAGCTGGCCGATTAGCTCATTGAGAGTTCTTTCACCATTTCGAATCTTTCGTTTTATGTACCAAGTCCTTTCAGGACGTAGGCGATTATGGCTCCTCACCACGCTCTATCCCTTGCAGCTCTCACCAAGTTCCTTCCCTCTGCTACCTTCCCCAGACTATGTTCTGTCAACTACTTGCTTAAGACTGCTAGGTATGTCATGCGTTCTTTTCCCTTGTCTCGCTTTCTCTCTATTCGACCCGTGAGTATCAGATTCTCCAGCCCCTCCTTCCTCATTATATGTCCCAAAAACTTCAGCTCACTCTTCCTAATGCTAAGTATAAGCCTCCTCCTTGTTTGCATTCTCACTAAGACTTCATCGTTGCTCACACGCTCGGTCCATGATATCTTTAGCATCCTTCTGTAGAACCATATCTCCGTCGCCTCGAGTCTCTTCTTCATCTTTGAGGAAATCGTTCAACATTCGCTGCCGTAAAGAAGAACAGATGTCACGTAACAGATTCTTTTCTTTTTTACCAAAGAAATCCTCCTGTCTCGCAATACTTTGCCTAGCTTTTGGAATGCCTCCTTGGCCACCCCAATACGTCTAAGGATCTCAGTGTCGCACCCTTTCGATAGGATTGTTTTTTTTATTCCTAAACGGTTGCTAACCAGCCTACACACACCAGACGTAGTATAGAGCGGTGAAGACAGTTCAGTCGTCGTCTATTTGACAAAGTTTCATCTTTGGAAAGAAAAAAAATAACAGTTACATCCTGGGTCAAATGGACAGATTGATTGATTCGTTTAGCGACATATCAGTTCCTTATGAATCATTTAATGCCGAAATTTAATTTTTTCGCGAGATTTGAAGTAACAATATGTTATTCTCCTTTCACAATTGAAGACACTATATGAATTAAGGAATGTAAATGCTTGTGTGACATAGTTATTAGAGGCACTGATATGTGGGTTTTATGCGACAGTTTAAGTTATGTTTTGAAATAGAATTTGATTTAGGAAGTTGTCGGATATTATATAGCTTCAAGATGGCACGGATTGAAGAACTGGTGAGCCGAGTTCGAATTCCAGTCGGATCCATTACATTCCCTTACGTGCTAATACCCTTGAGAAAGGTATGAATCCTCCCCTTCCTCCTACAAGGGGAAATAGCAGGGTAGACTGGATTCTATAGCCTTGGTGATGGTTGGGGTCCGTCAGGTTATTATGTCGAAGAAACACCACATCTAATGCGGCTGCAGTGTATGTGGTGCCCTTATGACCCTGATGGCTCACGGGATTCGTGATCGATATGGCTTAATCTCATGAAATAGTTCTTACATGTTGGTTGGTTGATTTTGTTTAGCGGCATATCAGCCTCTATTGTTTATTTAACACCGAAATATAAATAATTTGAACAATTTTATCGCTTCAGATAAGTTTAATTTGAACGCAATTTTATTGCTGGCCATATTGCTTTAAAAAGCTATTGTTGCTAATTTTACTATAAATAGCTATTTTTCTCTATTTTTTGTTACATGAAAATGTGCTGTTGGTATTTGCGGGTATTTACTATATATTCATAGTGTTTTGCGTTTGTTTGGGGGTTCACTATTTGTCCGTAGCTGGGACACTAACAGGTTCTACCACCTCGTGTCAGGGTGGACCTGGGAAGAGCAGCAAATAAGAGGTTGTTCCAGGCGCCTCAAAACCGCCAATCCCCCGATAAGAGGCATTGCATGACTTCTAAGTTGAATGAATCCTCTTTGAGAGTAAGCAGAGAGGTGGAGTTTTCTATGATTTAACTGTAGTTTACACAACTGCATTGATCTAGCATATATTGTGCTCATAGTATTATTATGGAAACCATTCTTACTGTTGTGTTTCTGAATCAAGGTCAGGTACATTTCTAGTTCTCCTTAATCCATTGGTTTCCTTTATTTTGCATAAATTCTATTCCGCATTAGTTTATTTTGTAAGTCAACTTGATATTTCAAAAGTACCAACTTTCTTCCTCACATTTCTTTGCAACATCTTTTAGTTTTTATACTTCAATCGTGAATTATAGCAACAGTCTCCATTCGTAGATTTCAGAGTAAATTCTTGTACTACATCATATATAGATTTTGCTTTCATCTATGGTAATTTTAGAATCTCTTAATAATGATGTTGAAGTTGCCTTTTTCTCCAAAATCACTTTGTAGCTAGTCAGTATTAAGAATTCTACCTCTTGCCATCCACAATAAGATGCGGTTTTATAGCTTAGGCAATCAGACCAATGGAATCTGGAACACGCAATATTCTTTCACATAATCCGTTCAAAGCCAAAGGAAATTAATTACGCAATGTCCCTTTTTTGGAAAACGCAACATGTCTTCATTTTGTCCTCCGTCCACTGCTGTAACTAACATCTATTTTCTAGCGATGCTATTTAATCACTGGCAATCTCATTTTATCCCGATTCTTGGTTTACACAAAACGGCAAAAAATATAGAATTAAAATATGTCTGTAAAAGTTGTTGCTGAAGATGTTATGTGCAAAATGATAAAATATGCCCACGTATGCTAACGAAATGGGGCCTGGGATAAAAAGGTGCATTCTTTTATGCAGATGTTGTCTCCAATTGTTATTTTTCACATAACTATCACAGCCTCTTTATTTCGAACCTGAATATGTCTAAACTGCATTTATTTATGATACATTCTTATTCAACAGCATTTAGCATATACTGATTTATAGAAAGATATAAATACTTGCATTTTGTAAGTCCGCTATTTCAGAAAAACGCCTCTGATAAAGGTATTTGAACGAAAGAGTTTAAATGCTGTGCTTGACATCGGAATAATCTTACAAGCAGTGAATATGTCGACCAAACGTAGACCCTTGACTGGTAGTTTAAATGGTAGTTTAGCACACACTAGTATGAAATTACCATTAAAATAATATATGCAATATAATGTTTAACTACAAACATATCAAAATTATTATGGGTATGTTCAAAACCGAAAATAACAAAAGAAACCATAATTCTGAAACAGCTTTCCTGTGATTTTTCATAAATATTTTCATAAAAATTGTTCTGATGAGATTTCTCTTTGGTACTAGAATGGCGGCAAGGTCTCATGATTTTACAGTTGAAATGGCGAGATTTCACCCTAAGTTCTATGCTAACATTTTCTTCCCTGGCACTTCGCGCTTGTGGAACTCTCTTCCGGCTTCCTGTTTTCCAGTCAATTTTTAACAACGAAAATGTAAATGAAGTGCCCATCGTTACGTTCTGCCTTCCTAATCTCTCCCCTTTTATGGTTCTCCTTCCTTAATAATGATTTTTCCCATATTCTCTTGCACTCAGTAACCCCCAGTGTTTTTGTTACGTTGCGTGTGATGAAATGATTAAAAAATGAAAGTGTATATAAGATAAGCTGTGCATGCTGTTCATTGAAATATACTGGTGGCGTTTCAAGAAAACGAATGTGTGAAGGCAAAACTGGCCTCCTACAAAATGATTCACCCAGCGCATTGGTTATGCATAGAAATAATATTAGCCAGAATTTCGATTTAAAAATATTTTATCCTTGTTAAGAAAGAGAATAAATTATTAAGACGGAAATGGACTGAAAACGTTTTAATTCTTCCTACTTTACAACAAATATGCAATCTTGGTTTTTACTCATATGTCCATTGATGGGAGAAATGCTACTTCGCAAATTTGGTATATTTCAAAGCAACCACAAAAACATCAGAGAATTGGATGAAAATGGTTAATTTACTGCATCTAATAATAATAATAATAATAATGATAATAATAATAATAATAATAATTATTATTATGATAATAATAATAATAATAATAATAATAATAATAATAATAATAATAATCGTCAAGAGAAGAGCGCGATTTAATAAAATAAAAATAAAATAAAATACAGTTTTTGACAATGTTAAACAATATTTCAACAGAATGTCTTTCTTCTTCAAGTCTTATTGCAAAAGATTTTTCAAGTATAAACATATTAATAAAAATAATAATAATAATAATAATAACAATACAAATAATAATAATAATAATAACAACGAAAACTCTTTCTCGTCTCCCAACTTAACAATAATTATAGCACTTGATTTTATTTCCCACAAATCAACAAATCACCCATTCGCCCTTGCATGGAGTATTGCTGCCATATATGGTCTGGAGCCCCTTCTGTTTGCCTCGGAGTTCTTGATCCAGAAACGGATATGCATTGTAATTGGCCCTGATCTGGCATCTCGTCTGCAGTCGCTCTCTCACAGACGCGCCGTCGCCTCTCTCTGTCTTTTTTACAAATACTTTCACGGTAATTGCTCCGATGAGCTGCTTTCGCTGGTTCCCAGACTCCATGAATTCAAGCGTCATACGAGGCTGGCATCCCGCTCTCACCCTTTCACTGTTGAAACTGTTAAATGTACCGTCTCTTCTACACCAATAGGTTCATATCTCGCATCTCTCACCTGTGGAACTACCTTCCTTATTCCTGTTTCCCTGACAACTATAATCTCCAACTATTCAAATGTAATGTCAATCGACATCACCAGTTGCCTTGATCTATCCACTATCCTTCTCCACATTCTTTCCTCTATCACTCCTATCCGCTCTTGCTCCAAATCTTTTGTAACCCCTTGTGTGCTAGTGGCTCCCCGCCCTGCTTGGGGTGAAATGCTTAAAAAAAAAGAAACACTGAAAAATTTTCAGATATTTTTGTAAGTCCTACGAAATCTCTGCATTTGCCTTTGATGAAGATCTTGAAAGAATGAAACGTTAGACAAAAATAAGTTTTCCTATTTAGTTGGTTCATGTTATTATTTTATGTCAAACATATTCATTTCTATTTCAATTTTAAGATTTATATGAATAGTTTTTTCTTACATCAACGTAAATATCACTTTAATTTGATGACGTCGTAAACGACGAAACACGTCACACGTAAAATATTTTCGATTTGTCATTAATTTTTCAATTCTAATATCAGCATATTATATAACCAATATGTAGAAAAGATTATAACATAACGCCTCAGTTAATAAATAGATTTAATTAAAAAAGAGAAAATCTCTAAATCGTGTAAAGACTTGTTTCCCTTCTTGAATCACAAATCCATAAGGTTTCATTTATAAATATCTATGCAAATTTGACCTTACAAACCAAAGGCTTTCAAACTCTTGGCAAAGACGCACCCTCGTCATTCACACGTATGATTTTCGTATTGTTTCAACGCCGGAAGAAAAAATAAATCTGTAGCTGCACTTAGTCACCTTTTCGGTAAAGGAACAAAAACGCCAATTGCTTTTTCTTCCTCGCCATTACCCTTACTTGCAAACTACCGTTTTGTGAAGTGGCTTTTAAGGATGAGAAGTATCTTTGTGTTCGAATCAAACCGTGTCTTTTGTTATCCTTTCTGTTATAAGCAATAGAAAAGTTCGTTGGTCGACCAAACCTCGGCAGATGCATCAAGACAAAATGAAAAGGAAGAAAGCAAAAAAAAAAAAAAAAGAAGCAGAAACAAAGTAGAAGCAGGAACAAATACGAAAAGCCAAAGACGGTGATAGTTATAAAACTAAATAACCATAACATCATCCATTACAATAAGGTAGATAATAGTGAGGATCCTATTGAATAGCATCTTTTAAAGGGCTAAAAACCAAAACAAAAAAAACGGAACTCAAAAAGAAGGACATAACTGCTTTAAAAATCTGCATTCTACGACGTTTATTATTATTATTATTATTATTATTATTATGATTATTATTATGATTATTATTATTAATAATAATTTACATAATTTATTATTATTATTAATAATAATGATAATAAAATAATAATTGTGAAATTATTAACGTCAATAATAATAATTGTGAAATTAGTAACTTACTAAATTTATTATTGTAATTATTATCGTTATTAATTTAATAAATTTATTATTATTATTATTATTATTATTATTATTATTATTATTATTATTATTATTATTATTATTATCAATAATAATGATAATAGGAGCACCGTGGTGAAAGCTGAGACAGGAGGTCTAATTATTTCAGCTCAGGACCAAAGCCTAGGAACCAGATCATATCATTGTCACATAATCAAGGATGGAAATAACCTGAAATGCAAGATCTGTGGAAAATATGATGGAACTGTCGACCATATAATCTCAGGGTGTCCGGAACTAGAAACAAATGAATATGTCCGCATACATATGTGCACTGGAAGATATGGAAAATCGAAGCCACTGATTGATGCTATGTGCACCAACCAGACAGAGTTACCCAAAATAACGATGTAACTGTCCTCTGGGACATAAAAATTCAAACTAACAGGGAAATGAAAGCCAATAGAACTGATATTATGACACGAAATTCAGGAAGTGTATGTTTACTGACATAGCAGTACCATCTGAGAGAAACACCTCCATAAACATTATTGAGAAATTGTCTAAATACAAGGACCTTACTGATCGAAATTAACAGGATGTGGAGAATGAAGAACGAGACTGTACCAATAGTGATCGGAGCTCTAAACCTCGTAAGAAAAGGAATGGATAATTTTACTAACAATGTCCCAGGTAACAACATACAAGTTGCTCAGAAGATAGCACTACTAGCAACATCACATATAAAAGTGCTATCAGTTAAATGATAATTCTATAGGGCCTAAGGACCATAGTTTGAACCGGGCTCTACAGGATACAAATCAGGAAACATAACATACACAAATAATAATAATAATAATAATAATAATAATAATAATAATAATAATAATAATAATAATAATAATATTCAATTTAGTAAATTAATAATAATAAGAAGAAATTTAGTAAAGTAATATTATTAATAATAACAATAATATATTTAGTAAATTTAGTGATAGTAAATTTCCTTAAATATGTGACTGTGGAAAACCACATTATACATTAATCACATCAAAGGTTTTATCACTTTCAAACGGTTGAATATCCGACGAGGATTCTTTCAATGAAACTCGCTGTCACTCCTCCTGATGCGTCTGTCACTAATTCCACTTTCGCATGAAGGAATCAGTATTAAGTATGGACACAAAATAAACAACGATGTCTATAATCACTTCTACCTGGAGGACTTCAAACCTTTAGCCAAAGATGAATACTGTAAAATAAAATGTTTCAGTGTTGACATCGGTATGGACTTCGGATTAGATGTGCAAAAGTAACATTTAAAAAAGGAAGAATTACAGAAACGCACTCAATAGATCTAGAATGTGTCACAAAATAGGGAACTGGAGCAAGAAGAAGCGTATAAATACTTAGAAGTCAGTGAAAGAGATGAAATACAGTATACTCCAATGAAGATGCAAATAAGAAACGTTTACTACAGATGTGTGTTTCTGATACCGAGTTGAATTCACAAGATTATCAGCCATAAACATTTTGGCTGTCACTATGGTGCAATGCAGTTCCAACATTTTGAATTTGACTTTAGCTGGCATTAAAAGACTGGATGTCAAAACGAGAAAGCTTCTCACTTGCCACCGCATGCATCATCCTAAGGCCTGTATGTAACCAGATCTGAAGGAGGCAGAGGATTAGTTCAGATAGAACTGTCATACAAAACGACAAAAATCCGTCTTCGAATATAACAAGAAACTGCAGAAAACCGGAGAATTGTCTGTGTCAAAGACAGTGAAAGAAATAGGAAAATCTATGCCGAGGTGTAACCAATGAAATTTTACACACACATTTGAAATAAGGACCTGATTCTTTTGAATGCACTTCTTCAAATGTTTTATCATCTTCTTCAGGTAGACTTATTGCACTTGGAATACGAGTAACGTAATTGTCTCGTAAAGCCCAACCAAAAAAGAATTGTTCAAAAGCGACTGCCATATAAAATGTGCCCTGGACATTTTGATGCCTTGTCTATGGAATATATTTACTGTATAATGTTAATCACGAACTAAAAAAGATGTGAAATTTGACCCACAAATACTTCCCTTACTGTCCAAGAATAATATGAAATGTTATCTAACCGGGGCCTATTCATCGAAAAAGTTGCAAGGTTGACGTCAAATGAATTCAAGCATAGAGTTTTCTAAGTGCATACCAACAGAAAAATAATATCCCAACAAAATCATTCTGGGTTAAAAAAGAAATCGTTCTCTGGTAAAATCTGCTACTCTTCAGGATTGGTTTCCTTGTTTAAAGTCGGTGAATGCTGCTATAATCCTTGCCTTCAGTTCATCTTTGGTGTTACAATGAGTTTTGTTGGTCTCTCGGTCAACAGCACCCCACACATACTAATCAAATGGGGTGCTGTCAGGAGAGTTAGGTGGCCATATGTAAGGGGTATATGCGGGCGCTAAACTTTAAATTTCAATTTTATATTTCTGGCGTTCGATGCGGCTCAGATGAACGTATAGACACATTGGATGCCAAACATTTCAAATCGAGTAAATATTACTTTTTTTTTGAAAAATTTTTTACAAAGAAATACATACACATTGATATTTCTGGGTTTCTCATTTTGGCACTGAAAAACGAGTAAATACAATAGATAAAAAGAAGGGAAAAATAAAAACAAGAAAGAAAGGAAGGAACAAACAAAACGTAAGAAGAGTAATACGTTCAATATCTATCAAATACAAGTTCCGGCATGATTAAAAACATTTTATTTCAGTTATCCGCCCGGCACGGTGCCTATTGGTACGGCACGTTTTAGTATTTTTTTCAAAAGATATTTTTCAAATAATTTTTCCGTGGCACGAATATATTCCCGAATAAAAAAAAAAATCCCTTCTTATTTCACAAGTTTTAAAATTACAATCAGCATGACTATTCCAGAAAATATATATCCTTGTGTGTGCGTGTGTGTGAAAGAGAGAGAGAGAGAGAGGATGAGAGAGAGAGAGAGAGAGAGAGAGGATGAGAGAGAAGATGAGAGAGAGAGGGGGGAAAATTGAAGTGAGAAAGAGAGCGAGAAACAAGTGTGGTAATGATAAACGTGTATGGATGTGAGGGTAAGAAATGTGGTAAAAACATGTATGTGTAAGAGAGAAAGAGAGAGAAGCGAAAGTGAAAGAAAAGTGAAAATGAAGAGATAGTGAGAGAAAAAGGAAAAGGCGAGAGAGAGAGAGAGAGAGTAAGTAAAACGTGTATGTGAGAGGTGATAGAATAGTGAAAACTTCTGTTTTGGGGAGAAATGAATGTGAAACTGCGAGAGAGAAGTGATCGTGAGAGAAACAGGAAAAAGCTTGAATCAGAGAGAGAATGAAAGAGAGTGAAAGAGAGTATTGTGGAAATGTATAAGTTCTAACTGTGAGAGAAAGAAAAGGGAGTGTGAGAGAAAGAGTAAACATGAGACACACTCTCGCACACTCTCACACACACACACACACACATAGATAGATAGATAGATAGACAGACAGATAAAAGTCTGGCATAGATAGATAGATAGATAGATAGATAGATAGATAGATAGATAGATAGATAGATAGATATTTAGGTAGGTAGGTAGGTAGCGAGAGAGAGAGAGAGGGGCAAAGAAAAAAGAGAGGGAAAGGTTAGGAGAGGATAAAAGAGATGGAGAAAGAGAGAGAGAGAGAAAGAAAGAAAATGTGCGTGAAACCACCAGGAAGCCTTAACCTTGAGAAAGAATTCAGCGTAAAAAATCAAACAATGGAAAGACAATAGGAAAAGAGAAAATGAAAGTAAAAATAAAAAAATTAACACACATTCGAAAGACGAAAGCAAAATTCTCGAAGAATCCCGAAGACACAAAAACCAGAAAAAAATACTGATTAAATGAAGAAAAGGATAAGCTTGGAGGCAAAAACGAAACAATTCCTTCCCGCAGTTTTGCCCCCCCCCTCTTTTTTTTCTCCTCCTGCCACCGCATATTTCTTATTAAAATTCCAGCTTCATTAACATTAATCATTGATAATGATTAGGTCGAAACGAATTCTCCTCATCCTATTCTTACTAAAGCAAAAAACAACAACTATCGTTTAATTGTTTTTCTACTTATAGCTCTTGTCTCCATTCCATTTATTTAGCACTTTCGGCCTGTCGCTGCTCTCCGCCTTGCCCCAAACATTATTCATTCAAATTAGCATAAACAGAAGAATTTTCTCCCCTGTCTTGTTGTTGTGGTTGATTGATACGCCTTTTCGAAAAACAGAATTTCATTTGCTATGTCTATATTTTTTGTATCCTCCGTTTTCTGTCGAAAGAAAATCTACATTTGTTAAAGTTCCGAGTGTTTATATCGAAAGGACACACACACACACACACACACACACACACACACACACACACATATATATATACATATGTGTGTGTGTGAGTGTATGTGTGTTACAGATAATTATGTTGTTTCAAATTTGCAATATTTATGTGGAAAGAGTGTTCTATAGCGCGGTTTCGCATATTGTACATAGTTTGATGATCGCTCTAGGCGAGAAACTACCAGTCGCCATGTCGTACTGAAATTTATATCCAAACTGTTTACATATATATATATCTATATCTATATCTATATATATATATATATATATATATATATATATATATATGTGTGTGTGTGTGTGTGTGTGTGTGTGTGTGTGTGTGTGTGTATAAATCCTTAAATAACAATCCCTGTTTTTCCTCTATTTCCTTAATCTATCTATCTATCTATCTATCTATCTATCTATCTATCTATCTATCTATCTATCGACCTTAAAAAGTCCAAGCTTTTTGAACGGTGACTGAACCAGTCCGACTGTATGGATCAGAAACTTGGACATTATCAGTTCGTCTTGAAAGACGACTGGATGGAACATGTACAAATCTACTAAGAAAAATTCAGAACATCAGTCGAAGATACCATGAACTACAACCTACGGAGAATGGAGACCAATCTCACTCAAGCCCAACCAAAAAGCACTAGTCAGCCTGCCACTGCCACGTAGCGGACAAGGGAAGTCATCTCATTCTTATTCCTACGGCATCCTTCTTGAAGTGTCTTCTCACGAAAATAGACTTTCCGAGACACCATAGCTCTGGACTCAGGATTGGACTTGAGTAATGGTGAGGGGAAAACGATCATTCAGGTCTTCAGTAATGGTATCAACATTCATACTCTGGCTTTCATCTTCAAAGTCCATTCAAGGACCATCAAGAGGACGGTGAATAAGTTTTGAAAAAAGGGAATAGTAGAGAGGAAAACTGTTTCAGGAGGTCACAACAGGAGGAGCGATCATTCATTTCAACTTAGAATTAGAGAGATCAATTAGAAAAGATCCAACTCAATCTATAAGACATTTGGCACGTGAGAGAAGAGATTCATGTATGACAGTCCAAAGAACAGTGAAGAAAGACTTGAAAATGAAATCGTACATATTGTTACTCAAGGACAGAAAGTTAGAAGGATTGTCTTGAATAAGTTAGAAAATGATTTTGGAATAATACATACACACACGCACACACACACACACGCACACACACACACACAAACACACGCACGCGCGCGTTCGCATATATATATAAGGTAACCAAAAAAGTTCTGTCCGTTCTTAAAGGAAAAAAAGAAAACGCTTTACAGTATGTGTAACATATTTAGTTTTCGAAGTAATCGCCATCGGCATCCAGCACCTTCTGCCAATGTGTTTCCAGCTGTTCAATGCCCTTGCGGTAGAAATCGGGGGGATTTGACGCAAAGAAGTCCGTGAGAGTTTTGCGCAAGTCTACTTCATTGGTGAAGGATTTCCCGCGAAGATGATTATCCAGGGAGTGGAAGAGGTGGTAATCGGATGGCGCAAGGTCAGGTGAATAAGGTGGATGGTACAAAGTTTCCCACCCAAGTTGCTGTATAGTATCCCTGACCACTCGCGCGACATGCGGTCTGGCGTTGTCATGGAGGAAAAGCACACCTTTGTGATTCACCAGTGCTGGCTCCTTCTGGCACAATGCCTGTTGCACACGTTTCAATTGCTGCCAGTATAGGTTTCCAGTGACCGTTTGGCCCGTTGGTAGCCGTTCATAATGAACCACTTGACGACCTGTCCACCAGACACAAAGCATAATCTTACGTGGGTGCATAGGCGGTCTTGCGGTGTGAGGGACAGCATCCTGAGGAAACAACCAATGTCTGGAACGCTTGGGAGTTTCGTACAGAACCCACTTTTCATCACTGGTAAACAATCGATTGAATAAGGATGCGGTACGGTGGCGAGAAAGCAGCGATACGCGGGCTGTCACTCGTTGTCCCTTGTGGACCTCTAACAGCGTTTGCGGAACCCACTTGCTCAGTTTGTACGTCTTACCTAGGCGGTGCAGGTGAAGTCTAACTGTTTCATCGGAAACGTTGAACTGTCTTGCAAGTTCACCACACGTTAGACTACTGTCCTCTTCAATGGCCGCCTTCAGGACTCTGTCATTCAAGACCTGTGGTGGTCCACTGCGAGGCTCATCATGGAGAGACAAATCTCCCCACTTGAATTTTCGAAACCAACGCCTTGCAGTACGTTCATCCACAGCACTATCCCCAAACGCTTGACATATGCGACGACTTGATGCACTGCTGATAAGCCCACTTTGAAGTGGCCCCGAACAAGATCTCTAGACATTTACATCCATCTCACAGCTGCCTGGCTTATAACTGAGTGTCGGGCACGGTGCGCGTGTTTTTTATAACGTCTAATGTTCCTACTTCCGGCTGTCCGAATTTGAAAACAATTCCTACGCATTTCGTATATATTTCAAATTCATTCAATGACTAATCAAAAAACGGACAGAACATTTTTTGTTACCTTGTATATATATATATATATATATATATATATATTTATATATATATATATATATATTAGAAATTAATTTCAATCCTCCGTGATCTTCAGATCCTTAGCTATGATTAATTAATGATGAACATGTTATTTTCGTTTATGACCGATTTCATCAAAACTGTTCTGTTAAGCTTAGAGAGTAATTATACATTCCTTTTGTTCAAAGCAGAGCCCAACAGTGTTATAAAAATATCGGAGAATTCCCTTAAGATATTTTTAATCACTTTGAAGATATAACGATTCAAAGCTTAAACTAACAAATGGCCAATTCTACTTTTACTTGATTTCGACAATGTTGCTGTTTCATCCCATATATATATATATATATATATATATATATATATATATATATATATAACTGTTCTAGCACGAAGTCATAAGTCATCGTGACCGAGGGTTTGAGTATGTTGGTGTTGTTCAGATTGATGGTCATTCTAGATAACACGATCTCTTCCAGAAACTGTAACTAAGGTCTGCTCCACATCGTTGCAGTATAAACCACACGTTGACTCTGTGAGTGTTGAACAAACACAAATATGCTTGAGCAAGAGTCTCCAATAGGGATTAGCTAGCCGCCTTAGTAGACGGGTGTCCTCGAATACGAGCGGTCAGCTATTATATATATATATATATATATATATATATATATATATATATATATATATATATATATATATATATATATATATATTCAATTTAATAGAAAACAGTTAACATTAACCTTTTCTGTTTTCCATTTAAATTGAATTAATAATTGCTCTGATTTGACATTGAGCTCTCTGGGTTACATCCTCCTTGAGGTTATCCACACGGATTACCAAACTTTTCATTACTCATATATATATATATATATATATATATATATATATATATATATATATATATATATATATGTTTGTGTGTGTGTGAATCAATCCGCTCCTATCTATCTTAGTCTCTTTCTACCTGTATATTTATGTCAGTTGTTTTCACTATCTATCTATCTATCTATCTATCTATCTTTTTTCATCAGTCTCTTATATTTTTTCAAAATTAAGACATCCCAAGATTACATTCACTTATCTAGAGGCTTGTTTCCTCTAGCCGAATTATATTTTACTCTCTTTCGTCGCTTTCACTGACAATCTAGGCAAATATATAACATAAAAACATGATAGAAAATCGAATCTACAATACCCACCTGGTAATAACATCTATTTTTATGAATAATTATCCACAAATACATCAGCCGTTTCTCATTTTCACTTTCATGAATCAATTCAATGGATTCCTGCCTGTGTCTCGTGTGTGTATATGTTCACACGTATGCAGATGCGTGTATGTTTCTTTGCAAGACTAGCCTTTTTTCTTAACATCGCCTACTTACAACATTATTGTTTTTTATTTTCTTCCCATCAGCCCTTTTTCCGCTTCCGATACGGTCGTCTATAACATCTTATCCCCAACTTTTTTTCCTGTTTTGCGGTAATCGCACTGGTAAGGCGTCCCTACTCTCATTAACCAGCCAACAAGAACGCAGAGGCAATGTTTTGACCTACATATTCACAGATTTCCGACTCATTTCGGCTGCCTCAAACGAGACACAGCCCACATACTGACATCAAGCGCAGTAGGAAGTCTTCATTCTCGTGTTAAAGACAAACGGAACCGTGTTTGCGTCTTATTTTTTTTTTATTCTCCAGTTTGTAAGAGCCTTACGGCCTGTAGTTTCATCGATGGATGAGCGGTTTCTTCATAACGGTTAATGGCTTGATGGTGGGGGCGAATTCTGGTTTGGGATTTATTCCCTCCTTTCGAACGCAATTGGACTTGTGATTGCTTAACCTTCGCTATTGATATGAAGTTGTTCAGAAAATATTGTCTTATTTTTGGAGTCTTAATAAAAGCATGTTCCAAAGTAACAAATTTATTTGCCAAGAATGGGAAGATACATTCCGAACATCTTAATAAAACAACTCATTCTTTTATTTACACTATTTACACGCAGACTATTTTCCACATCTTTTGTTATATAGGAATAAACTGTCGCTACCGACACTTGAGTTTGAACATAGATCGCCAGTGAGCAAACAGGCGAGCCCATTATTGAATTAAGTAGACCACGTGACCATAGAGGAAACACATATTAATCGTTATTTCTATTCTATCCTCTATTACTATACGGACAGCTGTTCTCTACTCTATTCACTGTACTATTTTTCTGTTCAGATTACTATACGGATTACTATTCAAGCGAGTATTATCGAGCAAGTACTATTAGTGCGAGTGCTATTCGAAGGCGTCTGACACCAGTATTGTTTAACGGCGTATTATAGTTGTATCTGTGATTACAAAGTCTCTACTACAAAGAGCATTACGAAAGTGACAACGAATATTCTTTGACATCAAAAAATCTTTGTTGTTTTCATCACAACGTTTCAGCCATTTTGTCCTTCGACTTTTATCAAGAGTAGGTCTATCCAGGCACCTTACAGGGAATTCCGAACTGAACGATTTATTCAATAAACGGGGTAGATTGTTCTTTTTCCACTGCCCATGTCTAGGGATATTTTGTATAGTTCTTATTTTTAGTACAGTTCAGTTATTGCTCGTCCTGTTCGGAATTCCCTATAGGTTAACGGATTGACATACTGATGAAGAGTTAATTCAAACGTTACTTTCAGTGGATACTCGTGTTTGAAATAGACGCCCTGTTTTTTTTTTGTTTAGTCTCTTCATATTATAATGTGTTTTCAAAGAGCTCTAAAAAGCTATCAAATACAAGGATCTTGAGGTGGAAATTTAAAAAATGTGGCACAGGGGGACATCAATAATTCCATTTGTAGTTGGATCCCTCGGATTAATTGGAAAATGTTCTGATAGACACATTGAAGGGGTTACAGGTAGTCCATGCCTTAAAGAAATACAAAAAGTATTATTCACAGGTACACCTCACACTTTCAGTCTGTCATTTATGCACCATACGCGATTCACGCGTAAGCAATCATGTATCTTTCGATACATGACTGACGAGGCATATTTTTTCCCCGCAGTAGACCAGTTATCATCCAAGGTTATAGAATCCGGTTGGTCCTGCTATTTACCCATATCTGGGGGGGAAGAAGACGAGGATTCATACTTTTCACACGTAAGTGAAAGTAATGGATTCGACTAGAATTCGAACTCGGCTCAATCCGAGCCGCTATCCATTACTCCACCGTGCCTCCTCCCACCTTACGAAGAGTTTATCTATGTAAAATGTGTGTGATTTTAATTTTTTGTTTTACATAAATGATTAGTGGAAAAGTTTATGAAACCATTTCTGATCTTAGGTTACTGGTTGGAACCCGGAAGGAAATGTGTGTATAATAATAATAATAATAATAATAATAATAATAATAATAATAATAATAATTTCATTCCGACCAAAAATCTTGTTCTTTGACAAAGTCCAAATATCCAGTTTTTACTCAATGATCTACTGCGATAGATTTAAATTTCATTGTTTAGTAAAATACTATGATGTCTTGTAGTTTCAATATTCTGATATGTTTGAAATGGAATATTCGAAATAATCAAAACCATTCATTGCTTCCCTAGCAGAGTTTCTAGTTTCGCTGGCAGAATCCAAATTATCCTCTCATTATTTGCACTCTGAAAGATTTCACATCTGTCGCATCTGGTGACTTAAACTGGAATCCAAAGCCCAGCAATCGTTCTTAATATCCCAGGATTCTTCTCAGCATTCGAACTGATTTTAACGGTGCCGACATTTCGCTGAACTCTAGTTCTTTTAGGCGTTTAATTTTTAGTCCAGGTTTGTTCTCACTTTCGATAACATTTGATGCGACTGTCATCATCATATTTCGCAATGTCTTTCACCTCTTTGGGAAAGTCGAGATATTTATTAATCGTGTTAATTTTCTATAGATTTACTCTATAATCTGTAGGAACAACAACATAATAAGTTGCAGGGTTTGTTTTTCTTGCTTATGATTCGAAATCTTGCCTTCTCGTCTGGATTATCACTCTCCATGGATCTTATCCAGCTAACAATGAACGTTCATGCAGTTAACTATTAACTGACTTGGACCCTGAACATTTATCACTAACGTTCTTACAGCGTCATTGATAGACTCATTTGTTTTTACAGGTTATTTATACCCGGAAAATATTTTTAGATTTTTAGAATCTTTTAGGAGATAATAACGATTTACTGATACAAGTCTTACTAATTAACCCATTTCCCGTACTAGTCAAATAACATTAGTAGATTTTTTCTTCCTTTTACAATATGTATAGAAGATATAAAATTTGTTTCCGCATATCTTTTTTAACTTTCAGAATCCCTAATTTAGAATAATGAATTCACGTTCTAATATATTTCTGGAATTTATTATTCATTTTCTGTTAATGTCACCTCACAAGGCAACCCGTCCTGGGTATGACGTTAAACTGCATCCGAGTCCTGGGTAAGACGATAAACTACATCCAACAGCAAGGCCTCTGATCAGGAGGTTTTGAGGAGCGTGGAACCACCTCTTAATTGCTGATGTTCCCAGGTCCACCCTGACCCGGGGTGGTAGCACCTGTTAGGGTCCCAGCTATGGGAAAATAGTGAAATCCCAAGGTGTGTCCACGTATGGGTATGACGATAAACTACATCCTCGTCCTGGGTAAGAAGATAAACTATGTCCAACCAAAAGGCCGTCGATCCGATCAATCGGCTGGTCATGTCATGCCCCATCACATCTAACCCATCCCAAAACAACTACAACTTACAATTAACTTTCCCTCCCAAACCCTACACTAAATATACTAACATCTTACTCCTAAAATGTGATGGGAAACGATGATGTTGCCAGCTATACACTATTGAAACGATGATGTTGCCAGCTATACGTTTTTGAAACAATGATGTTGCCAGCTATACGTTTTTGAAACAATGATGTTGCCAGCTATACGTTTTTGAAACAATGATGTTGCCAGGTAAACATTTTTTTGAAACAATGATGTTGCCAGGTATACATTTTTTTGAAACAATGATGTTGCCAGGTATACATTTTTTTGAAACAATGATGTTGCCAGCTATACGTTTTTGAAACAATGATGTTGCCAGGGATACATTCTTTTGAAACAATGATGTTGCCAGCTATACGTTTTTGAAACAGTTTCCAGCTATACGTTTTTGAAACAATGATGTTGCCAACTATACGTTTTTGAAACAATGATGTTGCCAACTATACGTTTTTGATATACCTAGTAAATACTGGATCTGGCATTAAATAACCCATAGTGGTTGATATGCCATAAAACCCCAAACAACCAAATCAAACCATCACAAGGCAACGTATTGACAACATTACAAGGTAACGTCACATCATGAGGAGTCTACGGCCTCTTTCTAATGTTGCAGAAACGTTTAACAACATTATTTTGTTAGCTTGGTATTTCCTTCTCTGTGAGATATCCTGGTCTGTGCATATAAAACTGGTTAGTAAAGTAAACAAAAAAACGTCGCCTGCACAGTTACTAGTAAATCAATTTTCATACCCAGTCATGCTTATTATTATCGTCTTTATGGACTATATTTCTGGTCCTTTCTTCTTTTTTTTTTTATTTCTATACAATTTAGATTTGCCGTTTTTCATTGTTTTTCTTTGTCATATGCTATTCATCATTAGTTCTTATAGTATTGCGTCGATTTTGACCACTGTTAAGTGTCATTCAGTTTTTGCATTTCAGTTATCCCACAATAGAAATATCCATGTCGTTTTATCAGACATTTCTTCAATCTGTTTCTTATTGGATAGATTTGCATGTTTATACAAGATACTTCGTTGGCGTTACCGAAATTCAGGGGCGACTCTGACCGTCGGGCTTAGCCCGAGTGAGTCAACATTCAAGTATATTATATTTCAAAACAACAAAAATCTTTCGTAGTGCGTCGTTTTCATTCTTAACTTCAGATGGAACCAAAATTAATTATTTTAACCCCGTGACTAAAAATATTGACCGAAATACATTTCGTTGTTATTGTTCATAATAAAGAAGAAAGTAAGAAGAGAACCCCCCCCAAAAAAAAACAAAGAAAGAAAGTAAGTAAAAAAAGAATGAAATACTATTAACGTGGTTAGTTGGTCTGAGCCGTATCTGAGATGGATACACTTAATAGGCAATTTATTTCTTGCTTTAACTTTTTAAATAATCTTTTAAAAATCTCTAATGGTTTGTATGCCCTGTTTTCGAAGAACACATTTTTATTTCAACTTATTGTTTTCAAATGTCAATTTTAATTAATTTATTCCGTACACGTCGACTGCAGAGTTAGGATGAGGAGTGTGACTGTGGTAGTGTTAAGGAAATATGATATCAGTATGCAGTACTGATCATAAACGTAAAATTTAGACAGAGGGATACATAAACACATTAAAGCATACACATATATACAAACACACACTCGTGGTAGATACAGACGTTATTTAAAAAAATAATATGTGGCTAGAGTTTTTTTTTTAAATTATATATTTTAGTTAGTGTAAAGGAATTATTTTAGTATCTAAGTTACACCAATTGTATATTTCGTTAAGGATTGAAATGAGCCCGACAGACATTAATGATCTAGAGTCGCCACTTCCGACAATGGAGAGTAAGTTCTCCATCCTAAGCATCCTCGAAGAATCCAGCTTCAACTTGATTTAGACTGTCTCACTTCGTTCATGAATTCATCCAAATTCAAGTCACGTGATTTGTTTGAATTCCAAATGCACATATCTTTGTTATAATTATTGTTATTGTTATCCGTATATTTAAGTTTCCGTTATTTTTACCTTTTGTGATTTAAAATACCTATATTGTAAATTATTATTATTATTATTATTATTATTATTATTATTATTATTATTATTATTCGTTTCTCCGTGAGTAGGTAAGTTCGTTAGCACGTGCATCATGCCCTGCCATTCCTTCGGACAAATAATGGACCATTCCGTTTTGACTGCGAGGAAAGTCGGAAGAAGAAGCTATATTAAAGACAATGTTTGGTTTTAGTGAGAAAAAGAAAACATGTCTAATACTTCGACGTGGTGTAATGGTTAATAAGCTCGTCTCGCTAGTTTACGACTGAATGGTGAGTTTGATCCGCAATGGGTGCCCGATACTTTTGGCTTTGTGCCACATTTAAGCTACGCTTAGAAAATCACCATAAAAAGAAACGGAAGTGCTGACACGTTTAACGTCTGCTTCCGTGTCAATTTTTAATCTTTTCATTTTTACCCTCTTACTTCATTAAATAATAACCTGCATTTATACATATGATTGTTATTGAAATCAAAGTTGTTATGATTTATTATTTAACGATTCAACTCGGGAACTTGCACGGTGATTTTATGGACATGGGACACACAAAGATCTTATTTAATCATTAAATTAAGAATTTTGATTCATCGGTGAATTCTTAATAGGAAAACGGTAAAATTTTCACGGTTACTCTTACTGATGATTGTTATTAGCAGTAGTATTGTTATTATTATAGCTTATAGCTGTATTAACGATTATTATTCCAGTTATGATTTCATTGATTACTGTAAAATGTTACATATATCGTCAACCTTCTGCAAATATTGATATTTTTATTTGAGATGCTCTGTGACAATTACGTGCATTGGTTGGGTGATTAATTATCTCAATTCCTATCTGCAGTTTCGAGACACATCATTTTCCTTGGCACGTGGGCTGATTCCCCGCAGCGCTACCACCTGCGCACTTCCAATGATGTCAAGCATCCCGAAGGCGTGTTACGAGGCAGGAATATCCTGAGAAATAATAATGAAAATCATAATGATAATAATAATCACAATAATAATAATGAACATTGTGAAGGCGGAGCAGGCAGAGCAGGCGGAGAAGGCGAAAGTACAGTGCTACTAAGACCTGGCAGAGGAGATCAGAAAAAAACAGCAGCTCAACTATTGTGGTGGGGGCGCTCGGGAATATTTCTATTTCTGCTACTCAGGACGCTTTGGACATAACAGACATTACTGGACGTGCGGAGGTGCCTGCACCGCTTGGAATAGTTCGTGTGCTGAGGAAAGTGTTGTCTCTAAGCTGCAAGTAGGAGATATGATGATTATCACCCGGCTGAAATATCTAAGTATCGAAGAGGATATCAACTGAAATAATAATAATAATATTAATAATAATAATACAAGAAACAGCTTAGGGTTGAAAGCTGAGACAGAAGGCCTAATTATTGCAGCTCAGGAGGACCAAAGCCTCGTAACCAGATCCTATCACTGTCACATAAACAAGGATGAAACTAACAAGAAATGCTGGATCTACGGAAAATACGATGAAACTGTCGACAATATTATCTAAGGATGTCCGAAACTAGCAAAAAATGAATATAACCACACACATAAAAAGGTAGCCACATATGTACACTGGAAGATATGCAAGAAGCAAAAAATCGAAAACACCGAGACATGGTATATAGCACCAACCAGACACTGTTACCCACCATAACGAGGTAACTTTCCTCAGGGACATACCAATTCAAACTGACAGAGAAATAAAAGCCATCAGACCTGATAATATCATAAAAAGCAAGAAATTCATGAAGTGTATGACATAGCAGTATCATCTGAGAGATTCGCCTCCATAAAAATTATTGAGAAATTGTTCAAATACAATGACTTAGAGATCGGAATTAACAGGATGTGGGGAATGAAGTCTGAGACTGTACCAATAGTAATCGGAGCTCTGCGCTTGGTGAGAAAAGGAGTGGGCGATTTTACTAACGGTGTCCCAGGTAACATTAACAGTTTGCCCAGAAGATTATCCTATTAGGAACATCCTCTAAGAAAAGTTCTATCAATTAAATGACATTTCTCCTATAGGGCTTAAGGACCATAGTTTGGATACCAAGCAGGAAACATAACATATATAAATGATAATAATAATTTCTTCTTCTGAAGTATATCTCATAACGCAATTTAACTATCAGGAACGGATCATAAGAAGTAACCATGTCTTCTGTCTTTTTTCCACTTATCTACATCAATTCGGACTTTACGAAGCAGATCTGTTTTCTAAAGTATCTCAATTCAAATCACAGTAACAATTTTATTCAGCTATTTTATAAATTTTATCTGTCATAGTTCTAAAGGAGGCCATATCGTTAATTCGCCCGACCGTTACGTAATGCCAGTAAATAGTGAACTATTCCGTTTTGATCGCGTGGAAAGAGGGGTTTCAGTGAGAAAATGAATGAAAGAAAGAAAGACAAAGGGAAGATATAGAAGAGTTTATCGGCTGTTTCATTGAAATGGAAACGTCATTTTCAAATCATTTCATTTGTATCCTCTTTTTAATATAACGACCATCATTCATATTTATGATTGCTGCTGCAATATTTTGTTAAAGTTGTTAAGATCAAATATTTAACCATCTCAAATGGGAATTTCTTTGGATATTTTATTGTCGTAAAACTCGCCATGCGCTTACTCAAATCATTCATCGGAAAATTAAGATTAATCAGAATATTAAAATAGGAAAAGCGTGAATTTTTCATGGGGTTAAAACTAGTTATTATTATTATTACTATTATTATTAACATTATTCATTAATTTTATTTTCTTTCACTTTTACATAAAACAAAAGTTATTGATATGCAGAAAAAAAATGAGAAGAAGAAATGAAAAAAAAAAGAAGAAATATTAAAGGCGGAAATAATTTCGGTTAATTGAACAAATTATGCGCCCCTTAGCAATTGCTTTCACCTTTATTTTGTTCTTTATCCCGTTTCTTTCTTCTCTTAGTCTTGCTTCAAAATGGACGACGAAGACGGCGACAACAACGATGACGTCGGCGATGATGATAATATAAAAGAAACATTTTTTTAATGCTTACCTTTCTCGTTCCATTCGCCTTCTCTCCTCACTAATCCTTTGTTTCATGCGAATTTGACTTTCACTTTGAACTTTCATTTGTCTGTTCCGCACATGCTTTTAACATTTTCACTTCTCTCTTGTTGTGTATTTTTTGTTTCAAAAGCCGAGTTTCTCTTTTCGACGTTACCGCATGTCGAAGATAACTTTTATATAATACTATAAAACCATATCAATAAATAACAGTCTAATGATGACAAAACAAATATTTATTTTTGTACAAAGTATTTATTTTGTAAAGAATCTTTTTTTATTGTTAATGCACTTAATTCATTGACGAATATTAATCACAATTCAAAAAATATCAAAGGTGATGTTAACTTGGATGTGCAGGTGGTGTAATAGATTACGGCTATGAATGAGAAATTGTAGAGCCGAGTTCGGATTCTACTGTATTCCATGAATCCCTTTAGTGATTTGTGGGAGCTGCACTATGTTGTAAATATTCGGAAATAAAAAGAAAGCTATACTACTCAAATATTCGAGGTTGTATCAATAAGTCCGTAGCCTAACAGTAATTTATTAACCAATTTTTGTTTAAATTTTGACTTTCTACTTTTTCATTCATTGAGTTGTTTTCACGGTTTACCAACCTTTTATATGCTATTCAAAGCTGAAACATATTTTGTAAGAATATTGTAAGAATTATTCTGTTTATTTGCGAGTGAATTCAATTTTTTAGAGGTAAAACCTATATTTAACCCATCCATGGAGGAGACGGTGTGAATTTATACATTCCCCAATTGTATTTGAGCGTATCGTGAATATAACAAGCTCGACTGGAATTGGAAACGTCATCCATTACATCCAAGATTACAGTATCTGGTATTCACAAATGGTCACCCATCTACGTACCAGGAACGATTTTGCTTACGTTGGCCACAATTTCGTGCGAATTGATTCTTAATATTATAAAAATCAGCGAACCGGTTGTTGGATTATGAGAAAATAATCTTGTATATTAATAGCCGATATGTAATAGATAAAATATAAGTAATGTCATTGCTGTAAGTTCTGCAAAGGATGTAATAAGTTTTTCTGTGATGAACATAATTTATTCTGACAAATGAAATCGTTTTAAATTAAAATTATGGCAAATCTTCTATTCATAAATTTGATAGGTCTTCCATTGGATCTTTCGGACTGCAGCGACTCAATTCGCATGTTGTTAAGAAACCATAATACATCTGATATCCCTATAGTCAAAATGTATCATACTTCTGAACAGAAATATGATAAGGACAGAATTTCAGTTTGAAAATATCTGAGTAAATAAAAGCTTTATATTAAATTAACAAAATAATTTAATTCATTTTGATAATATAAAGTGATTTCTTTCCATTCTCAGATTGAAAAGGAAATAAGCAGAATAGTTTCTTAAAGATCACCTGTCTTTATAGAAATGGTTCCTGAAGATTTTGGATGTCATTAATGCATATGCATATATATATATATATATATATATATATATATATATATATATATATATATATATATATGTGTGTGTGTGTGTGTGTGTGTGTGTGTGTGTTTAAAATGGTTGACGAATTTGTTGAAAATACTTAATACAATAATCATTACAGACACTTTCTACGCAGCATTTATACAAAAACAAATCTGAAGGGACACTAGAAGAACTGAATGAAAAAGAAAAATATTCCTTGATTGTCACCTTCAAAGGAACATATTTTAAAAAGGATTTCTGCCCAGATGTACATTATATATATATATATATATATATATATATATATATATATATATATATATATATATATATATATATATATATATATATCAGTGCATGCGTGTGTGTGAAAGTGTGTTCATATTCTATGACTAGAAAAGAAACGTTTACTAAGACTAAAGTTTTATATTCCAGTTTTTTTCATAAAAATATCAACTGCAACACTACTAACAAAGATGATTGATCGATCATCTCTCTGAACAATGGGATTATATAGAAATATGTAACAAAGCCCGTAGTAACCCATCTTATTTCTGTCAAACTTCAAACTGGTCGATAATACACAATACGCCAATATCCTGAATCGAAAACGAATCGATTACAAATTCTGGAATCTCTTTATATCATAGGACGAAAATTCTCCACGAATAAAATTTCCTTCGGTCTCCGTTTCCATTTGTTAAAATGCTTATCATTTTAGTACATGTTAGACAAGTGACGTTAAATCTGTTCCGCAGTTGCATATATATATGTATATATATATATATATATATATATATATATATATATATATATATGTGTGTGTGTGTGTGTGTGTGTGTGTGTGTGTGTGTGTGTGTGTGTGTTCTGTTTATAAGTTATTTTTATAGATACAATTTTTTTAAGTAGATACTCTACTTTTAATTAAACTCTATTAATTACGTTTACGGGTATGAATTTTCGAGAGATTTCCTAGAAAATATGCGCTCTCCAATCAGAATGTATTCTTGTACGGAAACCGTCATTTGACCTGACGTACTGTACCATTCATCTACAGAGAAGTATCTGGCTAGCAATGTCCGAATTACTGTTTATCAACAAAGTACACAATCTTCGACGATTTTTCTCGATCGATCATAACTGTTCACGAAACGCATCTTAACTTAAACTGTGACAACATATTATAAAATAGGGTTTAGTCCCACAATTATTTATTTAATCTTTTTATTCGTCATTTTCTTAGATACAATTTATTTAATTAAATGCTCTGTTTTTAATTGCCATTGCTTCTCTATAACTAAATGGTATAGTACGTCAGATCAAATGACGGTTTCCATATAAGAATGCAAGTTCAACACCTGTCGTCGAACGCATATTTTCTACGAAATTTCTCGAACATTCAATCGGTAAATATAATTAATAGTGTTTAATTAAATACTGTATTTGATTAAATATATCGTTTCTATGAAAATAACATTTAAATAGAAAATATATTAACAGATCCCGACAGATATTAGGGAGATGCCATTAAATATACTTTAATGTTTAAAAAATTATTCAGTATTATTATTGTTTAGGTAATAAGCATTATAACATAGCACAAATAGCTATCTTGTGTCAAAATAAATTCTCGACAATATACGCACGTATTTATGGTTATTTTTTAACTTTTATCAAAAACGACATTCTTGTAAATGTAGTTATGGATAATATTATATAATATGATAATATTAATTAAAAGGTTTTAATTAAAATCTATTTGTGCTCAGTTGTTGACATTAATAGCTATCTGCTGATGTGTTAAAAATTTGGAATAATGCAATAATAAAAATTTAAATTCCATCTCTCTGACCTGCAAATAATTGTTGGACTTAATACATTTCAGTATATATATATATATATATAAAATGAAGAGGTTATAATGGTTCCAACGAGAGAAAAGTGTGTATATTAAAAAGAAGAGAGGTACCGCAAACTTTTTTGGTTGTAATGTGGGTTTTTAAAAAAATATTCTGTTTTTACACATTCGAATGACCAACACAAAAACAGAGAATGTCTCATATCGAGACTATTTAACATTGAAAAACATAAAGGAAAAAAATTAATTACTTTTAATAATATGTGGAAATCTCCACCCTTTACCTGAAGACGGTCGTGAGACCAGAAACACGTGTTGTAAAACTATGAAAAATAAAGAATAATATTTTTTTAAAAACCCACATTACAACCAAAAAAGGTTTCCGGTACCTCTCTTCTTTTTAATATATATATTTTATATATATATATATATATATATATATATATATATATATATATATATATATATATACACTACAGGGTGTTCAAAAATATATCGGGCCAGTTGATGTCCCCAAAACAATACTTCAATATGTTTTTTATGTTTTCTTTTCTTTTGGCTGAATACTTATGACACAACCAAATTTGAGAAAAGAGTTTGGCTAATGCAGAATTCCAAAGTGCCTATTTACTGTGTTTGTCCACACAAGGAGCCATCGAAGACTATTTCTAGATCCATTAATTTTGAGCCCGCTACCTCACCAATCCCGCAAACAATAACTCCACCACAGTGACTACCACAGATTCAACCACTAAACAACCCCTGTTTGTCTTCCCACTACCGGGCCACTCAGTAAACTCTGATAAAACATGTGGTTCCAACGCGTCCGCCATTTTCTTATTCAATGATGGGGCTGAGGACAATATGGCGCCAGGCGGCAAAATAAGGAAAGTGCGCCGGTCTCGCGAGAAATAGCGAGAGTCTGCAGCACGCCGCATCTGTCAGCGGGGCAGTGATGGCAGTCCTGGCGATGACAAAAATGACAGTCGGTAAAATGATGAAGGAGAGGAAACGCTGAAATACAAAAGAGCTAACGTCAAGAATTTTTCATATTGGGGATAAAAATTCCCACAAGATGTAAGCTGAGGAAAATGCATAAAAGTGACGAAGAAGGTACAGGCGCAGAGAAGAACCCGAGAGTAACTGAAAGGCCTTGAATATAAAGAGAGAAAGAAAGAGTCTATGTTGAAAAGCAAAATTAAGAGATAGAAACGTATTCAGCTTCGTTATTGAGATAATCTAATTAAGTAGTAGAGAGTTATATACAGTAATAAACAAAAATGTGGACCTGAAATTGTTAGTTTCTAGATTCAATTCTCTCAAAATAAAGATATACCGAATTAAGTGTCTCGCACTTTTAACCCCCTGAAAAATGTAAAACCAGCGGACAACAAACAAAACGTCCACATGAAACTCCAAGTAGGAGAACAGCAGCAAAATTTGAGTATTGTTATATATATATATATATATATATACATATATATATATATATATATATATATATAGTTCTGTATATGTTCTGTAGTTTATTGTTGCCTATCGCATACGGCATCAGTATGCCTCGTAAAAAGAAATCTCCGCCAACCGAGGAACACGTTACAAGAGGCAAGGCTGCAGCGAGACAAAGGAAGTCCAAGGCAAATGAAAACCCAGATCTAAAGGCAGCCAGCTGATAATATGCAGGGATAGACTTAGGGATTCTCAAAACTCTTGAACAAGCCGAAGGCCTAATCAAGACCCTTCCACAGGAACAAGCTTAAATGCCACCTGTATATATATATATATATATATATATATATATATATATATATATATATATATATATATATATATATATATATGAATATTAAAAAATAAGAAAGATCAGTAAGATGTATAATCCGGTGTTCGTAGCAATTACTTTTATTAAAAAAAAAAACAAAAAAAACAATGCTCGATACAAACAGTAGTGCCATAAATAAAATAGATTGAATTTTCCTTAACCTTAACAACTCATAATATTAATATTGTCTGCGCTTTTAAATCAAGTAAATTTCTTAGAAAATTATTTCTAACATCTCTTGACAATGGAACGAAAATATGGTTTTTAAGTTTAATTTTTATAATAAAATTTATAAATTTACTTTCTGATTTGAAACAGAACTTTCTGTGTCGCGATGGAACATATTTTTAAAAATGAAAATAATTAAATAATTATAACATATATATATATATATATATATATATATATATATATATATATATATATATATATATATATATATATATATATATATATATATATTTGAATTGGACAATTTCCGACAATTTATTTAAAGACATTTATGATATGTTTAACGTTCTTTTTATTTTATTTGCTTAAATACTTGTATCTATAAAAAGAACGTTAAACATATCATAAATGTCTTTAAATATATATATATATATATATATATATATATATATATATATATATATATGATAAATTAAGAGTATTCCTCAATAACGAAAAAAGGGATCAATCAACATAGTTTTTATATGTTTTGTTAAAATTTGAGATATATTTTATATTTGCTAATATCCTCGTCGGAGATGGTGCAATAATTCTTGGCCAGGGTTATAGCGGCTGTCAATAGAACTTAAGTGATCGACGTTTAAAAGTTGGAGAGGTCGAATTGTGTACACACACACACACACACACATATATATATATATATATAGATATATATTGGTTGGTCGATTTTACCCTTTTTTCTAAAATCAACTTTGGACGAGTCTAGATTGTTGGAACGTAAATAAAACCAGCATCAAATTTTAGATTGCTAGCTTTAAACCCCTTTTGAGGAAATACAATAAAAAATAACGGCCTTGATAATGCGTTTAAAAAGCCATTCATTTTGACAATATTTGATTGAAAAATGTTATTTCAACAGTAAATAAGAAAAGTTTGGTATTTCAATAAATAAATATATTACATGAAAACTAATGTAATCCAAACATTTCGATAGGAGCCTTTAGAAAAAAAAGGATGGTCTTAGTTGACGTGATAAGGTGTTTTGCAAGTATGCGTCTCTGTCTTTCAAATCTAGAAACAACATGCTTTCGTTTTAATTTCACTACCCTTTGAAAACTCTGAGAATATCAAGGAAAATCAGAAAACTCTGATTTTGTGTTATTTATAAGAGATGCTTGAATTACATATTGCGAAAACGTTTCAGTGGGTGAAGGTTCACAAGTTTTATTTTGAGATAATTGATTAATTTTTACCAATATTATTAATAGGTTTTAATTGAACTTACCATAACCTGCAATTTGATTACACCGATGATGCCATTTTAACTGCACGTAAGAAATTTTAATTTATTTTAAAGTAAAATTTAGAAAGCATGTTATTTCTTATATCATATGTATACTGTTGTATATCTTTATCTCTTCGTGTATGTTCAAGAAAATTAAAATATTAAAATATTAAATCTCAGTTTTAAAATGGTTTATATACACAATCTCTGAGATATTAATTAATTTGATTTTAATTTCATTTCGTCAAATGGAATCGAAATTTTAAAATAAAATATGTCGTGTGTGCCCCAACCACTTATATTTGTCCAAGAGTTTGTTTTAAAAATCGGCTTATCCTCATATATATATATATATATATATATATATATATATATATATGTGTGTGTGTGTGTGTGATAGAAATTATTAGGAGGATTTGAGATAATTATAATTAAGTAATTCATCGAGTCTACAAGAAACCTCAACATATTGCAGAAAGCACTGGACGGCCGTTTTGTCCTATATTTGGGACTCATCAGCAGTGCGCATCCACTACCGAGAATTGAAACCCGGACCGTTACGATACGACGAAAGCGTCATATCAACTGTCCTCGGTGACGAAGAGGTAACAAATTAGACTCGATATAGCGCCGCACTTCACAAATTACGTGGTGTAACTCATCCGAGTTCCCTGACGCATAGGACTGTTCCCCCACGAGCCACGACTATTATCTTCAAGCCGGTCCATCTGGAGCATTAGAAGCCGGTTCAAGCAAGGATATACAAGTGATAGAAATTAGGAGGATTTGAGATAATTATAATTAATTCATAGAGTCTAGAAGAAACCTCAACAGAATGCAGAAAACAATGTGCGACCGATTCGTCCTATTTTTGGAACTCATCGGCAGTGCGCATCCACTACCGAGAATTGAACCCGGACTGTTATGATACAACGCAAGTGTCCTGCCAACTGTACCAATATGTATTTGAAAAATGCGATGAAGATGTGTTAAGCAGTATGTGTTTAAATTTGTTTAATATGTGTAGCTTGGTCATTTCTCAATTATGGGATGAAATGTATTCTTAGCTGCAGACCCAAATACATCATAAAACAAGTATCAACGAGAATAATAATAAATAAAGTGTTTATGGTGTGTGTGTGTATGTGTGTGTATGTGTGTGTGTGTGAGAGAGAGAGAGAGATGGAGAAATTTTATGCTTCTCAGTTGACAGAAAATCTGTATGTTCTCTCTCTCTCTCTTTACCACGAATCACGTTTTCATTCTTATTTAAAGTTTCAATTTCTTCTTCGTCTGATAACACCTTCCAGATTTTGATACCAACTTATTAATTCAGTCTTTCTCGATTTTATCTCGCTCTCAACTTTCCTTATTTATTTTTGCTTTCTTTCTTGCCTTACGTTTTAATTCTTTCTTTTGCAGTTTAATTTTGTTCAATTTCAAAACGTTCATCCATTTTCAAACCTCATTTTCCTTCTTTCTTTTCATCGTCGCAACCGTTGTTTTAGACTTTCTCTTTCTTTGTTTCTTTCTTTCTAACTATATTCTTCCCTGAAAGACAAACACTCGCCAACTCATGTGAAATGCACGCATGCGCAACATATTCCTCATACAAACAGAGTAAAACATATGCACAAATCGCAGCTAGTTATTCAGACAACGGCAGACGCAAATTCGATTTTAATTATTTTTCAGGCTTTTAAGACGATTGTTTTCTTGCTTTCAAGGACACGTTGTTTAGTGTTTGGCGAATCATGTATTCCCTCCAAGACAATTGGCTGAAACACGAAAATAGTGAGAATATGACAGCTTGTTCAACTGACCAAATAAAAGACGTGAACATTAGGTGATCATTGCAAGCGGTAAACCCTGAACATCTGATGGGCGTTGGAATTGTTGAAGATGTTTCTGACAACTGTGACGATGACAGACATAAAGGTGAGTATAGTGGTGTAAAAATGGCGAGACATGGAAGACGAATAAACCAAAACAGGGAAATTCATTAGTAAATGGATAATATCGTCATAGGAAAAAAAAATGAGAAAAGCTGGAAAATACATAACTTGACGAAAAAATGGACGTGAAGTTTGAGTAAGGAATAATATTGAAAGAGATATATAGAAATGGGCGAGGGAATAATAATAATAATAATAATAATAATAATAATAATAATAATAATAACGAGAAGAAGAAGAAGTTGGAGGAGGGAGGTAAGGAGTGAGAGGCAGAGGTGAAGAAGGGTGCAAAGAAGAAGATGAAGAAGAAATACAGAGAGAGAGAGAGAGAGGAAGAAAAGAAGGACACATGGAAGCATGCATCTCTGGTTATCGCAATACGCCTTTGGAATTCAGTGTCACACCTTTCGCCATCTGGTAAAACACTTCAAAGATATTTAAACTTAAAAATACAGGAAAGACGAAGAAGAATGATTTCTGTCTGAATTTCAGAGATGAAAACGTATCATTTTCGGGTTGCAACAGATAATTGAGAACAAATTATTATATAGGGTGACCCCCCAAAAAACGGGAACTTTTTAACAATCCAATAAAATCAAGAGTGATGGAAGAAAATATTTAATTCATAGTAATTGAAACTTTAAAACATGCCATTTAAGAAACAATGATGGAATTTTCATTATTTTTAATTTTACGTCCTGTAGATGGCGTCCTCCTGTACGAATGCATTCTTGAAATCTGCTGTTGAGATTCCTCATTGACTGCTGCAACATCTCAGCTGGGATACTCTGAATTTCATTCTCGTTACTAAAATGGCGAAATGTTTACTTGCTCAAGGTCACTGTCTCGCAGTGTTGCCACTTGCTCATGTCTGGCAATGCGCACTTCAAAATTTCCTTTTTTTTTTTTCACCCAATATAAAGACAAACAATGATACCCTACAGAAAAAATCACTCTAACAGAAATTATTAGAGTAAAAATCTTCTTTTTTAGGTACTGTGTCCTTTCAAGACGTAGGCGATCATGGCTCTCCACTTCACCCTATCGCTTTTAGTTCTCAATATGTTTTGTACTTTTGCTAGTTCCCCCAAACACTGTTCCATCCACTTGCTTAAACGCGCTAGGCATGTCACGCGTAGCTTTCCATAGTCTCTTTTTTCCACTATCCGCCCTGTGAGTATCAGATTCTCCAAGCCATCCTTTCTCCTTATGTGTCCCAGAAATTTCAGCTGTCTCTTCTTGATGTTAACTATAAGCTTCCTCCTTGTTTGCATCCTCTCCAAAACCTCATCGTTGCTCACATGTTCGGTCCATGGTATCCTTAGCATCATGATGTATATCCATACCTCCGTTGCCTCTTCTTCATCTTTGAAGAGACCGTCCAACATTCGCTGTAAATTCGACAGCATGATTGAATCAAGTGATTCTTATTCATGTTGGCTAGCACACCCAAAATTATATTTTTTTATTAAATGATCTATCTATCTATCTATCTATCTATCTATCTATCTATCTATCTATCTATCTATAGTGAGAGAGAGAGAGAGAGAGAGAAGATATATATATATACATACATATCTATATATATATATATATATATTTTGTCATCCACAGACAGACTGTTTCGCTGTTTCTCAGCTCATCAGTGTGGCTAGACGTCCGGTTGCCTCTAGCTAGGATCGAAACCCGACTGAATTTGCGTCAGTCGGAACTTCTCCCACTAAGCCGTCAGCGCACGGTACGGGATGAAGGTGAATTTTAGCGTGTTTATTTTTAGATTTAGATAAACACACAGTGACTGACAGTGACTCAATTCTGCCGAAGAGTCGTGCAATATTAGCTTAAATAGTCACTGTTTACAAATGCACACCTCAAACCAGAGAGCTCAACCGAAATTAATTATTCAGGAGCTAATATTTATATCGAATACCCACCAGTCATATTAGTCCAGGAGGATAAAACCAGGAGAGATAGTAACACACCATTTTGTAATTTGAAGACTAGGCACAATTTAAGTTTATGACTTTTGTAAAATAATTGATTTCCTGTATCATAATTCAATGAACTTTTGATGAAGAGTTTAATTTAGTTTATTTTTCTAAATGGCACCCCTAACACGTCATTTCTAAAATCGTATATAAGTATAGTAGTACTACGACTTTCTGTGGACTTCTAAAACTTCTTGAAACATCTAGAACTTCTTGGAGCATTCAAGCTCCAAGAAGTTCTAGATGTTTCAAGAAGTTATGGAACATTCTAGAACTAGCTTTAAACTACAAAATGCGTTAAAAATACGTAAGTACTATCAAGTTACAGCATTAGTAAATTGAAAGATAATTCTTCAGGAAGTTTGCAATGTCTGTTTATTTGAAGCTTGTATGTTATGCTATCGCTAAAAAAAATGTTACGTTAAAATATACGTAAGTACAGAGTGGTCCGAAAATGTTGCTATCCCTACATAATATAATTTTCTATAAAAGATGGCTGACACGAGCTCTTACAGTTTGGAGGAGACGCTGCTTGCAAGTGCATGGACACATGATCGTGTGCATTCTGGCAAGAGAATGGAGAATGTGCAACCTGACTTCATTGCAAGATTCGGCAAACCAGCTCCTTCGAGATGAGGACGATACTCGTAGGGAGTAACAAGACTTTCGGACCACGATGTAATATTCAATTACAGTGTAACCCGGATATAAGAGAGTTTTCGGGACCGGAGAAGAAGTATCTTATATCCGGGTTTCTCTTATATCCAGGTTTAGTCTATTTTGTTTTATTAACACAGGCTCTAATTTGGGACCAGAGAAAATCTCTCTTATATCCGGGCTTCTCTTATATCCGGGCTTCTCTTATATCCGGGATTCTCTTATATCCGGGTCTCTTATATCCGGGTTACACTGTACATCATTAGCAAAGTGAAAAATAAAGCTTCTGAAGAATTTTTATTTTTTTACCTTTATCGTGTATAAGGTAAAATCGAATTTTCGGTTTGGGGTGACATTTTTCAATTTTCAAGAAGTAAAACAAATGAATCCTTTTTTCATTACCAATGCGCAATATTTCATCGATTACAAAGAAACACAGGGATACAAAAAAGTTAATTAATATTCTCAGCTATGTAGGTAAAAGGGGAATTTTACTGGAACACATAAGGCCATACCCACGATCCAAGATTTGAACATCGTGTCCAAGACCTTATTTTTCGTTGATGCTGGGGTTTGGAAGAAGAAAAAAATTCGTTTGGCTAGATATGGCCTTTTTTTCCCCCGGAACCGCAGGGCCATCACAGACGACGTGGACTGTATATACATCAACGTGGCTATTCTTATTTCAATTTCAAATTCTAGCTTTCAGAATTACTCATGGCTATGACTGAAATTGGCAAACAAGCATTTCGATCAGATTGCACCATTCTCCCGGGGTATTTTTCGGACACAGATTGCCTCCTCATAAGGACGGATTTCCTGTTCGTGTGCTTCACATGTCTGATGGTGGTTTCCGCCACACTGATATGCTCAACGATAATTCTCATCGATTTGCATAATCCATCGTCAATGCTCCAGATCTTCTAACAACATCGACCTAGCTTACAGCATTTTTCTTTCTATTGGCCGCAGACGACAACGTCTATGCCAGAAACTTCCAACTAGGTCCTGACCTTAAACTCGAAGGATCGTATCACTTTCACGAAGCCGGCGGTCAAAGTTTAACTGTGGATGGCGATTCGTGCCTAAAATAACGGCGATACATTTTATTAGGTGTTCTGAAAATAATTAGATTATATTAAATCAATTGCTAGGTCTGCTGCTAGGGAAGTTGGTTCAATGCGTCATGCCCCCCCCCATTTTTTTTTACTTCGGAATCTATCTTACATATTTATATAACTATAATCTATATTTGTCCATTCTTAGAAGATTGCTGCCACATATGGCCCGGTGCTCCTGCTATATATTTATAGATTCTTGATAAAATCAAAAAAAAATCTGCAATGTTATTGGTCCTGACCTGACATCTCGGCTTCCGTCAATTTCCCACCGTTGTAATGTAGCTTCACTGCGCCTTTTCTATAAATACTTTCATGTTAACTTTTTTGATAAACTTTTTTCTATGGAACCTAAACGTTATGAATTTAAACGCAGTACTAAAATTAGCAACAAGGTCTCATCAATATACAGTTGAATTGGCTAGATGTAACCGTAAGTTCTATGCTAACAGTTTCTTCTTCCGACTTCTTGCATTACGGTTTGATCCCTTACCACCGCTACGCGACCGACAACCGGCCGCGTAGACGACTGCCACCAGCAGTGGACGGCCTGCGTGCACGAGGAGCGTCGGTTTCCGCGCAGAGATGTTTAAAAATTTAAATGCAATGCGAACCATCTGCTGTCTTCTTGATTCCTCTTCTTTTATTGTTCTCACTCTTTAGTAATGTTTTTCTTTTTCTTATTCTTTCACACTCAGTAACCCCTTGTGTCTTAGTGGCTTTATTGCCTTGCTTGGGGTGGAATCATTTTATTTAATATGCAGAAAGCAAGAGAAATGCATTTAATATCTAAGTTGTAGCCAAGTTTGACATGGCAGAGAAAACATTTTAAGTAATAGAAAAAAAAAAGGGTCATAAAAATCCTTAATTTACGTATTAGAAAAACTTGATTAAATTAATTCTTGTGAAACTTCACTGGGAAGGAAATATTCAATCGAATTTTTTCTGAGATTTATTTCACAGAGAAAATTGGAAATTTTAATCATTTTTTTCTTTCTTATTGTTTATCACAACGTTCAAGGTTGAATAACTTCATACAGTTAAATTATGGAAGAATGACTGTTGACCTTTCATGCTGTGAAAAAAAGGCAATAAGACAGAGAAAAGTAGTCAAGAATTTATAAGAGAAATACTTCGCATCGGAATTACAATAATTCAATGACGTGAACTGCGTAATCTTGCCATAATTTCTATTGAATTTAGATGAACTATTCTACGACCTTAAATGATATTTTCTCGCTTTACAATTTATATAGGTAGAAATATTTTCTTATATTTTTTAATCTTATTCAAATTTATTTTCATTTCGCATAGATGTGAAAGCTTATTGAGTGAACTGCAAATACCATTTTGGCTATTACTAATATAGGCAGTAATTTAGAAGAAAATTCTAAGATTATATACGAATTAGATTTAAATGAACTTTAAAGGACTTATTTTAAATTATATATTTTCGTCGCAGTCCTTATATTTTTTTATTCTTCTTTTATGCACCGCCTCCTTTCAGGACGTGGGCGCTCATGGCTTTCCACAGCTTTCTGTCCTTTGTATCTGTAATCGAGGTTTGTCCCTTTGTCATTTCTTCAAATCCCATGTCCTGTGAGTATCGAATTTTCCACGCTTTCTTTCTACGTTAGGTGTCCTAAAATGCCAACTGTCTCATTCTGATTGAAAGTATAAGTAAACTTTTATTTCACATTATCTTCAAAATGTCCTCATTGCTCACATGTTTTAGGATTACGGCCATATCTCGTTTCAAATTCGGTTCCCGTACGATCACCGAAGTTAAGCAACGTTCACTCGGGTCAGTACCTAGATGAGTCATTGCTTGAGAATACCAGGTGCTGTAAGTTTGTATGCGTGGGTGGTGTAATAGCTCGGGATATTTTTTATCAGGGAGCCGAGTTTCAGTTGGGTTCGTTATATTCATTTCGGGGCAAAACCCTTGGGAAAAGTATGGATCCACCCCTTCTCCCTCCAGCTATGGGTTAATTAGCAAGACGTGTATCATTAAATCATTATTTTAAAAAAATATTTTCTGGTTTAAAATAATCTAAAAATGGTTGGTAGTCCGTAAAAATCGAATCAATCAGTCAATCACAGATTTTATAAGTATCATTTTGTATGTCTTCTTAATCTGTGAGGAATTTATCTAACATTCACTGCCATTTCTTCTTTTGTATGCCGTGCCACTTCAGGACGTGGGCGATCATGACTCTTCACAATTTCCGGTCCTTTGTAGCCCTTAGTAAATATTGTATTTTTGATATATTCCCTAATCACTGTTCTGCCAAACATTTACAAGATATTTACGTAAGTTATGCGTTACTTTGTACTTTCTTTCTTGACTTCAATATGTCATGTGTGTGTCAAAATTTCCAAGCCCTCTTCTTTCGTTGCGTGCCATATAAATTTCAACTGTCTCTTTCTGATGTTATTTATAAGTATCGTTTTTGTTTCAATTTTCTCTAAAACTTAGTCGTTGCTCATGTGTTCAGTCCATGATATTCTCAGCATCCTTCTGTAGAAGCACACTTCTGTTGCCTTCTGCATCTGTAAGGAGATGGTTATTCACTGACTGCCATATGGGGGTTCGATATTCCATAAAAGTACAGTAATGCTTTCTTTGTTTTTCGTGAAATTTTCCTGTTTCTTAATAGTTTGCTTAACTTTTGGAAGGCATCATTCGCTATCTCAATGCAACTACGTATTTCGGTGTCGCAGATTCTCTCCTCTGTTAAAATACTCCCCACATATTTAAACTTTTGCAATTGTTTAATTTTGGTATCCTCAATTTGTAATTCACAGCCGTAGATTTTGTTTTACTACTTTTTTTTAAATCGACTTTACCCCAAGCAAGGCATTAAAGCCACTAAGACACAAGGGGCTGTTGGATGTGAAAGAATTAGAAAACAGAAACAATAGTAAGGAGCGAGAACAGAGGAATAGTAATCAGGAGGACTGTTGACAGGGATTGACATTGCATTTAAATTTTTGAAGATTAAAGTTGACTGGGGAAAATGGTTCCAGATGAGATTTCCCCAAGCGAGAGGTGCAAAGAAAGAAACTGTTAGTATAGAAATTACTGTTACACCTAGCCAACTCAACTGTAAATTGGTGAGACCTCATCGCCACTTTAATACTGCGCTTGAAATCATCAAGTCTAGGTACCAAGCTGGAGAACACATCCATGAAGTTGCCGTGAAAGTATTTATAGAAAAGGTACAGGGATCCAATTTTATCGCGGTAGGAAAGTGACTGAAACCGAGACGCCACATCAGGACGAATAATATTTCTGATTCTTGTATGGATTTTATTATGGAACTTTTGATATATAGCAGGAGCACCAGACCATTCAATATTCAAAGCATAAACGAATTGTAGACTTATAAGTTGACGTTTAGTCCTTTCTTCTCGCTTTCCTTTACCACTTTTGTTGGAATTTCTTTAGTTTCCTTTTTGAGTCTGCCATCAACACTGTCATCTGAATATCTAATGTTGGTCAGGTTGTGGCCGTCAATAATGAATCCTGGACGGACATCTAATTCTCTGGTTTGGTTTGGTTAATTTTGTTTTACGGCATATCAACCTCAATGGGTTATTTAATGCCGACAAAGTTTTTATTGCTGGTAATATATTTTTCTTCAAAAATCTATTTCTGGGGGTATTTTTCTTTGAAGAAATCTATAGGTGGTAATATTTTTTTTCAAAGAATGTATAACTGTTTGTATTGCTGATAATAACCCTTCCTTCAAAAACTATTGCTGGCAATACTTTTTTTTATTACAAAGTATTTCTGGTATGAAAAACCTATTTTTACACAAGTTTGGGTGTCATCTATTCGCACATAGCTGGGACCAAAACAGGCGTCATCACCCCGGGCCAGTGAGGACCCGGTAACGCCAGCAATGAAGAGGCGGTTCAAAGGCTCCTCAAAATCTCCCGACCAGAGGCCCCGATGCTAGAAGCAGTTCATCGTTCCACCCAGGATGCGGATGTAGTTTATCGTCATAACCAGGACGGCTAATTCTCTGGGTATTGCCACATTTACATATAGGAGGAAGGATATCACATAGAAGTTCATGACTAAGAAATAAAGACATAGTCTTACATTTTTGCTTAATTTCTGCAATGCATCGCTCCCTATTACATTACGCCTGTGTCACAATTCCATCATCTGTTATCACATTTTCTATCATCTGTTATCACATTTTCCATCATCTGTTATCACATTTTCCATCATCTGTTATCACATTTTCCATCATCTGTTATCACATTTTATATCATCTGTTATCACATTTTTCATCATCTGTTATCACATTTTCTATCATTTGTTATAACATTTTCCATCATCTGTTATCACATTTTCCATCATCTGTTATCACATTTTATATCATCTGTTATCACATTTTATATCATCTGTTATCACATTTTCTATCATCTGTTATAACATTTTCCATCATCTGTTATCACATTTTCTGTCATCTGTTATCACATTTCCTATCATCTGTTATCACATTTTCCATAATCTGTTATCACATTTTCTATCATCTGTTATAACATTTTCCATCATCTGTTATCACATTTTCCATCATCTGTTATCACATTTTCCATTATCTGTTATCACATTTTCTATCATCTGTTATCACATTACCCAGATAGATACAATTCTCTATCTCCTTGATTCTGATGTCTCCACTTAGTATCAAGTTGTTGCTAATGCGCCTACATTCTGTCTACTTACGGCTAATAATAATATGTATTTTATATATGACGTTTCACTATTTGATAATTTGCACCGATTAATATTCGTAGCAGGAGATTAGGTTTTCGCAGGTGTTATATACTTTTTAGAAGTACTGGTAAATTCTACGTTATTCAAAACATGTAGGCAGGTACGTTAATATGGTGATATTTATCGAATTCCCTACCGAACTGGGAAATAGAGGGCGCGACATGAAGCATTTTAAAGAGGTGTTTGCTAAAAGAAAATAAATAAAAACGAATACGTTTGTATGAAGCGCATAAATCTAGGAATGGCGAGGCGATTCGTTTGATGTTAATTTGCAACTCTCACCTGAGATCGCGATTTTGAATTAACGTAATCTTATGCCAACAGGATGACATTGTATGTTTTTTTCTCCTCATATATATATATATATATATATATATATATATATATATATATATATATATATATATATATATATATATACATACATAGATATGGAAATATCTAACAAACTCTTAAGAATATAATATAACCTAAAAAAGAACAAATCATATTCAGCTAAATACAGAGAATTCTTCTTCTGTATGTCATGTACCTTCAGGACGTTGGCGATCATGGTTCTCCACAATTTCCTTTTTTTAATCAATTCAACCAAAGCAAGGCAATAATGCAGTCGCAAGGGATACTGGGATGGAAAGAAAATGCGAAGACTTTAGAAGGAACCGGAAGCCCAACCCTAAACAGGAAACCAGGAATAAAATTCGGCTCCTGTTAAAAGGACCGACGAGATCGGGCCGTTCCTATTATGGATGTCTCAATATTAGTTATCTCACCAAGTTTTTTTATTGTTCATCCCAGCTGTAGCCAGGTATTGAACTCACAACTCTTTGGGTCACTGGATTTCATCCATTGGGCCAGGCAATTGTTGGGACTTATAAACCTAATGTCTCAGTATCATTTTTTTACAAGAGCTCATATTTTAATTATTGTTATTATTGTTTTTTTCTAATACTCCGTATTATTAGTTTCCATATTATATTTTAAGTGATTTTTGTGTCCTATCATATGCGCTGATTCCTTAAGTTTTCGTATTTTCCTGTAATATTCTCTGTCTATTGTTAAAGCTCATCCCACAAGGGGTGGTGATTCTCTTTTCACTCTATATATGTTCAGCTACGCCTGATTTTCTATTTCGTTTCGTGTTACGGCTTAACGGTGTTCCTGAAGTCTTATCTTAAGGGGACGACCTGTTTCTCCTTTATATTTCTTACCACATGGGATGGCGTACACAGTCCTTAATCATGTTCTCTAGGTGAGGTCTTACTCAGAAGAGGTGTCATTTGAAGGTTGTCCTGATGTTATATGGACCACATACCTTTTGTATTTTTTCTGATAATACCTTGACATAAGGTCGGCAGTCTTAGGCTGTTTTCCGAGTGTTGTTATCCTCGTGTACTCTTGCATCCCAGTTTGCTGAAGCCGTTGTCATATAACCAGGTTAGTTGTTTTTATGTTGTAGAGTACCGCTTATGCTGACACTTTCTTGTTCATATGTCTCTGTGCAACCACCTATGACTCTTGCTCGATGTTGTAAGCAGCGAACGATCCCTTTCTTTACACTTTATGGGTGGCGGGAGTTGAAGTTGTGTTATTATCCGGTGGATGTTGGCTTGCGGGATACGGATGCCTTAAACACATGCTCTGTTCGAGATATTACTCCATCCAGAAATGTTAAATTCTTGTTTTCTCTCTTCATTGGGAACTGATCTTATTGAGTTCAGATGGTCAAGTAGTAGCTGAACTTCATCTTGGTGTAGCAATATTATGAAGCTGTCATCTAAGTATCTCAGCTATACAGTTGGCTTTAGTGATGTGGATTCTAATGCCATTTCTTCGACGTATTCTGTGTATATGTTAGCCATTGTTGGTGATAATGGCGAATCCATTGCTAATGCTTCATCTGGCCAATGTATGCCTGATCCCATTCCGAAGTGTGTAGTTTTTGTACAATAAAGTCAGCATTTTCATCAGGTTATCAATTGGTATACTGGTCCGTTCTCTAGAAATGTAGACAGATATTGGGGTTATAAATTTTAAATTTATTTGAATGTTTTTTATTCTAGAAGATTTGATTTCGATTCTTTGTCTTTTCATGACTTTTGTTAGTAGATATCCCACAGTGTGATAATAGAATTTATTCTAAGAATGGTGAAATGCTGTTAGAGCCAGGCCGCAGATTTACTGTAGATGACCTTGCAATCAAGGCACTCCTAGACATTTTCGTCGTAGTGAATTATATTCTTTCATCAGAGTAGCAATTTTTATATCAAAATTGTGGTCATTCTCGTTAGGGTGGGAAACCAACGCATTTGATGTATTGTTTAGTAAAATGCCCCTTTTGTGTGCATAATATCTTTTATTTAAATTCCTTGTGATTTCAATGTATAATTTGTGAAAATTATTATAAGCGATCGAGTAAATTCCTCCTATACATTTTTCTCCCCACCAAAATATATATGTGTGTTGGTGTGCGTGTGTGCGCGCGCGTGTCTGTGTGTGTGTGTGTGTGTGTGTGTGTGTATACAAAACGAAAATCTTGGTAAGACATGCAAAACACCTGACAGCTGACCAAAAGAAAAATGAAAAAGAATTCAAAAACAAAAATAATAATCTTTACTAAGAAAAAAAAATCGAGAAAACCGAAAAAACAATGTGGAAACAAAACAATAAAACAGCAAAAACTTTTCACATAGAGAAAAAAAATATTTCACATTGAGTCTATCTGTAAAGAAACAAAATAAATAAAATGACTATTCGTAGCCTACGCGTTTCGTCCTCCTTGATCTTGAATATTAAACACGCGAAACAAAATAAATCCTACATTTTATATTGATAAAGTCCATTAGAGGGCGAAACGTATCAGCTAAGTATACATTTTTTATCTTGTTATTCTCTCTCTTCCCCCCCTCTCTCTCTCTCTCTATATATATATATATATATATATATATATATATATATATATGATATTTTCAAAATATTTTGAACCTCGATATGTATCTGTCAGTGTAGCTGCCTACATTTGTTGCGTGGCTATATATTTATATGATTGTAATTTTATATATTTATATATATATATATATATATATATGTATATAAACCTCTTCCTCTTAAGTCAGATACCTCCTACGACCATTCCCTCGCGCCTTTCGTCTGACTGAAACAGTGAAATGGATACATTCTGTATTCTTTTTTAGTTAAATTTCTATTTAAGATAAGAATTAATTCAAAGCCGGGATTGAATAAGACTGAAGAATTATATTTTCTTCGATCAAAATAAGTTTATTTCCCATATGAAGTGATATTGGATTTCATTCTGTATTAATCTTTGCTCTATAATAATAAAAACATTGATCTCTTTTTGTGGGTCACTTTTAATTTTATATTACTAGGATCCACTTGGATTATAGCAACGGATTTTTTACCTTTACTATATATATATATATATACATATATATATATATATATATATATATATATATTAATATCTGACGGACAAAATTTCTGTATATCCTAAGAAATATACATATTGAAAAGATAAGAAAGATATACTTATCTTAGGAACACAAACATGGAAAATGTCAGAATTATTGAACCAAGATCACGAACAAAAGAAATTACAGACATTGACAAGATAAGAAACAGAAAAATGTTTTAATAATATCACAGAAAGATATACAATAAATTAAATTGTAATCAGCAAAGAACGGATGGACAAAAACTTTGTAGACGGAAAGATAAACAATGTTAAAGATGTTGTAAAAACAGATTTAAGCAACAAAACTACGGAATCTATGTAAACACCACAATAAGAAACCAAATAATGTGAAGAACTACATAGAAATGTAATTTCAATGATGAATTGAGAGCTACATTGGATAGGTCAGTCGGCTGGGCTGGCGGCTACATACTACATAGAAATAATCAATCAGAAGGGAGGCTGATACTGTTTTCACCTACTAGTAATAATTTTTTAGACAAGCAAGCTAGTTTAGTACATATTAAAACCGAGAAGATTATTGTTCTTGAAGGAGACGTTTTTGTTTAATACAGGTCACAACCAAGAAGCTTTAAATGTATATATTCATAAAACTCAAAGCATTATCACATTGGTTAAAGTCCAGTATTCTCCAAACTGAAAAAAATCGAACAAAAATAAATAAAAATGATCCAGCGCCTCTCCAGATAGTTATACAATGTCAAACGTAAGGACCATCATTTATTGGAAAACAATATTTAAGCCAAAAAAAAAAAAGATCTATTGAAAGCCAGTAAAACAACAGACTATGTTAAAGTCAAAACAGTAGAAAAGTTAACCATGTTCATGGTTATAGGCTAATGTAGGTTATTGAACTCCACAGAGCTCATTTTAACATGGTAAATAATAATAAATAATAATTTATCCAAGTATAGGCGACTAAGTGTTAATCAAATATATGTTCTGGGGCCGACATATTGGCGATTCATTTATAAATGAAAAATGTCGTGTAACATTTTGGTTGTTTATTTTATATCCCTACAATCTACAGAATTAAATTATCATCGGTAATTTAAATAAGCAAAGAGATTATAATCTGAAAATAACGTTTTATATGATGCTCAACCTTTTCTCTATCGCTCTTTCTCTCCCACTCTCTCCTCTCTCTCTCCATATATATATATATATATATATATATATATATATATATATATATATTCAGCTTACCCTGGAGATCCGTTTTAGTGAAACCTAGGTAGGTTGATCCTGGCTCTTTAGGATTTATTCCATTTCATTTATCTCTGCTCTAATTACCGTATTGAGCACTCTACGTTTTAGCATTATTACTCGCTTGGAGTTTTTTCTTTGGACTAAAAACTTAAGGCACTGGGCGATTTATTTCGCCCTGTTCGAATGTTTCTGCTGCTGTTTATCGCCATGTTGCTGATACAGGAACTGTGGAAAAGCAAATTATAGATCGAGGAAAACCGAGCCGATGAAGAACACATTCAACTGGCTGTCGTTAACGAATCAGGTACCAGCGAACGTCATGCGGCCCTAGCATGTCGTACATCTCATAGGGCCGCATGAAGGGGCCTTCAAGAGCAACTGTTGTATCCATAATTTCAACGTATGCAGTGTCTTTCTTCCTCCGATCCCTCACCAAGGAAGAA
>OZ038482.1:56128749-56163749 GCA_964036315.1 Acanthosepion esculentum | reverse complement strand
TATTCAGTTATAAAAGAACAGGTTAAATCGTTTAGTCAGCCCGACAATATCTTCCCAACTGAATAATGTTGCGAGGAAAAGATCATTCAGGCCTTCAGTAATGGTACCAACATTCATACTCTTGCTTCCATCTTCGAAGCCTATCCAAGAACTACCAAGAAAATGGTGAATAATTTAAAAAAAGGGAAAAGTAGAGAGGAAAACTGGATCAGGATGTTACAACAGTAAGAGGGGTCATCGTTTCAACTTAGAGCTAAATACATTCTTTTTGTTCAAAGTAGAATCTAATCTGCTATAAGAACCTCTGAAAATTCCAGTATGTTATCTTTTATCATATCTAAGATACAACGGTTCAAAACTTAATCAAACAATTGGACTGTTTTTCTGTTACACAATTAGGACAACTTCTATATATATATATATATAGAGAGAGAGAGAGAGAAAGAGAGGGAGAGAGAGAGTGAGTGAGAGAGAGATAATGGGACATATCTTTTCCTTCTCTGTCTTTCGCCTATTTTAGAACTCTATTTCCCGTTAGATATAAACGAATAACAGTTTCCTCACAATTCCTTGGTTTCTTTCTTGGAGAGATTTCTTATGTCTTATTCTTCAAGATATTTTTTATTTCTTCTATTCACTTGGAGAAACATTTATGTTTATCGTCTGTTCTGTCATAACGTTACATTTTTGTTCGTACATTTTTTGCCATTACAGTGCAGAAATATTAACACGTATATAATTCGCTCACCTACAAATCGTTATATTCCAGTCATTCTATAGATACAGTTTTAGGTGTGCCAGATAATGGAAGCAAATTTACAATCTGAAGAAACGCAAGAATATTCAACAGAAGAAATATTATATTTTGAATGATTTATATACGCGTTCAAAAGTCAGACTGCCCTTATCGATGCAGCCTCGAAATCGTTTGCATAACCGGAAATGTTGGTTCACTTTTATGTTACTGGTTCCATGCTGGCACTACCCAGTCCTCACTTTCTAGACTTGACAGAGAACCCCCCCAAAAAAACAACAAAAAAAAAAAAACGATTATACGGCCATGTGTGTGATTAATTATTTTCCACCCTGTAACACCTTTCCCACAGACCAAACGTTGTTAGCCTTTCGCTACTCTGTCGTTATTTCTATGGCAAATGTTCAAACGAGCTACATTTCTTACTTCCACTAGTTCAGTCATTCTAAGCTAGAACCTACCATGGCACGTACACGGCATAAAATCATTCTGATTCTCTTTATATTCCTTTGGAAAGTAGGGAGTTCTACTCAGTGAGCTTTTCCTCCAGAACTCTCACATTTATGAAACAACCCCATGAAAGGATACTTCTCCGAACAGAACACATGTACAAGTCTACGATCAACTTATATCTATTCTACATATCCTCATAAAATACTACTCTTCCTTCTCTCATCTCCCTTATGTCCTTATACGAATGTTATTCAGCAACCAGCTACATTGAATGGTCCTTAAGCCTTGTATTGTGTGAACAATAATAAAAAATCAGGTTACAGTTGTAAACTTCAAATAGACTTTTGTATCGTGGCGCTGGTTGGTCATTCACTTGGTGTCGTTTCAAGTGTAATAGTTCAGAGGATTCAAATTAGTATATACGATCCATCGCTAAAAATGGGAAAAGTAGTCGGTTCTTTTTATCGCTCCAGAAGGTACCTGACTACATTCGCTACACTTTATCTTTACAAGAGTTAAATGAGACCAAAAATGGAAATTTGCTGTCTTATCTAGGCTGGAGCTGCTAAATACCCAATTTCCAGACTTGACAGAGTTTAAGAACGTTTTCTCAGTTTTGTGGGTGATGGGTTGTTTTCCAACCTACAGGCTCTTTTCCACGAGCGAAACCTTCCTAGAGCCTCGCATTTTTTCAGGGTGTTCAAGTGGAGTACATTCCTTCGTTCCATCAGTCCAGACCTGCAGGGCGAAGAGCGCTATGCCATGTGCCCAGGGTCAGACTATTCGCTTTCTGTTCGTATTGCGTTGGTGAGGATGAAGTTTCACTCAAAGAGATTCGTCCCCAGAAATGTTACATTGGAAAACAGGCAGGATGCTTTCTCGATAATTACAATCACAACCTCTTCTGGGATTAACCGTTTTCTATGCCACATTTGATCATAATATACACCTATTGCACTCTCACTGTAGAACCTTACAAAAACGTCATTTAGTATCCATTTACACGAAGTAGCTTGTATTTCTCTTAATTATCTACATTTCAATCAAGGTGCTAAAGCCACTAAGACACTAGGGTATATTGGGTGAAAGAAACTAAGAAAAAATGAGGAGAAATAAGCGTAAAAGAACCGGATTCAATGAGACAAAAGATGAGGATTAATATTGTATTTAAATTTTCTACGGTCGCTGTTAAATATGTAAATTACGAATTGGAAGCACCAAAATTAAGCAAGAGCAAAAATATATAAGAAGTGTTTTCGGATGACTGTAAGTTTAAGGTTTGGCACGAAACCATGTTTTTATACTGTCCAGTTGAAACATCGGTTCTCGTACAATCACGAAAGTTAAGCAATGTCGATATTGGTCAGTATTTAATGATTGTCTCCTTGGACATAACAGGTGAAGTAACTTTGATGTGCGAGGGGTACTCTAGGTAAATGTACGGGATTCGAAATCTGAGAGCCGAATTCCAATTACGAGTAAATACCCTTTGGAAAGGTATGAATCAACCTCTTCTTCCCCCAGCTATGGGCTAGTTAGCAGTACTTGTATCAGTAAAATATTATTATCTCTAAAAAAAAACTCTTAAAATCTAAAAATATTTTCAGGTTTGCAAAAGGTTGATAATCAATCAACAGGTGATCAATCAATCTCGGAATGTTTAAATATAGGCTCGCACCCGAAAGGATTTTGAAAGATTATCACTTGATCCGCCTTCCAAAATCTGGCCAAATAACACCGCATCACATTTTTGTAAATATTCTCATGATCCGCCCGATAAATTTTCAACATATCCTCGTGCATATCAAACAGTATTATACATACACATCGTCACACACACACACACACACACACACACACACACACACACACACACACACACACACACACACACACACACACACACACACACATATGTATGTATATAAATATATGTATATACCCACAATCTGCTTATATTTCTGAGGTGTGGCATTATTTACATAGTTCGGACTATTGTTCTCATCTGTATTGCCATATTCACAACGTTTCAACCGTTGTTTTGTCCGACCTTCTTCAGATTTCTTGGAAGAAAACTAGACCGTATAACAGTCAAAACGTCGTGAAAATGTCAATAAAGATGAGGGCAACAGTACCAACAATGTAAATAGTATATCATATAGCGTTAAATCTCATGCCACTTCAACTCGATGTATACCGCATTACATGAACTTTCATAGTCGTCGTTCAGAGTAAAACCAAGATATCGGTTATTGTGACTCGAATTGTCAGTAATATCACCATTGCATCGTAGAAGACTGGCACCATTTCGAATGATCTATTATAACAGGAGCTGGTAAACTGCATCCCGCAGTCCACTTACGACCCACCAGATGATTTTATGCGACTCACAAGAACACAAAATATTTTTAACTTTTGAATATCCATTAATATATATTTTTTGTAATACGTTCCACAAAAATAGTAATGTATTAAAAACAGGGAAAAATTAACTATTTAATAGCTGACTCCTGTTCTCATGAAACTCACTTTATACAAAATCAACACATCGCGTTATATACTACCATACGGAGCGATTCGTCCCACATTTGGTGGATATCAGTTAACAGGAATTCATTATTTTAAAATATTTACTCATATATATATATATACCTCTCATTAAAATAAGCAAATGTATTAGACCTTTGTGCAAATTAATTTGAATAACGGCTTTAGTTTCCTTTCCTTCACCATTCGATCAGTTTCAGACCCCCTGGAATGACAGGGTGTAATCAATTTCTATTTCGTCCTCAGATTAGGTCATTTGCAGTGGTGTGCAGTAATATGAATCTATTTTCGGGGTGTATGATGACATTTGTTTGGCCTTGAAAAATATTACGTTATCCGTGATTGCATCAGATTTATATCACAACCAGACACTATTGTCTTGACTGTCGATTAGTTATCCTACAGCCATTATCTGTGATATAAATTACTCCAAGGTAACGTACGAAAATTGTAACGCTGCACGAACATACTGGCAAGCCTTACCAGTGAGCCAGTCAAAGTACTATAGATTGGCCCGGAAACCACCCTGATTTAAATTCTATCAAGAATCTGTGGTTAATCTGCAAGGAACGACTTCAGGGATTGAACATTCAAAGTAATACCATGTGCATTGTGTCATGCTTCATTGGAGAAAAAAACACGAAAAAAAGTAAATAATAATGGAATTATTCGTTTAGTTTCAATTAATTTGCACAATCGTGTAAATGTCTTATACATTCTGTTCACAAAATCAAGTAAGCAAATAGATGCACAAATGACATAGGCAGATATGATTGTTATGTATGCGTGAGGGTTACGAAACTAATTCCAAGAACTCCCATGTGATTTCCAGCTACTTATTTGACGTCGGTTCACGGGACATTAAGACGCAACTGGGACACATTGCATATCTCCCAAAATTCCAAACAACCACACACTAGCATGATTATAAATAACCCTGAATTCTATTCACATTTTTTTCGATTTATCAACCATTTGCAGGTTATTTAAAGCCAGAAATTATTCTTAGATTTTACATATAAGCAAATACATGCATGTGCGATTAAGTGCCAATCGCTATTTCCAGAGCCGACGAACATTCTCCAGTTTCACATTTAGCTGCTAAATCCCCAATTTCCAGACTTGACAGAGTTTAAGAAGGTTTTCTCAGTTTTGTGGGTTTAATTGCAATAAGGCAGTGGAGAACTGAAAGAGGGGAATTAACAGGAGGTAACTGACATCCATTAGACATAGCACGTGGACATAGCACGTGGAACTAGAACAGTCTACCCCAGTGAGCAAAATAAAGGGTTTAGTTCGACATTCCAACCAACTGAAGAAGGCCGGAGCATACAACAGCCGAATCGTTGTGATAAACATGCCGATGAGGATGAGGACAATAGTTCGAATAATGTAAATAGTCGCTCACATTCCTCTTGTATGTTCGTTTGAATCTTCCCAGTGATGGATGCCTTCAATGCAGCTATGGTGCGAGAGTTGCCTTGGTAGATGACGTGCTTGAGAAAGCCCCAGAGAAAGAAATCTTGGGGAGGTGTCAGGTCAAAGAAATTAGGGGCCTATTCCACTTTAGTTATGCGGCTAAATGAGACGCTCCCCAAAATGTCCATTACGCCATGCATGGTAACATTAGCGGTGTGATTAGTAGCACCATCTGAGAAACCTCTGCTTTATTTAAAAAATTGTGAAACACCATATCTGGAAGCGTGAGCTGAAAATTTCTCGGCTACATCTAGTTGCCAATATCTTACTAAACATCTAAACATGAGAACATGCTTTTAAACATGTTTTTGGTCGTGTTGAGAAATTTTTTAATTCAGTTGGAGTTGATTTTATATATTGATGGCTATTTTAATGCTGAATTTTGCATGCCGGATCAATTTAAGACAAAGCCTACTACACCGAAGTTATAAACCACAAGACGATTTCCTCACGCTGAGGCATCTGAGGGTTTTTCAGCTTCCATTCCTACATATATGCCTTTTTTTTTCTATATCAATTTTTATATCCGACATTCCTACTAGTGAAAATATTATATGGATACACATGTTTGTGAAGACGCGCTGTTTTTTTCTGTTTTGTTTGTTTTTAACTGAGTTAATTACTCCAACCGGTATCGAGAGACTTTAAAAACAAAATGTACGTTCAGCCAGTTTTCAAACTTGCGTTTTCCTTCGTAGGAGAAACCGCAATAGGACCCATCATGGTTTAGACCCCTCGGCCACAGAGAGCATCACTGCCAATCAACTCTCAATTACCATTTTGAAGAATGCACATTCTCCCGTTCAGAACTTCTGGAAGGAAAATACCGATTCATTTTATAGTATCCGTGAAGTTAACAAATGACGTTCTAACTAAACAATGAATTTTCTCGATATTATTCTTATTACAAGAAAAGTTATTTTGTGGATATGCATTTATTTCAGTGCGAGTATTACTTCTAAGTTGCATTTTGGCATCAAGTGTTTTTTTCGTTTGGAATATTTCAATGATTTCCAAGTGGAGTTCGAACATAAATTGTCCAATATCAGTGGATTCCTTTACATAAGCCATTCCTAAATAATTTTTACAGGACTCATTTTCAGCTGATAATTACAAAAAGCTCTACCACCCATATCGACAACTCTTGCTGCCATTAATTAAGAAAGTTCATATATATATATATATATATATATATATATATATATATATATATATATATATATATATATATGAACTTTCTTAATTAATGTGTGTGTGCACACACGCGCATACAGATACACACACTTTCTTTCACAAACACACACACAAACACGCATATATGTATGTTTGTATTCATATACTTAAGAACAATATCAAATATTGTATTTAGCCTATAAATAGACAACCAAGTCATTTCTGGAAGAATCATATTTAAAGCAAGTGGTCTTTGTCATTATATTGCTCGATATCATGCTAGATCAATAATAATAATAATAATAGTAATAATAATAATATACCTGTTCTCTTAATTCTGTTGAAGACCAATGAAAGTTCTTAAAGATTTTAACAACACATTTTTATTCATTTCGGATCATTTAGATGCAAGTATATATTTAGATATGCATATGACAATAATTTAAACACTTTTGGCTATAGTTAGTCATTACCAGAGGTTCTATTCTTCTTTTTTTGTGCTGTGCTGTCGACTTCTTCGTTTTCAATTATGGTTTGAGATTCTACGTGATGTAATTGAGTTATTATCAGTTATATGAAAGGGTATACAGCGCGATAATGTGGTGCATGTTAAGCCAATATATGTGTTTTCTGAATTTACATTTTTAGCAAGGAGCCTTCTCTAAGTGGACATGTGAATTCATATGCAGCAATTGTTTGGGTAAGTTTTTGTGTAGTTTGGGGATGTAAAGTTTTAGCAAATTAAAGCCTATATATATATATATATATATATATATATATATATGTGTGTGTGTGTGTGTGTGTGTGTGTGCTTAAAAATTCTAAAACCTTACATCCCCAAGCTACACAAAAACTTACCCCCAAAATTGATGCATATATATATATATATATATATATATATATATATATATATATATATATATATATATATATATATATATATATATATATGAGTGTGTGTATGAGTTCCTGTGTATGTAAGCATGTATGCAAGTATGGATGGATGTAAAACATGTTTTGTTAAATTTTACTGACAAGGTGTCTTTTATTAAAATGTTTTCCCATTTTTCCAATTTTCGGATAAGATTTAAATCATAATGGTAAATAATTTGTACAAAGTTCATACCAGGTATTACCAAGAACTTGAATGTCTAGTGAGTTTGTTAGGTAGAACATATCTTTTACTTTTGTGTGTGTGTGTGTGTAGGGGTGATATGGTGGTGAAAGGGTTCGAATTCAAATAAATTAAAATATACGCGACGTTTATGCTGTTATAAGCTGCGGCCTTCTTCAGGTGATATACGTTGAAATTTCGACAGAACCCTTTATTTCGTTTACCGGGGTAGATTGCTGAACAAAGATGAGGACAAGAGTCCAAATACTGTAAATAGTTATAATACCTCATCCCAGAAATATAGACAGATAAAAGAGACGCGTATCGTATAAGTGACCCCATGTATAAAATGTTTTTTCGCTACTGCACCGGAAAAGGATGTATCATCTATTATTATTAATATTTTAGACGCATAGGAAATAGTTTATACAAATTGTAAAATAACGTCGCTAACAAAATGTCATTTAGTTATTTAGCGTCGAATTTTGTATGAAGCAACCAGTGATGATCGAACACGCTACCCAGATCTAGTGATCAGTCAGTCTAGTCGTGGTAACCATTCCTCTTTACTTTTTTTTTATGTGCCATGTCCTTTCAGGGCGTAGGCGATCATGGCTGTACATCTCACTCTATCCCTTGCAGCTCTCAACATGTTCCTTCCCTATGCTTCCTCCTCCAGACCACGTTCTGTCATCCACTTGCTTAAGTCCGCCAGGTGTGTCACGCGTTGTTTTCCCTTGTCTCTCTTTCCCTTTATTCGACCCGTGAGTATCAGATTCTCCAGAGCCTCCTTTCTCATTATGTGTCCCAGAAACTTCAGCTGCCTCTTCCTGATATTAAGTATAAGCCTCCTCCTTGTTTGTAACCTCTCTAAGATTTCATCGTTGCTCACACGCTTGGTCCATGATATCCTTAACATTCTTCTGTAGAACCATATCTCTGTCGTTTCGAGTCTCTTTTTCATCTTTGAGGAAATGCTTCAACTGCCGGAAAGAAGGACAGATGTCACGTAACAGTTAAGTATTCTTTTCTTTGTTACCAAAGAGGTGTCTTGACAGAGGACGGTAATTGCGACATTGAGATCCGTAGGCTTATTGGGATGGCCAAGGACACATTCCAAAAGGTGGACAGAATATGACAAGAGGGTTTCTCTTCTAGAATGCGCATAATGATTTACTAAGCATAACTCAGGTGTGGCACAATGCAGTAAGTAAGGGACACACAGTGAGAACCGATTGACTACTCAGGGACAATTGGTCTAGCGAGACAAACTTGGTAACCATTGCATCACTTCGAAGTGCTTAATTTACTAATCGTAGCTTAGATGTGGCAAATGTCCGTAAGTATGGAGCGCCCAGCGTTGATCATTAATTCATTAATTAGCCGTAATTTTCCCCGGTATTTTCAACAGGAACAGGGAATTATCCTTTGCTTCCTGTTTAGGATTGTGTCTCCAGTTCCTTCTAAAGTCTAATTTAACTCTACACCTCTCACGTCCCTGTCTAAACTTTGAAATTTTATTTACTATGTATTTTTATTTTTTCTCCTCAACAGGAGTAGATGGGTTCACCTATCGTCTTGTTGGTCTTCACATTCTCTTTCACTCCAAGTTGAACCCCGTGTCTTAGTGGCATTACCCCGATGAATGTGCTGAATTGCTTTAAAATAAAACGTATAGAGAGGCAGGCTTGTTAATAATTACGCAACAGCTCACAAAGTGCTTTAATATATATATATATACATTAAAAATCATATGCATGTCCACGCGTGTTTAGATTTATGTCTACACATAAATGTATGTAAAGAAATACAAGCACATCTATCTATCTATCTATCTATATATATATATATACATATGTATATATACATGCTACATATACAGATAAATCTACCTACACACACACACACACACACACATATATATATACATATATATATATATATATATATATATATATATATATATAGATAGATAGATAGATAGATAGATAGATAGATAGATTGAATCAAGAGCGATATAGATAGGTAGCTCGAAAGATTTATATACAGGGCCTAACCTTATTTAATTAGATCTTCCGCTGATATGTATATACGTTCAAATCTGTAAAGTACAAGAATGATTGATTGGTGCATACATATAAAGACACCTATGCATATGTAAATGTAATATCTACTGAGCGTCCAAAATTCCGTCCATTGTACTTGCGCATGCGCAGGGGCCTTCGTTCTGTGGCCTCCTGCCTTGAACTACTCCGTCCCGGTTTGCTCTGCAGTCTGAATCATGTCGAGAATGTTAATAGTTGCTATGCAATCGACTCCACAGCATGAAATGGACAACCAATATGGCCAAGAGTGACAGGCTCTCCTCAGACCACATCATCATTATCGTTTCAAGCATGGCGAAACATCGCCTTTTATTCATCTGGCCCTCTCCACCTACTCCTATCTATCTATCTATCTATCTATCTATCTATCTATCTATCTATCTATCTATCTATCTATCTATCTATCTGTTTACATACATATATACAAAAGTTATTGCAAAATTCTCGGCCTGAACAGGAAGAGATTCAAATAGAAAATTTCTGTTTTTTTCATTTGGTCAAATTTGGGAAGTGTGTTGGGGTCAAGTGGTGTTCATTGCCCCCTATTATATAGATGGATTTGTAAATGTTATCCACTTGCAAATCTGTAAGTATTATAGGTCTGCATCTTATGCTGAAATATAAAATTCCCAAAAAATGAAAAATATAAAACAATTATCAGATGATTATTCTCATATATCAGAGATGTCAAACATCCGAGCCGGGACTCATTTTTTATTACATTATTATTATTATTGTTATTTTATTTCCTTTGATTACTCGTGTCTGCACATTATGTTCCGGGTCCCGCCCAGACACCAAAGATTAGAAATGGCATCATGATATTTTCCACTGCCCAATTAAAAAAGAACACAAAAAAATATATTTTACATAGATAAAGCACTTCGAAAGGTGTGGGGTCTATTCGTGAGAACAATTTTTGTATTTCGTTAAGGCATGCGCTTCCAGGAATCACTTCAATGAGTCTAGTGGAATCTTTTCCAACCAATCCGAGAGCCCCAACTACAACAGGTATTGTTGATGTTCCCATGTGCTACATTTTTGAGATTTCGATTTCAAGGTTCTTGTATTTTGATAGCTGATTTGAAGATCTTCAAAGATTCATTGCAGTCTGCAGGGACTGCTATATCAAGAAGGAGGCACTTTTTTGTTTTCGGTCTCTAATAACAATGTCTGGTCTGTTACCATTGATTGTTCTGTCTGTGTGTATTGCGTAGTCCCATAAAATTGTAACAGGTCTTATCTCCGTAACCGTGTCTGGGTGGTGTTCATACCAATTACTTGCAGTTTCCTTTCCATAGAAGTTGCAGATTTTGCAGTGCAGCTATTGACCCACTCTGTCATGCCGGGTTTTATATTCAGTGGGCGCCAATACCGTGCTACCTGATGCAAGATGATCAATTGTTTCTGGATATTTATCACACAATATGCATTTTGGGCTAACACAATATTTTAGTATGTGTGCTTGATCATTGCTAGTTAACAAGCATTGGTCCTATGCAGCAAGGATAAAACCTTCCGTTTCAGCTTTTAACTCTGTACTACGAAACCACTGATGGGTACGGGGTTTGTCTACATCAGCTTGTTTGGTACGGGCAGATGATTGGCCATGAAGCCTTTTATCTTGCCATTGTTTCTGTATCTAGTCGGTTGCATTTGCCTTTGCTTTCTTTATTATGCATTTTGAAGCTTCAGTCGGTGTATTGTGCTTTACTTGGATTTCTGCACAAATGGGAAACTCAATTTTGAACTTGTTGGCTTCCTTTTATTACGGAATAAAGACGCTTACTGCTTTCATGTTCTTTGACATATATCATCATTCAGTCTTCTGTAGTTTCAAGGTATTATTATTATTATTATTATTATTATTATTATTATTATTATTATCATTATTATTATTCTTTGATTTTTTTTTAGTACGGGAAAAAGTGTACGGTAATGACTTTATGTATTACGTTTGCAGAACTTACGACCAAATTACGTTGAAATGCCAATTCCCGTACTATCACCGATGTTAAGCAACGTCGGGGCTGGTCAGCACCTAGATGTGTGTCCGCTTGGAAATGCCAACTACTCTAAGCTTTGATGTGCGGGTGGTATAATGGATAATTGCTTGGAATTGTTAATCGGAGAGAGTTCCAATTCCAGTCGGGTTCGTTATATTGATTTGTGCAAATAACCCTGGAAAAGATAAAAATCCACCTCGTTTCCACCTAGTAAGACTTGTATCACTAAAACCATTATTATTTTTTTTTAAAAAGTTATGTAGATGAAATATTTAGATTTCGTTAGTAAATAAACTATTGGCTAAAAAGAAAATACCAACCAATCTGTTGACACAAATTCTGACGTCAGCCGATACAGCATTTATATTCTCTTTTCGTTGATAATATTCTCCTGAGTAGATGAGAAATTCCACAAACCATATTTCGTAATTTCTTCTAAACATGTGATGACAAGTATCATGTTAATTTTCTTGTATGTATTTTTTTTATCGTAAACATGGATCCATATCTATGGGCTTACGGCCATATCACGTTGAAACACCGGTTCTGGTACGATCGCCGAAGTTAGGGAACTTCAAACCAGGTTAGTACGTAGATATTATTATGGGTTGAAAAGTTCATAGGCTGACTGCATGAGTGATGCTAGAGCTGTGAAATCTTGCGTGCATTGATAACAACTCTTCTTATTAATAACTGCTTTGTTTATTTCCACTTAAACTGACATCTGACTTTTCAAACAAGACTCCAACTGTAACTAACAGTGACATTTTTTTGAAAATGGAAAATATTTGTCATCGTAATGTTATCAAGTACTGTCAGAAAAGAGTTAAGCCTCCATGGACATTCATGCCGTAATTACAGGATGATGCCCCAAGTTTATCAATAGTGTAAAAGTGGGTAGCTGAATTTAGAAGGGGAAGGCATAGATTTGAAGACCCTTAGTTTTGTGTTTATATTCAAAGGGCCACAAAATCAATGGAGAGTACTATGCTAACTTGTTGAGGCAGTTACGAATCGCTATGAAGACCAAGCAGCCAGCAAAACTGACGAAAGGGGTCTTGCTTGACAATGGTCAAGCACATAATTTCTTAGATTTAATGGTTGAGTTTTAATGACTTTTTTTTTGAAGAACATGAAATGTCTTCACCAATGGGATACAAGCGCAGTAACTGCAATGGAAGAATTGTGTGAACCAGAAGGGGAATATATTGAAATTAAATTTAACTTGGTCACATTCCATAGATGACCGCTTGGGAATACCAGCTGCTGTATGCTTGCATGTGCATTTGCTATAATAGATAATGGCTCGAAATTCGTTATATTCACTTCCGAGTAAATATCGTTGGGAAAGTTAGGAATCCAGCTATTCTACCTCAGCTATGGGCTAATTAGTAGGATGTTTATCAGTAAATTATTATTATCTCCAAATTATTTTTACAATCTAAAAATTTATGGCGGTAAATAACCTTCAAATGTTGGATAAGGCGTAAAAAGATCAACCAGTCAATGCCATATCTATAAGAAGGCCTTTTTGTTTGTCTTTAATCACTATATTTGGTGTTTTAGCTTTTATATTCCTGGGAAATTTTGTTAATAATTCATTAGTTAATTATTATTGTTGTTATTATTAAGCGAGAATGTAGCACGCCAAAGGAATAATGTTGGACTACAAATATACGAAGCAAAATGTACCCATTGTGACACCCAGGCTAATAAAGGTATGCTACATACAAGCATTGAGGCCAAATGTGTCCGATATGGTGACAGATTTTGCTAAAAGCATTGCATAATAGTTGGGAACAGAAATAAATTTAGATCGGGTAACCTAGTTCGAGCAAACTCTGATTGAAGCTGTTCATAATTATATAGATGGGACTCCCAGGTTGCCTTAATAATAATAAATGCCGTGTTAATACAACGGCCATGGTTCTGGTCTTAACTGACTGGAAGTGCTAATATTTACACGTTATGCCTTGTTGAATTAAGATGCCTGTGGGTAAATATCCCTCTCCGTACGGCTTGTCAGTTGGGTGAGCTTAACTAATTCGGTTTATCCACATGACACACTGTGCTTCTTTTTTCATGAGCAGGAATGTTAGGGGATGCATAATGTGTAAGATAAGAGTATTGTTCCTTTTTAAAATTTATTATTATTATTATTATTCCCTTTGATATCTGGCGTTTACACATTTCTTTCCGGGTCCCGCCCAGGGACCTAAGGTTAGAAATAGCATCATGACACTTTCCACTGAAAAAAAAAAAAAAAAAAAAAAAAAAAATTACATAGATAAAGCCCTTCGTAAAGTGTGGGCTGTACTTGTCAGAACAATTTTTTGTATCTCTTTGAGGCATGGACTTCCAGGGATCCCTTCAATCAGCCTACTGGAATCTTTTCCAACCAGTCCAAGGGCTCCAACTACAACAGGAATTGTTGATAATCCCATGTGCCACATTTTTGAGATTTCGATTTCAAGGTCCTTGTATTTTGACAGTTATTCGAATATCTTCAAAGACACATTGCAGTCTGCAGGGACTGCCATATCAATAAGGAGGTACTTATTTTGTTTGTGGTCTTTAATAACAATGTCTGGGCGGTTGGCTTTGATTGTTCTGTCAGTGTATATTGTGTAGTCCCATAGAATTGTAACAGGTCCTATCTCCGTAACCGGGTCAGGGTGGTGTTCGTACCAATTTCTTCCAGTTTCCTTCCCATAGGAGTTGCAAATTTTCCAGTGCAGATATTGGCCCACTCTGTCATGCCGGTTTTTATATTCAGTGGATGCCAATATCGTGCAACCTGATATAAGATGATCAATGGTTTCTGGATATTTGTCACAGAATCTGCATCTTGGGCTAACACAGTATTTTAGTATATGTGCTTGATAATTCCTAGTTAACAAGCATTGGTCTTGTGCAGCAATTATAAAACCCTCAGTTTCACCTTTCAACCCTGCACTACGTAGCCACTGATGGGTGCGGTTTTTGTCTACGTCTGCTTGTTTGGTACGGGCAGAGTATTGGCCATGGAGTTGTTTATTTTGCCATTGTTTCTTTATCTGGTCGGTCGCATTTGTCTTTGCATTTTTTAAAAAGTTTTTTGCAGCTTCAGCCGGTGTACAGTGATGTATTTGAATTTCTGTGCCCATTTGAAGCTCTTTTTTGAATTTTTCGGCTTCCTTTACTACAGAGTAGAGACACTTCCTACTTTCATGTTCCTTGACACATACCATCATCCAGTCTTCTGTTTTTTCCAAGTATCTTTGGAGGCCAATTGTTGTACTTTTGTAGGATAGTTCTAGTTGAACTAGTCCTCTGCCTCCTTCGGATCTGGGCACATACAGGCGATCAATATCAGCTTTGGGATGATGCATGCGGTAGCAAGTGAGGAGCTTTCTCGTTTTGGCGTCCATTCGCTTAATTTCAGCTATGGTCCAGTTAAGTACATTAAAGCTGTATTGCACCACAGGAACAGCTAAGGTGTTTATAGCTGATATTCGTTTTTTTTAGTTTAGCTCAGTATTTAGTACCAGGCGTACACGCCTGTAGTACTCCTTTCTTACCTTCTCTTTCATTTGGGAGTGTTGTATGCCATCTCCCTCACTAATTCCTAGGTACTTATAAGCTTCATCATGCTCCAATTCTCTAATCTTCGTGGCAAAATCTAAATCTATTAAGGGTGCTTCTAAAATTCTACCTTTCTTAAATGTTACTTTAGCACATTTATCTAATCCGAAGCTCATGCATATGTCGTCACTAAAGTATTTTACAATATTAAGTAGGCCCTTCAACTCATTGTCGTCTTTGGCAAAGAGTTTGAGATCATCCATGTATAGTAGGTGATTGAATATGTTGTTATTTATTTTGTAGCCATAGCTACTGTTGTTCAGTTCATGCGTAAGAGGGAGTAAGGACAAACAAAACAGAAGTGGAGACAAAGAGTCTCCTTGAAAGATTCCACGTCGGATATTTAGTCGGTTGGATATGACAGTGCCCCTGGTGTGACTAAGGTATAGTTTGGTGTTCCACATTCCCATGCTGTTCTTATGGAAATTTAATACCACAGGGGAGACTTTGTACATTTCCAAAGTCTTAAGGATCCAAGAATGTGGAACACTGTCAAAAGCTTTACGATAATCAATCCACGCTGCACTGAGATTTCTACGTCTGCTCCTGCAATTTTCCAGAATCATTTTATTTATTAGTAATTGGTCTTTGCAGCCACATGAACCCCTCCTGCATCCCTTCTGTTCCAGTGGAAGAATGCTGTTTGTTTCTAAAAAGGAGTAAACACGGTTCGTCATGACAGACGTGATCAACTTATACGTTGTGGAGAGACATGTTATCGGTCGATAATTTTTCGGGTCATCTGTTTCATTTGTTTTTGGTATGAGGTATGTAATACCTTCAGTAATCCATTCCGGGATTTTATTGGGATTATTTACAATCGTTGATAATGTTTCCGCAAGTATTTTGTGGATAGACGAGAGATGATAAAGCCAGAAATTGGGAACCTTGTCATTTCCTGGGGATTTCCATTTTTGCGATTTCGTTAGAGCTTGCCTAACATCATCTGTGGATATATTTTCCCATTCTTGCAGAGGTGTATCCAACATTCGTTCTTCTTCACGCCGGATCCATTCAGCTTTTGGGTTATATTCTTTCGGGCTGCTCCAAATATTTTCCCAAAATGTCTGTACAGTATCAATCGATGGTGGCCTTTCGACATGTATAGATTTTTTTCCAATTTCCCTGTAAAATTTCTTAAGGTCCATTTGGAATATTTTATTTTGGCGATAGAACCTACAACGTTTTTCGTATCGCCTTGTTCTCTGTGCTTTTAGCTGAAGTTTCTGCTTCAGCATTTCCGTGGTTGGTGGAATGTCAAGTAGTGATTTAATTTTGTGTTTCCTCTTGATCTTTTTGCACTTGCGCGTGGAAATATTAGGGTTTCTGGTGAGCTCATCTAATATAGAAAGCTCACATCTGATTAGTTTTATTTCTCGTAACAATTTTGCTTTCCAAGCTGGTTCTCTACGTCTGTTAACTTTATTTATTGTCTTGACCCCAAGCTTCAGAGTCGCTGCTAAAGCTGTTGCGTATATTACGTTGTTAATTTCTGTGATGTTTCCCGGTGGTTTATCTGTTAACAGTGTTTCCAGAGCAGCGTTGTATATTTTCACAATATGCTTGTTGGAATTCGTCATATGGATTTTGGGTAGCTGGTCTCTTTCTGACAACTGTATGAAAGTTACTTTGCTGAGTACTTGGATTACGTGGTTTTTCGCTTCGGTGATTTCCGCTTTGTGGTTTTCAAGGAATTCTAACATAATGTACCTGGAGTCATCTTCAGAAACATTGTCTGAAGAACTGCAGGTTGTGTTTAAGATAGAGTCTTTGATTTTATTTCCTGGTAGGTTATTTCGTATTTCATTTGTTTTAGTTTTTACCTCATCCTCTGTCACACTACTTATATCTACATTCATCTCATTACATTTTGAGTGATGGATCATAGTATTTTGTCTTATATCTAATTTTATCCTATCTATTTCTGTCTTTGAGAGTCTGTTGTTTCGCATAATGTCCCTACGGACATTAGAAAGCATGTTTGGATTGAGGTTAGGTCTTTTATCCTTTCCCACCATACTTCTCCATATTTGGTATGTTTGATTGGTGGTGTTCTTTGTTGGGGTTTCGAGAGCAGTGAAGAAAGATGTCATGACTTGTCGATACTCTTCGCGGGTCCATTTAGTTCGTTTTCTTTTTATTAGTCGATTTGGTATCGAGTCACTTGGTCCAAGGTTGGCAATAATCCGGTTTTGGTGACCTAGTGTCTCTTCGTTCGTGGAGGAGTTTGTTCCAGTAACAGATTTTTCGTCCTCAGACTGGTTCCTCTCTGAGGGACGCGGCCCTTGTTGACCCGGGTGACGACCGATCCGGCATGAAATTTCATTCGTATTCGTTAAAATTGTTAGAGTTATTATTATTATTATTATTATTATTATTATTATCATTATTATTATTATTATTATTATCTTTGATTTCTGATGTATACACATTTCCTTCCTGGACCAAACTAGATACCTAAATTCAGAAATGGTTCAAGACATATTCCACTGAACATTTTTGTAAACAAAAAAACAAAAAAAAAACAACCTCAGATGACATACATTTTACATAGATAAAGCTCTTCGCAATGCGTGAGCTGTACTTGTGAGTATCATTTTTTGTATTTCTTTAAGGCAAAGGCTACCGGAAATCAGTGAGTCTATCGGGACATTTTCCAATCAGTTACAACTAGAATTATTGAAGTACTCATGTGCCACATTTTTTAGATTTGCACTTCAAGATTCTTGTATTTTGATATCATTTAGAAAATCTTCATACATTACAATCTGCAGGGCACTCATGACAATAAGAAAGAACATCTTGGTCTTGTGATCTTTGATCACGATATCTGGGCGATTACCTTTGATTGTTATGGCTGTGTGTGTTGTAAAGTCCCATAAAATTGTTACAGGCCCTATCGCTGTAACCGGGTCGAGGTGTTGTTCCTACCAGTTTCTTGCAGTTTCCTTCCCGTAAAATTTTTATATTTTACAGTGCGGATATTGCCCAATCTATCAGGCTGAGTTTTATATTCAGTCGGGACTAACAATGTGCAACCTCATACAAGATGGTCAGTTGTTTGTGGATATTCATCACAGAATCTTTATTTTGGTTTAACACATTTTTTTGTGTGTGCTTGGTAATTTCTAGTTAGTAAGCATTTGTCCTGTATCAAGAATAAAACATTATTATTATTATTATTATTATTATTATTATTACTACTACTACTACTACTACTACTACTACTACTACTACTACTACTACTACTACTACTTTCCGTTCTATACACATTTCCTTCCGGGTCTCGCCCAGAGGTTTAAAGTCAGAAATAGCTTCATGGCATTTTCCATTGATAAAAAATACAAACTAAGGTCATACATATTTTACATAGATAAAGCTCTTCGTAATGTGATTTTTCTAAGCGTAGCTTAGGTGTGGCACAAGGCCTAAAATATAGGTCGCCCGCTGGGGATCAAACTCAGTACTCAGCCGTAATTGTTCTAGCAAGACAATCCTGCTAGCCATTACACCACGGCGAGGAACCCATGCTCTTCGTAATGTGTGAGCTGTACTTGTGAGTACAAATGTTTCTATTTCTTTAATGCATGGGTTACTTGGAATGCCTTCAATGAGTCTGTCGGAACCTTTTTTAGTCGATCCGAAGACTCTATATCGAAGGACATTAAATGCCGAATGTGCTGTAGTTTTATTTTTTTAGCGGCAATACCGATACTTTTTGATCATATTCGGACATTCAGATAGCAGTAACAGTATTAATTACATTGTTATTTTCATTACTAAACTCAAAAGTTAATATTGTTATCATTTCCTTCGATTTCTGTTGTATACACATTTCCTGCCGGTTACCAACCAGAAACCTAAGGTCAGAAATGCCTTCATGACATTTTCCACTAAATCATTTTTATAAAAAAAAAACAATACAAAAAAAAGCCAAAGGTCACGCACAAATTACATAGATAAATCTCTTCGTAATGTATGAGATGCATTTGTGACCACATTATTATTATTATTATTATTATTGTTTAATTAAAATTATTCCTTTTAATGTTTGTACCTATAGATGCTCTGAAAGATTTTATCTTTAACCATTAACAGTTACGTGTTAAAAATAAATAGTTTAGGGCTCACAAACGTCAGCCAACGCTTCGCTACAATTCTCCGAATGTTTCTTACATCCTTACTCTTATTTTCTTATTGCATATCTCTGCGCAAACAACTTTGGTAACAGCACACATTTCATTGCTGTTAAAAAAATCTGTCAGAATTTCTGAGATGAGCTATTGTAACTATTTACACAGTTCGGACAGGTGTCTTCATTCTATTGTCCCATTCACAAACTTCTTCAAGTGATATTCGTTGGAATTTCAAACCGAAGCGTTTAACCGGTGTAGACTGTTCTAGATCCACGTGTCATGCCTTTTTTCAAGTCTTAGATTCAGTTATTTCCCTTTAGTAACTTATATCTTCGTGTTGCCACTTATGAATTTCGCTCGATTTTGTAAGCATAGACATGAATATAATATGGGAACCAGTAATGCAGAGTGCTAGAGAAGAACAGTAATAACAACAAATTGCAATATGAACTCTGTTAAAAAATTAGTTACTGAGACAATAAGTTTATAACTCCCAGAAATTCATACACTGATGTCAACAAGGACACATGGCCCGTAGGGTAAAAGCGTTGGTTGAAGTAATCCACTGACTTGATCTAAGGAATTGTGGAGTTCAAGACATGGCCACAAGTGAAAAAACACTTGAGTTGAGTTACTCAAGAGAAATAACTGAGATATCCAGAAAAAGGCATGTCACGTGGAACTAGAACAATCTACTCCAGTGGACGTGATAAAGGATTCAGTTCGAAATTCCTGAATTTGGTCAGAGTGAACAACGACCAGAACATCGTGAATATGACAATAAAGATGAGGACAGTATTCTGAATAGTGTAAAATTTTACAAAAAATTGTTATAATCTATATATTTCCCATTTTGCTCACTTTAAACTATGAATAGTGATTTTTTCGAAAGAACTATCCTTCTCCGGTTAACAAATTTGCACATCAATTCGAACCGAAAAACTTAATAAGCGTGCCTGAAACTTTTCATATGGAGGTCATAAATGGCGTTAAACTCGTTCTTAAATATCTAGAGTCAGCTGTATGCAGCCGCTTTTTTCGGACCAATGATTAAAATTGGCTTCGAGCGAATGAAGCATGTTTCTCTGAGCGCGGGCCATACTTCTTCGAAACTTGACTTATAGGAATTCATATGAAGATTTTCTCAAGGATCTGCAATAGAACCGATTAGGCATTCGCTAGAATGGCAACAGTCCTCTTTAAAAGAACAGATCGTTATTATATTATTGGTTAACTTCATCAGCCGTAGATGAGAAGGAAGTATGAAAAACAATATTCTACATAATGCCTTATTTGAAGAAAAATATTCACTAATTAAGGTTTTAATCCTTAATAAATGACCTTTATTCGGAAAGTTTTCATCTGGAAAGTGAGGATTTGGCAGTTTCTTCTTAGCTTGACAGTAAAGTAGGAATTAAAAAACATTTCATGCTGCCCATCAGTGAAATGTTCATGTTTTATACCAGATGATAGAACAAAGTACTAACTGTTGATTTGTTGGATATCCATGTAGTATTAGTAACAATATCATTTCAGGATTATCGGCGATCATGGCTCTCCACAAGATTTTGTTTTATCTTACAGTCGATGCTCGCTAAATGACCCATTACTCACGCCATGTTTAATGCAAAACTGTTTGTAGAGAATGATATTCATCATGAAGACAAGATGGCGTTATACAGCGGCAGTCCCCAACCTTTTTTACCACGCACAGACCAGTTTCATGCAAGACAATTATTCCAGGTGGGGGGGTGGGGCGGCGTCGGTGCTGGTCGCGTACATAACAAAACAATAAACAAGACCAAGATAGTCAATAAAATGGGGGGGGGGAAAGATTTTCTTCTTTCTTTGCGGACCGCTACGGAATGGTCCGCGGACCGGTACAGGGCCGCGGTCCGCTTTTGTAGAGCATCACTTGACGATGTAAGGAACAGTTTTTTCTTCCCCTACTTAATTTGATTAAATATAGCAGAATAGTAGACGCGTTCTCTTCTTCGCAAACATTCGTGCCTGGGCAGCATAAAACGATAGATAATTTAATAAATTTTCTGTTTATACGTTATATTTTATAGACACAAATATTTAAGTAAATGCTCTGTTTATAATAAACAGTATTAACGACATTGAACAGCCTGAATGTCTGAAAAGATTTCGTAGAAAATATGTCGTCCGACAGGAATCGAACCTGTATCCTACGCAGAACCGTCTTTTGGCCAGACGTGCTATACCATTTAGCTACAGAGGAAGCGTCTGGCGAGCAATGTCAAATTACAGCAATTTTTTCATGATTTTTCTCGAACGATGATAACGTAAGCAATATATTATGAAATGGACTAAGTCCGACAGTTATTTTAATATATTTTCTGTTTATAATAAAGAAAATAAAGAAAGACCCTGATTGCCTACGTTTTGAAAGAAAATGGAATTTGAAAAAATTTTGATCCTTTAGTAAAAGAAAAATGTTAACATACAAATTAGTGTTCATTATCAGTGTTTGCTTCCAAATTGTTTCTCCATGTACTTCTCAACATTGTTTGAAATATAGTTATGCATCGACACTGTTTGAATTACGAGAAAAATATATGAACAAATTAATTGGTGTAAAAGTTCATTACGATTCTATTGTTTCACATGATTTCTGATTAAGCCACTTCCAATATTCTATTATTTTAAATGATTATTGATATCTCAGGCATGGCTTACACTCCTGAGATATTATTCTTTTGAATGATTATTAGTAAAGCCTGATATTCTATTGTTATGCATGATTACTGATTAAGCCACTTCTGAGGTTCTATTGTTTATATATTTAGTGACGAAAGCTCTCCAGCTGTAGGTTTAATAATTAATGAAAGACTTACTTGTTAAAAGCGTTTACGTTGATAATATAGAATTTAATAATTAATTTGATAATATAGGATTTAATGCAAGATAGAAAAGAATGAAACGGATCAAAAAGTAAAGCGAATCAATGAGGCAAAGATTAGAATAGGGATGAAATCTTAACTAATAGTATAAAAATAAACGTTTAGATAAAAAAAAAATATAAGTAAAAGGTTCAACTGGAAAAGACCAGACAATTCACGCTAAATAGAAAAAGAGTAAGTGTAAAAGAAAAAAAATTAAAAAATGGGAAAAGAAAGAAAAAAAAAGCAGAAAAAAAAAAGAAATCGGAAAAGAAAACCCTGACCAACCTGTATTAAAAAAAGATGGAAAGAAAAAGAGACGGAAATGCCGTGAGCATTTTTGCCCAACTACCTTGATCGTTCGGAACCCGATGTCAGCTTTGACCCAGCCCGACCCTCATCGGCACATTGGCGTGGGCACAGCGTTTTACAATACCTGCTGCACAGAATCTATAATTACAGGGGGGGGGGAATACAGAATTCATCGGTTCGGGGTAGCATAGGGGCAAGCCGAGGTCCAAGTCGTGGCAAAGAAAGGCTGAATCTGACGGAGGGGTAGATCAGGGTTTGGGCATCTACAACGAGCTGACGTGTTTCCAACACAGGCTTACATTCTCTGCCCCTACCTCAACATTTTCCTATGTACTTCGTATTATTTCAGATGGATATCTTCACCAGCTGAGGTTTCGAATTATGAAAAAGTCCATTTGACGACATCATCACCGATTAACAAGAACATAGTAATTTTCTAAAATATACCGGTAGAATGTTTGATGCTTGAATTTATACTGTCAGTATTTTTTTTGTTTGTCCATAGGCGAACCGAGTTCAAACTCCGACTTAGTCAGTTGCTTTCACTTAGGAAAAACATGAATTCATTTCTCTCCCCATCTCTGGGTTAGATTTGGATGGCAGCCTGTTTAAAACTCTGAATTCTAAACCATAAAGAAGGCAACGAGAAATCACACGTTTATTTACATTTTTAAAATTATTTCACCCTAGGCAACAAAAGAAAGCTAGTAAAATGCCAGTGGTTACTTAGATAATGTGAGAAGAAAAAAAGAAACAGTATTAAGGAGAGAGAACAATAAAAGAACAAGAATTAAGAAAAAAGAAGATAACGATTGACATTGCATTTAAATTTTTGATCAAAGAAGTGACTGGGAAGCAAGAAACTGGAAGAGAGTTCCAGAAGCGAGAAGTGCGAAGGAAGAAACTGTTAGCAATGAACTTACGGTTAAATCTAGCTGTTTTAACTGTAAATTGATGAGACCTTGCTGCCAATCTAGCACAGCGTTTAAATTCATGTAGACTTGTTAGCATGGGAGAAGTTCCTCAGAGCAATTACCATGAAAATAATTACAGAAAAAGGCATAGAGAAGCTACGATACGGCGGAGGGGAAAGTGTCTGACACCGAGATGCCAGATCAGGACCTATAACATTTTCTTTGGATATTGTGAAAACCCAAGATGATACAGATATTAAAGAGAGCTATGGTCGCCTACGTCCTTAGTTGAGATGGCATTTTAATTAATTAACCTGCCAAAGGAAGGCACGCTGGAGTAATGGATAGCGGCTCGGTTTGAGGAATGAGTGAGCCGAGTTCGAATTCCAGTCGGATCCATTACATTACAGGTATGAATACTCTTCTCCTCCCAGCTATGAGTAAATAGCAGGACAGACCGAGTTCTATAGCCTTTGGAGGCAAGTGGTCTACCGCAGAAAGAAATGGCAACCTACTGCGGGAAAAAAATTGCCTCGTCAGTCATGTATCGAAAGATACATGATCGCCTAATTGTGTATCATGCATGACACATAACTGAATGACTGACATTGTTCGGACTGTAGTCCTCATCCTTATTCGCATATTCACGACGTTTCGGCCGTTGTAAGATTCGGCCTTCTTCAGGTGATATACGTTGGAATTTCGAACCGAAGCCTTTATTTAGTACATTTTTCTAGTTCCACGTGCCATGCCTTTTCTGGATATCTCAGTTTCAGTTATTTCTCTTTAGTAACGCAACTCTCTTCTGTGTCCAGGTACTGAATATTTATCTATTTGGAACAAATCACTGGATTACTTCATCCACTGGGTCAATGATTCTAAACATCTCGTTCATAACAGTTTGAAATACATATTCCTACGTACTTACACGTAGTTCTACTGTATAATTTCGTGAAATTTTTATCGCCAACACTTTCGTCTGATCTGACACCACCGGATTATTTTCTTTTGGGGAGATGCCTTAAAGAGGGTGTATGGATGAATAAACTGCAGACAATTCAGTAACTTAAGGATATCTGTACAGAAATTCGGCTGTTGCAGTCTTCTCTCACAGACGCGACCTTGCCTCGCTCTGTCTTTTTTACAAATACTTTCACGGTAATTTTTCCGAGGAGCTGCTTTCGCTGGTCCCTAGGCCTCATGAATTTAAACGTCCTACGAGGCTGGCATCCCGTTCCGACCTCTTCACTGTTGAAACTGTTAGATGTAGACGTATCTTCTACTCCAATAGCTTCATGTCTCGCACATCTCGCCTGTGGAACTCCCTTCCCTATTCCTTTTTCCCTGACAAATACAATCAACTATTTAGGTGTAACGTCAATCGACATCTCCAGTTGCCTTGATCTATCCACTTCCCTTCTTCACATCCTTTCACCTTTCATTCCTATCTGCTCTCGCTCCAAATCTTCTGTAACCCCCTTGCCTTGATCGATCCACTATCTTTCTCCACATCCTCTCCTTTACCACTCCTATCTGCTCTTCCTCCAAACCTTCTGTAACCCCTTGCGTGCTAGTGGCCTCCAGTCTTGCTTGGGGTGATAAGCTTAAAAAAAAAAGTTAAACATTGTCGTCGAGAAAGCTAATAGAAAGCACGCTTCTGTGTGACGAAGTAATTGGAAGATAGTGACGTCGACTAATTTGCCAGGATTAAGTGGGAAGACATTTCTACTGGTTGAATTTCTATTCTGTATAAAAGTATTTTTTAATAATAATAAAAAAAAAAGTTGAAATTCTAAAATCCCGAGATTACTTCTGGGTTATCTCGTATCATAAAAGAATTTATATCACGATTCTTATTCAGCAACCATTGTGCCCATCGTGTTAAATGAACACACACACACACTCACATACGTACATATACTGATTGGTATTTTTTATCCAGCTTTTACATATTATTAAAAGTCAGAAAATATTTTTAGATCGTCAGATTTTTTTGAGATAATCATGATTCACTGAGACTAGTCCTACTAATTAACCTATAGTTTGGGCGAGAAGGTTTGGACTCATACCTTTCCCAATGATATTTGCCCGACTATAACGAATCTGGGTGATATTGGAAATCGGAGCGCAGATTTTCAATTCAAAGCCGTTAGCCACTACACCGCCACACATCCTAGCTAACAGCACTTGGTCACCAATTTAGTTACTGACCAGGCTCGACGTTGCTTAACTTTGGCCATCGTACAAGAACCGGTGTTTCAAACTGACATAGACGTAAGCTCATATGAATGCATTGTTTAACATTCTTAATATTTATGTAAAAAAAAAACTGTTCAAAACTGGTGTCAGATGATTTGTATATATTGTATATAATCTGCGTTGGGACATAAATCAAAATTGTCTGGTAAATGAGAGTTTTACATATTCAATGATCATCAGCGGTATTTTGTAAGATATTTTAAAGTAAGTAGTCTTTTCCAATATTTAGTAATATGCCATTCTTTCGCAATTTTCACAGTCTTTCTTCTTCAATTTATTACATACCTCGAAAATAAAATTTTGAATATACCAAAGTCTCTCTATATGCCCGGATCTTGCAAAAGATCTTGATTAGATTAGATTAAAAATAAATCCCAATGGAAAAGTTTGAAGGTATTTACGGACATAATTTCATATAATAATGCAGCGTATCATTTCTTATGCCCTCATCGATAATCAACAGTAGGGATTGATCCATTTATCACTTGATAACTTCAATATATATTGGACATGCCACTGCATTCTTCACAAGAAGAATGTCCTGTCATCGCTCCGAGTAACATGTAACACAAAAGCAAGATGCTAATTTAGGAAGAGAAAATAATGACATTCTTCAAACAAAAGGTTAGAAAGGAAAGTACAGTGTAACCCGGATAAAAGAGACGCGGATATAAGAGAAACTCGGATATAAGAGAGATTTTCTCTGGTCCCAAATTAGAGCCTGTGTTAATGTATACAGTGTAACCCGGATATAAGAGAAACCCGGATATAAGATAGATCTTTTCTGGTCCCAAATTAGAGCCTGTGTTAATGTATATATAATAGACCAAACCCGGATATAAGAGAAACCCGGATATAAGAGACTTATCAGGTCCCGACAACTCTCTTATATCCGGGTTACACTGTATATAATAGACCAAACCCTGATATAAGAGAAACCCGGATATAAGAGACTTAATCTCCGGTCGCGACAACTCTCTTATATCCGGGTTACACTGTACAAGAATGGACGATAGGAGTTAGTTAACTTGAGAACACTACTTTTCTGAAAAATTGTTTTAATACAAAGTTTTTATAAATTATAACCGAAGGTAGAATTGGCTGCTAGCCAATGAATGCCGATTGTTTCCTTATAATAAAACGACTGATATCATCATATTACTGTTCTTTTCTTAGTATTTGGATTGAATATTGTTCCAAGCAAGTATAAGTCAAGAATGAACGCAAGTTCTCTTCCGCTATGACATTATTTCTTGGTTTTAAGTAGAATTGGCAAATAGGTTACTCCATTCGAGACCGAATAACTCGGATGATGGAGTCGCCAGTACTATATGATTTGAAAAAAAAAAAAGAGAATTTAAATAGGACAGAATGAACAAATAAGAAAACGTTTATAAATTTGAAATGTTTCGCTGATTTATTGACGTTTCACCGGAAATTTATTTGGGAATGACGAGACAGGTCGGGAATGTTTCAGTAATTTGAATTCTATACTGTTTGTTTTCATTGGTCGGTTAGATATCACGTGTTGATTTTGTTTTTGTAAACAAACGTAAGAAAAATCCGACTAGAATTCACACAAACATATACACACACACGCATTCTCGCACGTGCACTCACGCGAAAACGCACACACAAGCACACACAAACGCACGAACATGTTTACATGAACACGCTCAGAAACACACAAACTCACACGCTCACAAACACACACCCACACACAAACGCAGAGTACAACCGCAAGACGACAGAAAATGTGACATTGTAATAAGAAGGCGCATTGGAAACGCAAAAGATGCCTTCCAAAAGATATGCAATGTATTGAGAAACAGAAGAATATCTTTAGAAACAAAGAAAAGAGTACCTAACTGCCATATAATGTCAGTACCCCACTCCACATGGTTGTGAATACTGGGTAATTTATTAACAAATGAAGTAGACACTTTGAGGTAACAGAAATCTGCTTCGACAGAAGGATGATCAGAATACCATCAGTGAGTAATGAGGAGGGTTTTAAAGAAAATGAAAACAAAAACGGACAGTTAAAATTTTAAGAGACATAATGAATAAAAAGGGTTTAGAGTATTTGACACTCACAGGAAAAAATGTTGGCAAGAGGGATCGACAGAATCAGCGAGTGATCTACTTAACGAACTGTTATAAATGGGCGACAACAGAAGGAGTGGGGGGTATAATGAAGAGGCAAATCTTACAAAGAGCTACAAAGGATAAGAAGTTAGGGAGAGCCATGATCAATCATATCATGAATCCAGACACCTCCCAGAGGAAGACTGAATCAAACTTTAATAGAAGGTTCTGGGTAATTTCCGCATTAATCAATTAGTTTTAACAATGTTATGCAGTACACTTTATTGCTATTGCAATAATTTGTTAAATTAATTAATTTCAAGAATTTAAAATTCTTTTATTTTGATTAATTTCATTATTTTCTATATGCTATATTATCAAAGTATTTGATCGATATATTCCTTGGATTTACTCGTGTGTTTGTTTTGTTTTACATTGTCAATTCTGATTTCGAGGTAAGACACCTTCCTCGTCGCAGACGGGAAAATCAAAGCCTTTTACGCGTGAATTGATGGAACTGTCGTTCTTCAGACATATGCGATATCAACATTTGGCTTTTCATTGGACGCGTGAGTTAAAAAAAGAGTAGTTTGAAGCTACAGTCAGCGGAAGTATGAAATGAAAGTGGGGAATCATGCCACCGCCGAAAATTTTTTTATTAATTTTTTAAATCATAACGCTCAAGCAAGGAGATAAAGTGCAAGAGGTCACTGGGATTGAAAGAGAAGGATAAAACGTTAGTGAGCAGAAGTAAGGAGAAAGGATAATAAAAGAACAGGTTTCAGGAAGACAGAAACTGGCAAGTGGCGTTGCATTAAACTTTATGAAGATTGCGCGTGACAGGGGACCAAGAATCAGAAGGGATTTCCACAGGAGAGAAGTGCGAGAAAAGAGACTGTGAGAATAGAACATACGGTTGCATTTAACTAGTTCAATAGTAAAACGGTGAGCCCAAGTTTTCAATCAAGTAGCATCCTTAAATTTGTGGAGTCGAGACACCAACAAGAGAAGCTGATCAGAACAATTGCCCTGAAAATATTTGTAGAAAAAACAGAGGGAAGACATGTTACGTAACGTCGATGAGAAAGTGACTGAAGCGGATATGGCATGTCAGGACCGATTAGATTACTGACCATTGTTTGGATTTTCTCAAGAAACAGGATCGATAATAGGGACAACAGGCCAAATATGGAAGCAGTAGTCAATACACGGACTAATGGTAGATTTATAAGTGCGAAAAATGGATTCTGACGAGAGAAAAAAAAACACACGAGAAGAGTCCCGAAAGGATAGCAACCGAAAAATACAATGACAAGGCAATAACACTGAATTAATATAAAAATGTTACGTCGTTTAAACAAATCAGTGTCAAAATACAAAACATGAAATCTATCACCAGCGTTTGTTTTGGTGGAGGTTAAATATAAGATCTAATAATAATTCAAAAGATTTACAAGACCATTTGATCCTGACGAGTATCTTTCCGTGAATGTTGTGAGTCGGTCAATGAGATATGTTCAATGAAAATTTATTAGTTTATTGGATATATAAATATACTTACCGAAATTTCCTGAGTTGTGATAAATTACGAAACTCAGAGTTAACTCCGACAAGTACTGAATATTATTATTTCTGATTCAAAAATGAGAATATAAACAAATATATAAAAATAAAGTAGATTTGTGCATGTGTGCGTGTGTATATAAACACCTATTTTTTGATTGGAATAAGTGATTTTATGGGTGAGCTTTAAAGGGATATTTGATTACAGTAGACTTCAGGGGTGTATCGTCAGTGGTATTACATTTGCAGCGAAGCGTTCGACACTGTAAACAGGTAAATTTGAATGCGGTATTTCATTGGTTCATGGCCTACGTGCAAGTCTCTCACAGATAGTTCCAAGAAGTCGCATGGACATTGCGACCGGGTAAACTTTGGGATGGTAGTCAGAAGGTTTTTTCCGAACCGACTGGTGAAGGAGAACGCCTCTCTCCAATTGTGCCAAGCAGCCGTCGGTCACTTGCCAGCCTGGGCGTGTAGGAGCTGCACTTCACTTTCAACGGCTTTACCAGAGGGCGGAAGAAATTCTGAGAGGAAAGAGGGGATAACCTCAACATCTTCATTGCGAAAGAAACCGCCAAGCTAAAATAATTGGCCTGGAATGTCACCATGAATAACATGGGAGAGGTGACCACTGCGCCGCAAAATACGCTGAATAAATGATGATGAATGGCGAGTCTTTAAAGTTTTATACTATTGTCCCGTTCTAAATCAAATGTGTCTCCAAGAATAGACCCGAAACCTAACTGACCAATGGTGACAAATTCAGCACCGATTTCTTCCAATCTAAAGAATTTTTTTTTTTTTTTTGCTAAGAAAAAAAATAAAATTGAAAAGGTTCATCCTTGTTGGTCGGTTGACTCATTCTGGACTGTGTTTTCTTTTTTTCTTTTCTTTGATTGGCTCACTCGACAAGTGAATCGTTTCCTCCCGTCAGGCCAGCATGTCTCGTGCAACGCGATGAAATGTTAATATCGCTAAATAGGTTTTCGAGAGAGACACTTGAATGTGCTTGACTTTGGTCTCATTATCAATGATTTTATGCTGTACTCTTCTCTTCATCATTTATTTATGTTATTAGATGGTTATCCGAAAGCGGAAAGTGTTTGAAAGCGTTCATTTTATTTATTTATTTTTTTTTTGCTTTGTTTATTTCCTTCTACATTTTCAAAATGGGTTATTCGACATTGATCTTGTAAAATTATCTGCAGAGGTCGTAATCATCATCATCATCATCATCATCATCATCATCATCATCATCATCATCAAATATATGTTGTCTAATCCATTTTAATACATTAAACACTTAATAAGACAGAATGAGAAAAGAGAGTCGTAAATTATTAACTTATGTCCGAGATAAAAGTGAAGCATTTCTTTAAGTTTTGCGATATATTGTTTTTTTTTATTACTAATTACAAGCGCTATGCTGCACTTATGGAGCGCTAATCCGAACTTATTAGCAGTTGGCAGTACGAATAACCTACTTTGCATTTCATCACGGCCTGTTGCACAGTTCTCAGGAGATATATTAGTGTCCGTTGCCTGGTAGAGATTTTCAAATGGATGACATATAAGGAATTTCTGTTCTCGAGAGAACTGACTGAATACAGCTCAGCATAGATTGGGCATTGTCCCATAAAGTAATCGAATGGAAATTCATTTTCTTTCTCATTAAAACACACAAAAACACACACAGACACACATATATATATATGTATGTGTGTGTGTGTCTTGAACAAGATAGATAGATTGACACACATACATATACACACATATGCATCTATCTATCTATCTATCTATCTATCTATCTATATATATATATATATATATATATATATATATATATATATATATATATAGAGAGAGAGAGAGAGAGAGATAGGAAAAAAGTACATGTTTGCAAAACGTATTTAAAGTTTATTCATTTCAGGTCATTAATGTGTCAATCTGAATACATGCATATATACGTATATATATGTGTGTGTGTGTGTGTGTGTGTGTGTGTGTGTGTACGTGATCCGTGTGATTCTGTGAATGCATATGCGAAGATAGACATAAAGGGACAGACAGACAAACAATATTAATATGCTCATTTTAGATATGATTAGAAATGTCAGTGTCGTATCGACTCGTACACAGTTCCTGACGCATTTATATATATATATATATATATATATATATATATATATATATATATATATATATATATATATATATATATATATATGGTGTATAATAAAACAAGAATGGAGATAATGGGACAAAGTCGACGTTTCGCTGATGTCGGTGAGGTTTCTCTTCTTCCGGTTCTAAACTGAAGAAGCCGAACCTAACAAAAGAAACAGGTCATTAATAAAATATTTTCCACATTGCACCATCATTTATATATATATATATATATATATATATATATATATATATATATATATATATATATATATATATATATATATTGCAATTATTGTAGTAATGTTATAACATACATATGTTATAATTTTGAATAAATCTCTCTCTCTCTCTCTCTCTCTCTCTCTCTCTCTATATATATATATATATATATATATATATATGTAGAGAGAGAGAGAGAGATTTATTCAAAATTATAACATATGTATGTTATAACATTACTACAATAATTGCAATTTTGTTTCAACAGTCTGGTGTCCGCAGAATAAAATTGCAATCTTTTTAGTGATGTTATAACATGCATATGTTATAATGTTGAATAAATATTATTTGCACTACTCAGTATTAAGCACCATTTTAAGAATAGTGTTTTTGTTTTTGGTTATCGGAGTTTTATTCCATCATTACCAAACCTGTACTTGGATATATATATATATATATATATATATATATATATATATTTATTTATACATATATATATATATGAATAAAGGAATTGTGGTCTACGTGTCCTTTCTATAATATGTAGATTTAATAGGCCGGTTAATAATATTTAAAGAATAAAAAGCGAACATAATGATTCCATTATTGATATCTATTATATATTAAACTTTTATATGAAATGAAGCACGGAGAGTAAGATTTTAATGTCGGAATTTTCGAACACGCCTGTTCCAACGATACAAGTAATAAATGGAAGAGGTTTGATTTAGTCTTCTGAGGAATGTTGTTGGTTATAAGGCTCCCTGTGGAAATTATATTCTCTGATTAAACCCAAAACTTTGCTTAGTCCCTCAGTGTAGTCCCTCAGTGTTCAACAACCAACAAGTAAGATGCAGATCGGAGTTAAATTTTATTTTCAAAATAGATTCGCACATTGAGAGATTAAATAGGATTTGGCTTTACTCAGAGAATATATCTGTAAAAGGACAATAGAAATAAAGAAAAAAAGGAAAGCTTTCTTGGCTGACCCGTTGGACCATTTCAAATACTCACACAGGGTGTCGAATGGTTTCACACGCCCCAGTGATACATCGATGAAGCGTCTCTGCATTAGTAATGCTTAATTCATTTAGGTGGCACCACAGATAAAAATCCAAAGGATTGAGTGCGAGGGAATGTGCAGTCCATGGAACCTATCCATTTTTCATCATAGATGTCAGCCAGTGCATCGCGAACAATGTGACTAAAATGTGCTGGAGCTATATCTTTCATGAATCAGAAAGTCTCTTCGTATTAGCAGGAGTACCTCCTCAAGCATGCATGTCTAAATGTGAGTTCGAAATAAAGTCCTTGCAAATAGATCCTGTAAATTAGGCTGGGAGAACTTATGGACCTACCAGAAAAGTCGCCTACAATTCCAGCCTACAAACTAATCGTAAACTGATGCTGTTGTCTACCCTTTATTATACCTTAGCGACTGCGTTCCGCCCACAAATATTGGTAGTGTAAATTTGTTATTTCAACTCTTCTAAATGTTGCCTCATCCGTAAACAAGACTGCAGTTTGTGCAATAAATCATCGGCAAATGTTCTCACGTAGTGAGTGATTAGAGGGCGAAAGACCTTGACGATCTTGAAAATGATACGTATACATGAGCTGGCATTGAGGTATCCCCCATGCGGTACGATGGGATGTACGACATTCTAGGACCCACCTAACTTCCCAGACTGCAACCCACTTGATTACTATGGGTTGGGCACAGTATAGCGGCAGACCAAGAAAACTCCTTGTAAGACCAAAGATGAACTGAGGCAAGCATTATAGCAGTATTCACTAACTTAAACAAGGAGACCGTCTCGAAGAGTTGCAGGAGATTCCGAAGTTGTTTGGAGGCCGTGGTTGAAGCTAATAGCGATTTTATTAAATAAATTTGGTCTTTAATATTTCAAGATATTTTTGTGTACTATTGGTAAATATATCTTTTAAAATGATATGTCAGTGCTATTTTCATTTTGATGTAATTTAGACGAGAATTTATGTATCGCGCAATTCATATACATACATACATACATATATATATATATATATATATATATATATATATATATATATATATATATATGCTTTCAAATAATCAGTAAACGCATAAATGTTTACAATGGTAAAAGAACCAATGAATTCCATCTGACAATTGCTCGACTCATGAAATTGTAGAATTGGTATGTATAGAGTGGTCCGATTTTATTGTCACCGTTACCAAAAAGTAATGAGAACAATAGAACAACAAATAATACAAAATCTTATCGCATATCCTCCATACTCTTGCCAGAATGCACACGATCATGTGTCCATACACTTGAAAGCAGCCTCCCAAACTGTAGAATCTCGTGTCAGCAATCTGAAATAGAAAATTATATTATGTAGAGTTGACAAGTCTTTCGGACAGCCTGTAGAACGTTAGCTATTTAATTATTATCGTGTAGACACACATACGCACACGCAAACACACACGCATACAGACACACACACACATATATATATATATATATATATATATATATATATATATATATATATATATATGACTGCGTGTATGAACATCTGGAGATTAATTATGAAGCAGGGAGTTCATTTTACACAGCAAATATGTCTTTTTCGAAATAATCTTATTCTCCTCACCTTCTCTTTCAAAATTCCATAGATCGGACATTATAAAACTCAGCAAATAAGCTGCGTTAGCCTGAGAAATTATTGATTCTCTCTCTCTCTCTCTCTCTCTCTCTCTCTCTCTCTCTCTCTCTCCATACACATCATCAGAGACAAACATATACATGTACGAGGGTGATTCAATAAATAAGGTGGATTTTTTTTATATAATGACTTCTAATACAGATAGAAGCTTACTTTTCCTTTTTAATTTTTCAACGTAGTCTCCCAGCACAGTCACACACTTTTCCCATCTGTGCACAAGGTTCCGTATTCCCTCAGCGTAAAAATCTTTGAACTGATGTCTCAGCCAGTCGCTCACAACACTTTTGACTCCATCGTCACTTTTAAACTTCGTGCCTCTCGTGAACGCTTTCAAGGGTCCAAACAGGTGAAAGTCTGAAGGGGCAAGGGCTGGGCTGTAAGGGGGATGAGGGATCAGTTCCTAGCCCAGCTCGTTGATGGTCTGCACCGTTTGGGCTGCTGTGTGAGGCCTTGCGTTGTCATGATGC
>OZ038482.1:56111249-56123749 GCA_964036315.1 Acanthosepion esculentum | reverse complement strand
AGAATGCAGTAGAAACAAAAGTAATATTAATAATTAAACTGACCAATCTGATTTTCTCTTCATAATATCAACTGAAAAAGTGTACAAATATGAACTTAAATTAATTAAAATCTTCGTATATTTTATTGAGGGAATAAACAGTGTATACAATAAACAAAGAGTCGAAAACCATTTGTTTTAAAATAATAATGTAATAAATAATTTAAAAAGTACATAATTTTATATAGTAACTTCAAGAATTGAGTGATTAAACAAAAATTGATTTGTGTCAATCAAAAAGGTAGGATCTTTCTTTTTATTCCGTTTGTATAATATTAAGAGAAAATGTTCTCTTAGACTAGCGGTTATCGTCGCTTCAATTCAAATCTGCAAGCCGAGATCCAATTCAAATTTAATATATTACTTTCATTCTCGCACTAATGCTCATAGGGAAGAAACCAATCCGTCTTAGATATGGGTTAAATAACAGTTTGGAGTGGGCTCTCTAACTTTGGGTGGAATCAGTGTAAAAGAATGAAAACTTTGAATTCCAAACCGGAAAGCAACTTGAAACCCTTCCAATTTGTTTAGTAAAAATGAATAGTAATTCGCAGATAATAAAGAAAAAATGTGGAGAGGCACGATTGCCTATGTCCTGAAGGAATATGACATTTAAAAAAGATTCATATTCTTTGGAGATAGATATTTAAATCGGGAATTAGACACTATTTTATGCCAATGCCAGATTTAAAAAAAATCTGTAGCAGGTCAGAGTGAAGGAAATTTGGAGCAAGACCTTTATATAATTACAACATGTCGTTGACACCAGCAATCAGTTAGGTCGTTTTCTTGATGAATTAGATCGGTTATAAAGCTTTAAAAATAGTAATGCAACTATAGAATAAATAATTAAATATAAAACAACTTAAATACATTAAAGAAAATGTTGGAAAGATTTTAAGACAAAAGTTAAAGAAATTCCCCTTCATCTATAAGATTAAAAAAAAAAGTTTTCTTCTTTTCATCAGATTAGATCCTATTTTATTTTATTTTATTTTACAAATTTTATTTTACTTAAAACAAAATGAAAGCCACAATTACATGATGAATTCAGTGTCATCAAAACCGGAAGTGACGAAATTGTTTTAGATCCGGATTGAAGCAATAAGGACGCGTAAAGCGAGTGGCGCGCAGCAAGCGATTCAAGATGAAAGCGGCAAGTGACGACTTAAAATATCGACAATTCCGTTTTAGGGCTGATCTCTGAGAGCTTAATGGCGCGAATCATTTACTCGATGGCTCTTTAGGTTGCATTTAATACTTTTGCAATGCATTAAGAACAGATTTGCATGTGTTAATGCATTAGTATGTATAAAGGCATGTATATGCGGGTATCAAAGTGCCTGTGTGTGTATTTGTATATGTAAGTTTACGTTTTTGATTTTTATAGCTAATCAATGCTAGTATGTGTGCATATGTGGGAATAATGTGCCTTCCATAATGTTAATATTACGAGTTCTCTTTTTATCTTTCAATTTTTTATCTTTCAATTCTCTGTATACACCTCAATGATTCTATCATTTTGATTACATTTTGCATTTGCTATCTTGTATATACATCATATATGAGTATGTATTCCGTTAATCATTTTACACCAAGCAAGACAATAAAGCCACTAAGATGCAAAGTTTACTGAGCGTGAGAGTATATGAGAAAAAACACCATTAACGAGAGAGTACAATAAAAGAACAGAAATTAAGAAGACAGAAGATAACGATTGACACTGCATTTAAAATTTTTGAAGATCAAAGTTTACTAGGAAGGAAGAAGAGAGAAGAGTGTCCCCCGAGCAAGAAGTATCATAGAAGAAACTGTTAACATAGAACTTACGGTTACATTTATCCATTTCAATGATAAAATGATGAGAGTTAGTTGTCAATATAGTACTGTGCTTAAATTCATAAATTCTATGTACCATAGAGGCAAGTTAATCAGATCAGTTACCATGAAATTATTTATAGGAAAGGTACAGAGAAGCTACGTTACGGTGTTGAAAATGTGACTGAGGCCGAGATGCCAGATCACGACCCATAACATTGCAGATTCTTCTTTGTATAACATCTATCAGAACAAACAATTTATGCCTGAGAGACAGAATTATAGGTTCAAATTATTTAAAGAATATGCATAAAATTTAATTTGTATAAGTATTTAAATACCCTCTAGTGTATTTGCATGTGTGTATATTTGTAATCATGTATTTATACGAATATATAGGTATGCATTTAGTCAGAAAACTGTTGGTACAAGAATGCTCTCGAACAAATCAGAATTATTTACCAAGTATTTCAAGAGGTAGGACTATGGTAAGCATTTTCAAGACAGAAACAAAAATCTGGAACTGCAATTCAGGGTGGCTAACTTAGTAAATACTAACAACTTAAAAACCTCGGTGTATGGATTAGTTAAAACAAATTTCATTGATCCTGATCTGGCGGCTCGGCTTTAGTCACTTTACCGCCGCCGTAAGGTTGCCTCCCTGTGTCTTTTCTATAAACACTTTCATGGTAATTGCTCAATATGTTAATTAGACTTTAGGAATTTAAAGATTACTAGATTAGGGTCGAGATCTCATCTGTTGACGGTTGAGCTGGCTAGATGTAGCCGTAAGTTCTATGCTAAGAGATTCCTTTCTCGCACTTCTCGCTTGTGGAACTTCTTTCTAGCAACATGCTTTCCAACCAACTTTAATCTGAAAAAAATTAAATGCAATGTCAATCTACTGTCCTCCTGGTTACTCTTTTCTTTTTCCAGTCATTATTAATGTTTCTGTTCATAATTCCTTCACACCCTATAACCTCTTGTGTCTTAGTGGCTTTACTGCCTTGCATGAAGTGATACTGATTAAAATAGATATGAGATAAGTAAATTGAACATAGAGAAGGCTGTGCTATGTGTATTTCACTTAACAACTCAACATTAACCTAAAAACCCGAATCATGTTCTTACAGGAAGTAAAATCGAGGCTTTCATATGGATGCCATGCATGGCGACAAACTTGTTCACAAATATCTATGTTACATAGCCCATACCCCCGTGGAGGTTTCATCTCTCGGTTGGCAATCGCTAATTGTTTTGGTTCAGCAATAAAAGACTTCAAACGCAGAGAATTTTAACTTAACTATATTATTACTCATGTCGATACGTATATTATCTAACAATCCAGTGGAGGCCTGCGCACTTCACTGGGGGAGCCGTTTCGAACACGAAAGAATACATGTCTACATCACTTGACGGGTAAGAAGCAACTCGTCAAAACTTTTCTCCAATCTATCGTTCCGTTCCCACGCTAGCTCAGCCAATCAAAATCGACTTCCCTATTATAGCTTACATCTGACCCCGAATATCAACATCCGGAAGTCGGATCTGAGATACACCTCCCCCTAAAAATAATAGTCTGCTAAACTATTATTTAACATCTAAGCTTGCGGATGGACTCTAGCGGTTTCGCAGATCGATGTTTAAAAACCGTTTCAAGCGAGTGGAGCGTTTAACATACTTCTTCGAAACTCCTGGACTTGCATTACAGAATCTCAAACAAAAAACTGTACCAGATAACAGAATTCAAATCTCTTGAGGACTTTCAACAGTAGTAACAACTAAAATGGATAGAACATGCTATTCGAAGAGAAAATAATTAAATAATCAAAGTCTTCCACACTGCTCCACACAAAAAAGCAAAGGAAAGAGCATTAAAAGCTGCAGGACTTCAGAAACCTATTTTTCTCAAAAATTGTTTTAATAGAAATATTACATAAATTTCAACTGACAGCAGCATTGAGTGTTGAATGTTTCCTTATGAGGAAACAGCTGATAGTATCATTACCATCAGACTATATTATTTCTAATGAAACTTATTTTTTCTCCAGGAAAATACATTTCTCTATTCCAATACACTTTCAGATCTCTGTGCTTATCTTAATATAATTTAATTTTTTATCTTTAAATTATTGTTTTTTCAACCAGCTGCTTGAGTTCAAATGATACCATAGTTTATATTCTGAAAAGATTCCTGGTCCACTTAATAAACAGCGACTTTATTTTCATATTTATATCTTTACAAAAATAAAATAAATAAATTTGAATAAAACATTTTTTTGAAACTTCAATTTCATGAAGGAAAAATCCAGTTACACCAGATCGGATGAAAAAAACTTATGCCAACTTGTATTTATATATATATATATATATATATATATATATATATATATATATATATATATATATATATATATATGTATATCAATTCTAGAAAATGAATGTACACGCGGACTTTATATGAAACAAGCAGGTATATATTCAACGGGTATTGAAGAAGGTTTGACAACCAGAAGGAGCTCTGGTTTAATGACCCTGTCTATGTTAGTGTTTCTGAAACGCAGGAAAGAAATTGAAAGAAATTATAACACCATTTTCCGACAGACTTTGTTGTTTCTATTTACTAAGTAAAGGAAGTTTACTTACCTTGAAAAGCAACATAAAAAACGTTGTCAATTCCCCTTGATCTCTACAAGAATTCCGAGTTCTTTAAAAAGTTTCCGAATGGCCTCTAATGCAAAATTATAAACATTCAGTCCAATGTTTGAAGAAGGAAAAAGCGATGACCTAATGCCGTAACTTTTTAATTACATTTAATGAAGCCATCTGAAAAGGAAGATAACTTCTTTCTTCTTTAAAAATGGTACCTAAAAACCACTTTCCTTCACTCGATACCCTTGCGTTATATTTCACTTAATTATTTTTTTAGTTTTGTTTTGCTACTTTTCTATTTGTTTGTGTTGCTCGTCTCCATTTTGGATTTTTAAAATCACTCTAATTAAATACAAAATAATAAATCAAGCAATTTTTTTAAAGAGACATATTTTTCAGTCTATGCGTGCGACTTTTTTTTTATTTAAATCTTTCTTCCGTTTTTACTTTTTTTACTGCATAATTTTTTACACTTTTCGTGAGCAGTATTTTCTTATAGCCCCTATTTCATATTTATTATTTTATTTTTTGTTTCTTTCCCCCTTTTTTTACTAATAGTAGTATTTATTCGTTTAAATTTCTTTTTTTAAATAATAATAAGAGTGATGGCAATATTCGCTGTCATAGCAGAAGTGACGACTACTTCCATTAAAAAAAAAATGTCAGTCGCCCGACTTCCGGATTCTTAACATTAAAATATTAATAAATTGAAGATCAACACGAACGAAGGGAACACTTACAAGTACGCCGTCACAACCACATCCATAATTGCCACACACAGCCACATGCTCCTAAATACGGTCATGTACACAGAAGCACGTCATCACTGATCGTCTGTGCTTTTATATTCCCACTATTCATCAATTCACCTTCTCATTGATGTTCTTGCATAAACACACACACAAAAAATAATGAACATATATACACGCCTGGGAAAACACACACTAATATTTACTGTGAATTACATATACACATACATGTATACACGTATATTTTTGTCGTCTTTTATATATGCATATGTGACTTTATTCGTGTGTATGTAAATACGCATACTGCCAGTAGCGTATAATATTTTTTTTAACCCTGAACTAGTATATGCATCTATGCGATTACTTCAAATATATTCACACGCGGATGCCAATTGTTTTATATGTACACGGAGACATGTACACCCATACATACACATACACACACACACATATGTATTAATAAATTTGTCTGTGTAATATATATGTATATTTATACAATATTTCTCTATATTATTTGACTCTGCATGTATATATATATATATATATATATATATATATATATATATATATATGTGTGTGTGTGTGTGTGTTTGTGTGTTTGTGAATGCATGCATATATACATATATAAAGAGACGAAAATCAGCTACAAATAATTTTAAATACACACACACACACACATATATATATACACATATGCATAATTTAAGTATATACAATACACAGATTACTACTTTGATATCTGTCTATCTGTCTATCTATCTATCTATCTATCTATCTATATATATATATATAGAGAGAGAGTGATAGAGATAAAGAGAGAGAGAGACAGACAGATAGATAGATAGATAGATAGCCCCTATTTCATATTTATTATTTTATTTTTTGTTTCTTTCCCCCTTTTTTTACTAATAGTAGTATTTATTCGTTTAAATTTAAATAGGACAGTTGTACATATTTGCAAAACTTATTTATATCATATAGTTTATTCATTTGATCTCATTATGTGTCAGTGTGAATACACACACACACACACACACACACACACACACACACACATATATATATATGTGTCTGTGTGTGTGCGCGTGCGTGTGTGCGATTGTGTGTTTGTGTGAATGCATATGCGTAGATAGATATAGCGGGACAGACAGACAGACAAACATTATTAATATTATGCTCATTTTAGATATGATTAGAAATGTGTGTGTATGTCGTTATCTACTTGTTTCTCGGGGCTCAGATTCTTGACATATCGACTCGTACACAGTTCGTAACGCATTCATAACCACCCAACGATATGACTCTTTTGCAGACTAATAATCAAAGAAACACACAATCACAAAGTCTTCGATATTGCAAACTCATGGAAGTGAGCGCCAACGCTCACACAGTTTTCGGATAAAAAAAATAAGTGGGAATGAGTAAAGTGGTTTCAATCAGTAACATTAGAACCCATTTTTTAGACCACTTTTTAATTCTGTTTTGAAAAAAAAGGAGTAAGATAGAAAAAATAATAATGAACAGTTAAAAATGGATGGAAATGTATTTAACCTTTTAAGACATAACTGCTTTTCATCGCAGCCCCCAAATCTAGAGCACTCCGAAATGTACATTAAAAATATAAAGAAAAACGATGAACATTGCTTTAAAAGAAGCAAATGTAATGAATAACTATAAGCGTTCATCCTTTGCAACGGAGGAAAGAGGATAGATTTGCAAGTAATAGCGACATTAAGCGTTATTTTTCGAAAAATGTCCCATTACGACTCGACCACATTTTGTTATGAATAGGACGACAAATTTGCATAAATTCTGTAACTTCTGATGACTCCAGGTTTGGGGCTTTCGTTGATGGTCTTTTAGTCTGCTTATATTAGCATCATACACACGTAAACATATATTATTGTCACATATATACACAAATATATATACTATTTACATTATTCAGACAATTGTCCCCATCTTTGTTGCCATATTTATCACAACGTTTCGACCGTTGTACGCTCCGGCTTTCTTCAGGTGTACATAATACCTCATCTCATAAATATATATATATATATATATATATATATATATATATATATATATGTATGTGTGTGTGTGTGTGTGTAAGTAAATTATTTCACTTTAATCAAGGCGATAATGGCCCTAGGACGCAAGAGGCTATTGTGAGCGAAAGAGAATGAGAAGACTTCTTGTAACCGGAACCCTAATTCTAAAGAGGAAACAAGGAGTCTGTTCTTAAAAAAAAAAAAAAAAAAAAAAAAAACGGGGAAGGAATGTGAACCGGGCGATAGACGAAACTATTTATGAAAAAAGATAAATAAATAAAAATTTTGAAAAATAAAATAAAAAATAATGGAGTAAATGTTCAAAATAATTAGTAAACGAATTAATTCGGAGTTTAGGTGGAGACGTTAGAAGTATAGATTTAAACTAAGAACACAATCGATCCAAGTGCATGTCTTCTGATAGGGGCAGTTATTACTTAAACGTTATTTTTACTTACTTATTACTTTAACCTTTTTTTTATTAGAGAAAATATGGGCTCTCCGGCAGAGATTTGTTCCTGCGTTCTCATTAAATTTGACATGCTTCGGACCTCTCGGTCACAGAGTGCGTCGATGGTCAAGGAAAATTGAATAGTGCCTTTAGACAGAGATTTTTCTCTGACTCTTGAAATAGACATATCTGCTCAGTTTTCTCTCTTAACGTAAATAAAAATAATTATAAAGAAAGCGATCATTTTTTATTCATTAATTCGACAGATTTTATTACATAAAAGTAATTTCAGTGCATACTTGTATTTGAGTAGACGCTAGAATTATAGATATACGCTGCCTGCGAGTGAAGTGTATGCATTCTGGTTAGGGTTAGGTCATTATTTTCTTACTTAGACATTATTTTTTGTGGATACTCGTATTTGAGTAGACGCTCCGTTAAAAAAGTATAAATATCTTTTTATTTTCGTTTACAGGCTTGAAGGTTCGAATGGTCGAAAGAACGTCATATCTAATGACGGTTTCCCCTGCCGTATTAATAAATAAAACTACATTCCTTTCTTTAGAAAATACAGTAAATTATGTGTTCCTTAATGCATTTTAACTACACATACACTGACACGAGGAGATAAATAAGAGAAAGAAAACGTGAGAGACAAACAGACAGATAGTAAGATAGATAGATCAACAACAGATAGATAGATAGATAGATAGATAGATAGAACAAAAGCGTGTCGAGATCGGTTACAGTATCAACGGAGTCAAGTCAAACATTTTTATTGTATCTTCTGAAATGATCGTCTTTTAATCATCTTTAGCAAGATACTGAAAAAATAAAAGCGACATTCTATTCCCCAGGAACTACAGGGTACTTCTACCTTGCTTCATCTCTGCAAGCGTTAGATTAGACCAAATATGGACGACTGATGCTATATCTGGGCTAGAGTTGCCCAATTTTCACTTTTCGGCATTATTAGAGGTTCAAATCATTTACGCGATTTTGTGGCGGAAGTGCCTCTTTTTCACAGGCACGGTAATCCGTTGTTCCATTAGCAAATAATCAGATAATCACCGTTCTTCAGACTTTTAGAACTAGAGTGCACCATGCTACTTTCATAGAGCCTAATCACCCTCATTTCCTAAGTATTTCAAATGTGAAAAAAAAAAGTGTTTCATATATCTCATTAAATTTTCGTTTACAGAAAATGTTCGAGAAATCCAAAAGAACGTCATATCTAATGTTGTTTTCCCCTAAGGGAAAGCAGGTTCGAATCCTGCCGGAGAGTGCATATTTTTCTCTGATCAATTTCTCGAATATTCAGGCAGGTAGACGAAAATAAATAAATATACTGTTTAATAAATAAACAGAGCGTCTTCTAAAATACGAGTATCCACTAAATTAACGTTTATGTGACAAAATCTGTCGGATTAATAAATAAAAAAATCCATTTCTGTCTTTAGAAAATAAAGTTAATTATGCTTCTAATGCATTTTAACTACTTACATACTGACATCAGGAGAAAAATAAGAGAAAGAAAACATGAGAGACGAACTGATAGTAAGATAGATGGACCGACAACAGATAGATAGATAGATAGATAGATAGATAGATAGATAGATAGATAGATAGAACAGAAGCGTGTCCAGATCGGTTACAGCAACAACGGAGTCAAGTCAAACATACTGACACGAGGAGATAAAGAGAAAGAAAACACAAAGGGCAAATAGATAGATAGATAGATAGATAGATAGATAGATAGACCAAAAACGTGTCAAGATCGGTCCATCTTTTCATTATCTTTTGAAAGATACTGGAAAAATAGAAACGACATTCTATTGCACCAGGAACTACAGGGTACTTCTACTTTGCTTCATCTCTGCAAGAGTTAGATTAGACCAGATGTGAACGACTGATGCTATATCTAGTCTAGAGTTGCTCAATTCTAACATTCCAGCCTTATTAGAGCTTCAAATCATTTACACAATCTTGTGAAGGAAGTGCCTCTTTTACAATGGCGCGGCAATCATTACTCTACCGTTGTTCCATTGGCAAATTTTCAGATAATCACCGTTGTTCAGACTTTTAGAACTAGGGCACACCCTGCTATTATCATAGAGCAAAATAACCCTCACTTCCTCAGAATTTCAAATGTAAAAAAAAAACTCATCTATTTCATGTATCTCATGTTTTTCAATAACTGCTACTTTGCAGAACAAACTACTACGTCGATGCTTCAATCTATCTTAAACACTTCATGTCCAGAGACAATTGTTATCTGTCTTCCTTATCTACATAATCTTCATTCCTTCCGACCTGTTATTCCATTCATGACATACACCTCATTCACCATTAGTAACTATTTAGGTTGAGTGGTTCTTGAGCCTGTATTTAAATGTATGGGTTATCAGGAGTTTTACGCAGGTTTTACTTTTTGCGTTCACACAGAGCAACGAGTGAATTCTGTCACGTCTTAGAGAACTGGAGGTACCAGTTATTAAAATCATTGGCAAATGCCAGTTAAATTTTCGTCACCTCACGTCATGAGTAATTTAGCCGATTAGAATGGAAGTAGCGTCACATATCAGAGAAATATTGCTTCATCCTGATTTTGAATTCAGACCTTTCCTTCTAGGAAGGTTGCCGCCCGAAGGCAAGAGAAACCAGTCGGCCCTCTTAAGAAAAGCTTGGGCAGAACAAATAGATTTATAACTTTATCAAGTGTATTACTGCGTTCGTGAACAGTACAAATTGAATCCGAACTCATCTTGTTAACCGTTACAATACAAGCATACCCATAAGTTAAATAAGTTAAATTCTAAACAGCATTAAAGAGAACATATCACTGTGCAACAAGCTCGTCTTGCAGACAGTTATTAACTCTGTGAGCATGTTCCTTATTGTGTGAATTACACTTGTGGACTTCTGAGTAGACTAAACTTAGCAAATACCTGAAGAACATTAATTACCCTTCTTTATGACACTCAAGTGGACTCCAAGAAACTTAAACCATTCTTTTTTCTGGTATCAATAGAGAAACTCACAATTCCAAATAACTACTTATCTAGATAGATAAGAATGTTGCACTTTACATACGTTGATTGTTTAGACTACAGTTCTTCTTACTCTTATTATATTTAAGCGTTTATGTTATTATGAGAATAGACATTTTTGTTCCATACAATATGCCGATCTTACTGATGAAGAATGGGTGCTCTTAGTACAGTAGCCCCCTCAAAAAAATTCTAAGCACTTTCCACTTAAAAAAATGTTCTTTCGGAAAATTATCTTTATTTTTGGTCAAGTTATCCGATTTTCTTTTTAACTTTCTTTCTTTCTTTCTTTCTTTCTTTCTTTCTTTCTTTCTTTCCATCTTACAAAATAAAATTTGAATGAGAATCGATGAGTTTGCTTGTAACTACTAAGCCTCTCTGTTAAATTTCAATATTTCCTTTTCGGTTCTGATTGGTTGAAAAAGAAAATGATTCGCCAATGCTATATTTCAGATGGCGCCCCTTCAAATATAAGCTTAATCTGGAATGTTAATGTTACTTCAAAAATTAAATTCACTAGAATGAAAGTTTTATCAAACCAATTTTCTTTTAAATAGTGCTTGTATTCGAATTAGAACAGATCAATATACATACATACATACACACACACACACATATATATATATATATGTTAAAGACAATTGGAAAACTGTAATATTAGCCGACGCGTTTCGTCCAATGTGTACTTTTGCAAGGCATATATATATATATATATATATATATATATATATATATATATATATAATGTCCACTATGTTCGACCATGAGCCATTCTAAGTTTCGCATAGAATTATACGAATCTTAGAACGGCTAATGATTAAACATAATAGATATTCGTTGTATGTTATATTCAACAATATTTGTTTGAATAATGATCTGCAGCCCTATACACTATATATATATATATATATATATATATATATATATATATATATATATATATATATGAAAAGACAAAAGAAAAACTTTTCTTCGCCAACGTGTTTCGTCGTCATCGTTAATGAAAAGTTTTTCTTTTATCGTTATTTTTGTTGTCTTTCCACAGAAGCAAGTAAACAGAATGGAGTCCCACAGGTGAGACCTGCGAGAAAAGATACTGTTTGAGTGCATTTACCTATTTCAACAGTAGAAGGTTGGTACCTAGATGTCAATTAAAGAGCACGCTTAAATTCAGGTCGTAGGGGCACCAGAGCAGTTGCGCCAGTTAACCACTGATTGACGATTCCTTTTATGAGCATCTGCCAGGTTTACTTTGTCAGATCTGACGGATTTGCGATTGAGACAGGAATGTAATGTTAGTGTCATCTGCGAACCAAGTTCGGAAATGATACGATTGTGGAGATCATTGATGAAGATCAGAAACACCGTATGACCCAGGATAGACCCGTGGGGAACCCCGGCATTCATATGAAAGGATCTGGAAGCAAGTCCTTTCAAATGACCTCTATTTCGTGATTTGATAGAAACGATTAGATTTAAACAATTATTCAGGCTGTGACACCGTAGCATTGGAACTATCGTACACACACACACACACGCATACACACACACACACACATATATATATATATATATATATATATATATATATATATATATATATATATATATATATATATGAATATATATATATATAGGTATGTGTGTGTGTCTGTTTCAGTCAGCTGATTTAAATGAACATTTCTAATTT